>CM062807.1:162090194-162668668 GCA_031772625.1 Pinus tabuliformis
TCCTGATCCTTAGGGGCAATCTGTATCTGGATGTAGCCATTGAACATGTCTAAAAATGAAAAAACAAATTCCCAGGAAGGGTGTCAAGGACTTGATCTATAAATGGTAAAGGAAAATGGTCTTTTTGAGTGGCCTTATTGAGTTCTCTGTAATCCACACAGACTCTCCAATTTACATTCTTCTTAGGGACAATGACAAGCAGAGACACCCACTTGCTGTCAGATATCAGATAAATAAAGTTAGCATATAGGAGTTTTTGTAATTCTTCTTTCACTACCTCCTTCAATGAAGGGTTCATCTGGCACTGTTGTTGTATAATTGGTTTTCAACCATATTTCAAATAAATGTGATGAGTGCACAGGTTGGGATGGATTCGTTTCATATCCATATAATCCTATGCAAATGCCTTTTTTTTATTTCTGTAACAGCTATAATAGTAGTTGGTTTTGCTCAGCAGTCATGTTGGGGTTAATGTTCATATAATTTCCTAGTTCTATTTTGACTGGACTACTGTCAGTATGTCGAGTGGTTCTCATTTGTCTAAAGTTTATATCTTCTACCTCCTCTTCCTCCTTTGAATTTCCAATAGAAGCAACATAAAGCGAGTTACTAATAAATCCATTAGTGATATCATATTCTCTCTCATCCTTGAAATACTAGGGTTTTCCTAGAGTGAGGAACTGTAGGGAAAGATCTAATTCAGTTCAAATTCATCCCACCAGGGATTTTTCAAATCCATATTTGGTTTTTGGGGGTAAATATTAAGGTTCTTTGTAGCCTGGCCATCTTAAATCATCATAGATCCAGATCTACATCCTATAAATGCATCTAAAGTGGCTAGCCAAGGTCTCCCTAGGATCAAAGGATGTCCCCCTAGGTTGGACTTGGTATGTAAGATAATAAAGTCAGCTGAATACCTCCAGGAAGCTATTGTGATTACTATGTCTTCTAATACCCCCTCAGGTTTAACATAGGACCTATCTATTAATTCAACTACAGTAGGTGTATGTCTAAGCCCATGTAGCCCCAGGGTGGTAAAGAGGTCCTTTGTCATCACAATAATGGTAGCCCCAACATCAACCAATGTATTAGTTATGGGCTGGTCATTAATATAGATAGTAACCGTAGGGTTTCCTGGATCATTATACTTGGTTAAAAGAGGCTGAGAAGTCATTAATTCGGACAATTTCCCCACCATGTGTATGGAAGAAGGGTCCTTAGGCTTCCTTTCAGGTTTCTTAATGCACAAATCTCATACTATTTTGGCATAAATAGGTACTTCTTTAAAAGCTTGCAGCAAAGGAATTCATACGTGCAAGTTTTGCAACTCCTTAAGGAAATTAGATTTAGGTTGCGAGGTCATTCCAGTGTTAGTTAATCTCTGAGGATATGGAGGATCCTGAGTCATAACAATCAAATCAGCTGTTACAGGTGTATCAGCCTTACTCAAGTTGGCTATTACAGGAGTAACAATTATTCCTGGGTTGGTTGTTGCAAGAGTAACAATCTACTATGTATCGGCTGTTACAGGTGTAACAACTGCCTCAAGTTCTACTATACCTTCTCTAGAAGGTTCACATTCCTTCTTAGTAATGATAGGGGAGTGGTTTTGTTTAATTACCTTACCCGACCATAGTTGAATTTCATTAAGTCCTACGGGAGTGAAAAGGTAATTCTGGAAGGTAGTCAGAGCCTCTATGCTTTGGGCTGCATTATTATTCAGGTTAGGGATAGGTTGCACAGGTAGTTGGGGTCACATAGGCAGTGTAGGAATAGGAGTTTGGAAAGGGAGCAGTTGTAGTTGCTGCTGCATTGGTAATCTAGGTGGGGCTGTACTCTGGGCAGTCCCCCTCCAGTTTTGATTCCAAGCATATGGTTGAGATGGAGGATATTGAATAGATGGAGAGGGGGACCACTAGTTCCAAGACAAAGGAAACTGTGCTAGAGAAGTAGCAAAGTATTTCCATGGATATTTTTGAGGATTATATGCATTATTCCACGAATTAAAAGAAGAAAAATATTGGGACATACTTGGAGGTCGTGGGTGCCATGCTCTCCTAGGTGCGATGAAATAAAAGGACTGAACTTCTTCACTTGACTCCCTAGGTACTGCTTCTAGTCTGGGAAGCTTTGGACGTTGACCTGTATAATCTTCCAGCTCACAAATATTTCACAAGATGATGTTGTTCATTTCACATTCCCTCAAGGGATGTTTCTTCTGGCAATTCAGACAGAACACAGCCATAGTTGTATCAACTTCTCTTGTGTCTTCTTGATCTGTTTTGTAATTCTCTATGCAGATAGAGTAATAAGGATGTTGGTTTTGAAATTTTCAAATAAATTCCCAACCACTGGTCTGGTTAATCCTCCACTTGCAAATTTTTGTATTCAAGTAGAGGCATCTCGAATTGTGCTTCTTCCATTTGACGATCCTCTAGAGCATCTTAGACAAAGCGTTACAATTTCAGTGAATGGTTCCTAGGATATGTCATTTTTTCCTATTAGATTGAGGGTATCAAGGCAATCATCCCTCATAAATCTTATAAATATGGTCTTCAAGATCGCATGATCTAAATCACTGTGTTTAGACCTCTACAAATTATAATGAAACCGCTCTACGTATTCCTCTAGGCTCTCATCCTCCTTCTGTGTCATCCTGAATACTTCCTCTCTTAATTCCCTGGCTCTGCAATAGTCTTGATACTTTGATAAGATTTTCCCCTTCATGTCGCTCCATGCTTGAATAAAAGAAAATCCTAACCCCATGAACCATCTCAGAGCTGCTCCCTTTAGAGTAGTAAGAAATAATTTTAATTTTTGGGCATCTAAAACATAGTCATAACTCTTGCATAAGACATCGAATTAAAATAAGAAGGTGTTAGGTTCTTCTATAGTCATTCCTTGAAAAGATGGTAAGGATGATTAAGGAATATTTTTCATGGGAGCCTCACCTTTGATATCCCCAATTGGGAACTCAAAGGTGGTGACAATAGCATATGTTTTATTGTTGTTTTTATTGGTGTCCCCCATTGTTAACCCTTCTAATCCTTGTTGTAATAGACATTCTTCAAACTATTCTTTTGATTGTCTTGCAGGTGAAATTGGTGGCTCAGGCGGTTTAAGGGCTAGATGTTTCACTGCATTGCCTGAATCTGGATATTGATAAACCAACAGGTGCTCTCCTGTTTCAGTTTTTTGATGTCCCCCTTCAATTTCCCCTTGTCCCTCAGTCCTAAGGTTCTGGTTACTAGCTTCCCCCTGCTATTCCTGAATTGGATGCTTAATCTTGGGAGTGTTTTTGCTAGCTTTAGAATGGTATGGTCCTAAGACAGAGGAATCAGAGGTTTTTGTCCTTGTTGTGGGAGTAACAACTTTTTGTGGCCTGTTTCCTTAAATCCTTTTGAGAACTTGACGGCTCTTTTTCTGCCTTTGAGATCAATTCATGGATAAATGTTTTCCTTCCCATATCTACGCTCTTCCTTTCCTTTTTACGACTTGTTTTTCCTATGACTAATTAGAGTAGGGGGTATTTTTGGTATTTCTATAACTCCTACAGTTGCACACATGGATCCTATGTGTATTAATTCACACCCTAAGTGTCTTAGTCTTCGACAGTGGTGAGCCTGCCCAGGTATGTTAGAGCAATGCGCAGGTTCTTACCTCTCATCTTACCACCCAACAATTGAAGAGTTGAAGACACGCTTTAATAAAAAACCATAATGCCACACCCTAAGTTCCCTAGTGATCATAATGGTGAGCCCGCCGAGGTATATTAGAGTGATCCGCAGGTTCTTACTTCTCGTCTTACCGCCCAATGATTGTGGACTAGGAACACTCTATCATCAAACAAACAACTTGGCTAACTGTATCATCAACAACCATCCCCGACAACGGTGCCAAAATGTAGTGCTATTTTAATCAATCCTAATTGACAAGACTACAACCATTTAAGTGTCAATCCAGGGTAGGTCTCCTATTTCAATGGAGTTTGCACTGTCTGTGCCGATACACTATAGCCAAGAATGAAAATAGAAAATAGTAAAGAATGCCACTAAATCAATTGCAAAAATTAAAACACTCTACAAAAATTAAATCACACTTCACGGTTACCACTTGGACCTATTACTTTCTAAATAAACAATTCATAACTTCCAATAGTTGTTGCGTGGAAAAATACCCATGATTTTGCCAGCTATGGTGTAACAACATCCTGTGGTCAAATGACAATCTTGGATGTAACAACAATCATTGGGTAACAAAAAACATGTGACAACATCCAAGGTGTAACAGTGATCACCTGTAACAGCATGTGGTGTAAGAGAAACACCTGTAATAGCATACAGAGTGTAAAAACAATATGTTCCATCGTTCTCTTAGACTGATCAGCGTGGTTGTTAACTCCATAACCTCGTTCTCGCAAGAAACAACTAAAAAAGAGGAGAGGATCCAAAATACTTCTCCAATGCTTACCCCATTTAGCCATAAAAAGGAATATTGCATCGTTATATTTCGCAAAAATGGAAAAATAACATGACAGCTAAAGATGCTATTTATAATAAGGAAAAGGAGATTAGCATGTAAAGCTTCGTTGGCCTGGAGGGAAAGCGGATAAAAATGGGGAAATAAAGTATAGGAAATATGTATAAAAACTACACACAACACTCGATTTTCATGATGATGTATTTCTTAGGTGTGACGCGACGATGGATTGATTGGACCGATGAAATCAATTGCCCAATTTTCAAAGATTTCTAAAGTGCATACTGGCTGTAGTGGGAGTTCATCGCGACTTGACAATTTCTCAACTGTCTGGAACACATCACATCCTTTAGAAAATTCCTTAGCATATTTGAGTACTGCTGGCCACCACATGCCCACCTGCAAAAATTTCCTTATGGTTTCCTTCCCCCCTACATGGCCACCAGCAACTCTGGAGTGACATTCCATAGAACTTCCCGATGCTCTCCAGAAGAGTACACATCACCGCAACACTTGATCCAACCCCAAATTATAAAGGTATCCTACGATAAGCTGATAGTTGGCTTCTCTCACGACCATGCATCTCCTTTGCATCACTGTGTACTCTTCTGGACATTTCCCCATGGCCAGGAATCCTACAATCTCCTCTAAGTAGTTGGGTATTTCTTCCACTCTGAATAGATTGGCATCGGTAGTTGATCACCCAGGGAGCCCCCACTTTCCCCCGATTCTAATATAGATAGGTGATCAAGTCTAACTTTCAATCGAACCGATTTGATGATTACCTTGAATGTGAGCTCTTGGAACAATAGCAACCATCTACATATCCTCCCTTCTAATATCGATTTGTTGACTAGGTATTTCAATGCCGAGTGATCTGTGAAGAATTTTTGTGGGGTCTCTAGCAAGTAGTGCTTAAACATTTGTAAGGAATACACCATGGCTAATGCTTCTGTTTTAGTTGTGGTGTAGGTTTTATTTGCGATGGACAAATTCTTGCTAACAAAGTAGATGGGATGGTTCGTGTTCCCTTCTCTCAGTTGTGCCAACACAACCCTGAGAGAAATGGCAGATGCATCTATATGTACGTGGAACTAATTATTCCAATCAATATATACTAAAATTGGAGCATTGGCTAGCTTCTACTTCAATATATTTAATGCAGCTTGATAGTCCTCTGACCATGTGAATGCTTTCATTTTCCTAAGAAGCTTTTCCATTGCGGCAGTGATGGAAGCATAATTACAGATGAATCTACGGTAGTAGCCTGTGTGGCCCAATGTCGACTGTAATTGCTTCAAATTGGATGGAGGGTCCATGTTTATGATTTCCACAACCTTGGCTTGGTCCACAAAGATTCCATCCTTGCATACGATGTGGCCTGGAAGTGTGTTGAATAGAACTCCGAATATACACTTCTTCAGGTTCAAGGAGATCTGTAATTGTTGGAAATGATCAAACATTACCCTAAGTAGGCTGCCTTACTTCTTCAACAGGATGTATGCTGTCTAGTCATCCATGTATACCTCAAGGAATATGTGAATGTAATCTCTGAATGCAGCAATAAAAATCTGGGAGAATATAGCAAGCACATTCTTGAGGCCAAATGGCATCACGTGGTAATCATATCACCCTAAGTTTATCGTGAAAGTGGTCTTCCTCTTTCTGTCTTTAACTATTCTGACCTGATGGTACCCTAGAAATCCATCTGTGAAGGAGTACAATTCATTCGCCGCAACATTGTCTAGGACTTCATCACTGAAGGCTGTGGGGAATGGGTCATGCATGCAAGCATTGTTAAGGCTACGATTGTCGACGAAAACCATTATCTTTGTGGCATCCTTCTTATTATGTATCACTATTGAGCTTACCCATTCTGCCTCGTCCATGGGGAAAATAAGTCATGCTTCCAACATTTTGTCTATTTCCTTCTTGACCTCCTCCTTTAATCTTGGATTTAACCTGTATGGTCTATGTTTCACTGGCTTGGTGTTAGCTTTTAATATGACCTTCATTTCCCTTATGCCCCCCTTAATTACTTTTAACTCTACAACTAAAGCTAGGAATAAATCCTCATACTCCTGTAAGAGATAAAAAATTTCCCTTGTCATATGCTCATCACAGTAGCTACCTATTGACGCCATCTTGGGTTTATCCTCCATGCCAATGTTGTTCTTCTGCAACTTTACTGGGAGCAAGTGTGGAGCATCCATTACAAGTCCTTCCTAGATATCCCTCTCCCCTTCGGTCTCATGAAATGTAAGGTGCCTCAACCCTTCTAGGTCATCCTCCTTTGGATTTTCATTCACCTTCTTGCAGGCCATGGCTTCTGGGTATCCTGACTCATAAATGTACTGTAGGAACCTCTCATCGATACATCCTTCCCATAATTGGCCTGAGGTGAAGAGGATCCTCTTAATGACATACATAGCCTTGGTTAGTTGCTAGTCACTATCCTTAAATGAGAAGCTGCTACTGAATTGTTTTGCCAAGGAATCCCAATCTCTTGTTTGTCTTCATATCTCTTCCTGTATGTAACATTATTAAGGGACTGTGCCTAAGGTGTGTATTAACATGTGTACCCATAATTCCTTCAGAACTCTTCTCTGTTCCAGCTGTCTATTCATTTTTCCAGGTGTTGTCAGGAATCCGAGTTTCCCCTATATTTTGCGATCTCTTGTAGCCTATTCCCTGCCAGCTTGAATATTTCCCTCATGGCCCTCTTGATTCTTCCCCAGTCCTAGAGGTTGTTGTGGTGTACTCCCCACCAAATCAGGGTTACTTGTAGCACAATGTCTAACAATGGTATTTTGTGGCTTTTCCTTACAATTTTATCAACATTACTGAGAAATACATCTACTAAATCTATGCCATGGAAAGTGGGAAAATCTCTTACCTCTATTCTGACCGAGTTGATGTGGCATATCGTATCACAACATCTGGTATCAACTTCCTATCCGCACTGCTTCTAAGCATCCCAAGTCGCCTCAGAGCCAAATTTCGAGCACTGTATACTCCTCGAGCTAACTGATCCTTTTGTTGTGGGGTTAATGTAATCTTACCTCTTTCATACTGTCATACAATAGAGCTAGCCTAGTATCTCCAGGTCATTTCTATCATCTATTGGTTCTTTGAATCTAGGACCCTACTATGGGTCCAATGGATGGATGACTCGTACTCCCTCCACTTCAAAGATCATCATCTCGTTATTTAGGTTGATAACGATGTAGTTTTCACATGCCCAATTAATACCTAGCAATGCTGGGTAAGGATATTTATCTCCCATAATATCAATCACTTCAAAATATGTGTGTGTCTTCACCCCCGTCACATCAAATTCTATGTCCTTTAGTCTCCTAATCGAAGGTATAGAGTACTGGTTGGCCATCTATAATTGGATTGGTGGGAACTTTAATTGTGGTTTTCCCAGTGCCTTCCATGTCTTCTTTGGTACGATATTGATGTTAGAGACCAAATATAACATAGTATATTTAATTTGAAACCTTGTGACCTATGCATCAATCTTGAATTCCCTACCCATTCTCTTCTTATTTATCCTAACTCACCTTGTGTGTTTCTAAGGTAAGTTCATCGAGACATTCCCTTCTCTAGTCTCCTCCTCTGGCAGGACTACTTTCAAACTTTTGCGCAACTCCCCTAGCATCTGATCATTGTTGACAATCTGCAAGAAAAACCTAAACCATTCCCAATCGGTCGGGCAGTGGTGCCTTTTTCAAGGTCGGGCATATTGTCCTTCTAAGAGTCTGTCAAATTTCGAATGGTTTTTCCACCTCCTGGCAGTATTGCTTCTACTGTCCAGGGTTGTATGAATGCTTTGGTGAAGCCACTCGAATGATCGTTGGTTGGTCCAGGCCACCCTAGTCACCCCCGATTTTCTTACCACCACGGGTGACTATGTTTATGTTGGATAGTGGAGCTACCTCGGTAATCCTTGGTTCTGCATTGATCAGGTTTGTCCCCGTTGCCTGGTTTGTTCTTCCCACCTTGCGATCAACTCAAGGCAATCCTTAGTTGTGTGGGAAATGACCATGGATTGGGAACACCATCGTGTTCTTGGTAGGGGGCAGTCTTGGGCAACATGTCCCTCCTAATTACAGTTATAGTAGTGCATAGGCCCCCTACCCCTGTTCTTCCTCCTCTTGTTCCTCCTCCTCCTCCTCACCCCCCGCGATCAGTTTCATTGATCCTAATGTCGACTGGTCGAGCCGATCAGCTAGCACATCTAGTGCTTGGCACTAGTTTGTGTGATGGGTCATAGTTGCACAAAAGT
The DNA here is from genome assembly GCA_031772625.1 of Pinus tabuliformis. Lineage (NCBI taxonomy): Eukaryota > Viridiplantae > Streptophyta > Pinopsida > Pinales > Pinaceae > Pinus > Pinus tabuliformis. The sequence continues at coordinate 162,098,965 of CM062807.1, forward strand.
GATAATAGTGATTATTCATGACATTTGAATATTTTTGCAGTATGGGGCATAAGCGTAGTGAGTGTCCATATCCCCTACACACTTCACAGTGTTCAGATGGGTTGCGGCCCATGAATGCACCTTGCGATCCTACTGTCGTGACACTTGCTTTAGGTGGGGTCCCAAATGGTCCCAATAGCCCTAATGTGGTACTCGTACCCCTCAACCATGGGCACTGTGTTGCAACGTGACCCTCCACTAAGAAATTGGTACACCACACATGCAGTCTCGCGGGCCTGGTTGGCTGTAAATATTTCAACTTATCTATTAAGCTAGTAATCTAGTTTTGTAGACCCAAGATAGAGGGATCATGTAATGAGGCTCCTCCCTGATACTCTTGCAGGTATCCCACCATAGCCTCTATGCGAGTCACCTGCTCTAGGTCATCCTGTAGTGTCTCGATCTTTTTTTGTGTCAATGGTGTTTGAGTGAGGGGCAACAACGCTTTGATCAACCAATACCTCTGATGATTTAGATCTATTTTTGGCTTAGTGGTTCTTGACCCAGGTTCAGAGTTAGTTGCACCAACCAACAAATCCCTACACTACTGGCCCTTCCGGAAACAACCTGTGTAGCACAGGCTGCAGTCTCACTCGAAGCAGTATGGGGGGATGCTAGAACCAAGTTTCTCCATCTAGAGACTAGAGTGATGTCTTTTAGCACCTCAAATCTTCCTTCGCATAGACCTATACACTCTTAGGGCTCACTGCTACAACTCTTTCCAGATGGTCTTTAGACCTTCATGAAGGTCTACGATTAGTCTTTGTGGACCTTTAACAATCAATCTATATACTTACGCGCATCAGAAAGAAGTCTTAAATTAGGGTTTGTGTAGATTTACTTAAATTATTAGTAAACACCAAAGAATTCATTAGAGTCTTCATGAAATTACATAAACTTTCTTGAATACATCATTTAATAGTTATTCAACAGATTCGTGCAATATTCAATCAATATTCCATAAAACACATTATTCATAGGCAACATATATCATTACTAGAAACATAGATAAAACACATATACACAGGAATTCTTTATTAACTGTCTTAATTGATCTTCAATTCAGATTTATAGACTCAAAACTACCCTACGCACTCAGCTGCAGGGGTCTACGCACTCAGCTACGGACTCTACTTAGGCCTCCGCACACTCAGCTGCAGAGCCTTTTTTCCCGTATCTGACCCACTTCTCTTCGCTATCACTTTTCTTATATTAACCCATTGCATCAATCTATCTCCAACAATGTGCCTTATACTCTCTAAGACACACCTATTTATATCCCTTTTCATACAATACCATGGTCTGTGGACCATGGATGGATCTCAAAACTGACTCAAACTTTACATAACACAAGGGGCTAAACCCCTTTGACTCCTAATCATCTACGCACTCCACATCCACAAATTGCAGAGACTTTACATTAATTACAAGAAATGACCAAAACATGGGTTGTTTTAACCCCAAACTGTCCTAGGGGACCCCATCCAAACATGTCCCCAACACAAAGATCATGACATGCCCTGGAGTCACTCAGATGGCACTGTTATCTTGCCACGAAGAGCCACTAGCTCCACCTAGATCACTGTGACTTCGGCAATGCTCTGAGTTGCTTCCTACCTGACTTCCTCAACGAGTTTTTCTATAGTTGGCCCTTCGATTGTCAGCCTCATCATCTGTTGTGTCTCCTGCAGCCCTTTTAGCTTATCCTATATAGTGGTCATCATTTGATTAAGATTCTTCCAACCATGGATGCAGCCTAGCCTTCAGCAAGGCCACATTATTTTGCGCTTCCTCCACCTGAGTTAGGAGTTTATTTCCTTCCTTCATTTTAGCAAGGTGATGTGCTAGTGAAATGGAGCACACAGTTGCCCTAACTTCATCATACTGTCACTGTAACTCCCTTACTTCTCTATTGAGGGTCTACAGGTTCAGATCCTCCTGCAAATTGGTCACCAACTCCATTTCTTGCTCGAAAGATGTCGTACAGTTAGTGACTGTGGCATCCAGAGTGGCCATTCCTTCCTTTATCATGGCTCCACATTGCTCTTGGACCTTAGGCAGAGTCATGGGGTGCAAATTTAAGTGGAGATTTGTGATCTTCATATTCAGCTCAAGCTGAAATTAGCCAACCTCGGCTTTAGCTTCACATACACCAGTGGCTAATTTTTTGATCTTTTCTTCTAGTTGTGCATCCACTAGGATGTGAAGTTCAGGAACTTTCTTGCATGCCTTAGCGACTGCTGACTCTAATCATGAACTATGCACCTGCAACATTTCTTTTTCCTTTAGAGTCTGCGTCTTTGCAGTGAACATCTGATCATTGCTCACTCTATACCCGCTGATAAGGTTGAAGGCGTGTTGCTCCCTCCCTGCATGGAGCACATGGAAGATCTCATTGGAGAGCGCCACTATATTCAGCCCGATGTTCTTGATTGTGCTCAGGATAATATGATCATCAGATGATTCCACACGAAGGGACCCATCTGGTAATGCAATAGTCCTAAGGTCTAGGATCCTTACCAACTCAGCTGCTTCGCTTGTCCTAGGTGCCAGGCTCGCTTGCTCCACACTCGCTTGTCCAGTGCCCACCTGTATTCTTTTTACATGGATTCGCAGCTCACACAGATCCTTTTGGATGCTCCCCAACGTCTTCATCTACTGCTGCTCGAACTGCTGCAACACCTCGGTCATGGTATCCCTTATTTTATCCCCTATCGCATCGAGATCACCTTCTATTAAGACCATGGGATCCACCTCTGACTTGTATGATTTTTGCTTTTTCCTTAGTCCTTCCTATTGCTCCTTGCCATGTTTCTTCAAAATGAATGGGGTGCTCTGCCCCTCATTTCCTCTACCACCTTGCCCTCAAAGTTCTTCCTCCTCTATCTCCACTGAAGGGGACTTGTCACCTTTTTGTGACTCGCATTGCTCCTGTTCTGCCTACTCCTTCGCAGTGCACTCTTGCTCTACTCGAGCCTTCTCTATGGCTTCCTAATTTTTCTATGCAACCAGGTTATGTGCATTCTTCTTAGCTGCCTCCTTCCATTTCTGTGTGGTAGAACTCTTCGCACCTGTATTTGGTCCCGCAGCTAACTCTGATGGGGTGTGCCACTCTCCAAGCCACTTCGCAGTGACCTCCTGCACATCTATTTCTATGACCAAATATGGCAATTCATGCCACTTTTGTGTTGGATCCTTCCGCGCTTGGATATACACCCTATGGAAGTCAACCTTGAATTTCGCGTAGTCAAATCTTTGCCTAATGAATGGTCCTGATTGACTACAAAATTACAACATTTTACAAGGCAATTTTACATATATTTTTACCTTCGAGGATGCTACCCCTGATCCCTGCCAGGGGGGGCTCCCAAAGATCGCAACTGCCCCCCCCTGGACCCCCCTTGAAGCGTACATTTTACGGGTGCTGTTGCAACCACATTACGAACTGGGGTCCAATGTGGCGATACCTCTAAATAAAGAAGATAATCAGGCTCCACACCCAACAATCTCCCACTTGGAGACTAATTATAGCAACTCCAGCGCTGCTTCATTTGCTGGAAAATGACTCCACTTTGGACCTAGTAGTTTCTCATCGTCTTCATCATACTTGAAAACCAATCGAAACTAAGCAAAATCTCATTTTCTCCCTGGTTATACATTTTGTTAACATATCTGCAGGATTCTGGCTAGTGTGTATCTTTACCAGCTTCAACTATCCATCTTCCAATGCTGAACGTATGAAATGGTACTTGAGTTTCATATGTTTAGTCTTGGAATGAAATGAAAAGTTCTTTGCAAGATGTATAACACTCTGGCTGTTAGTGTATAACCTGTCCAATTCCTGCTTCTTACGCAATTCATCTAGAAACCTTTGTAACCAAATCATTTCTTTACTAGCCTCTATAGCAACAACATACTCTGCTTCTGTTGTTGAGAGTGCAACAACACTTTGCAGTTTTGAGTCCCAATTGACAGTTGTTCCACCTATAGTAAACACATACCTTGTGGTGCTCCTCCTATTATCTCTATCACCCACCATATCTGCATCAACATATCCCTGTAGAGCAATGTTTGAACCACCAAAGTATGACACTTGATTTGTGGTACCTCTCAAATACCTGAGAATCCACTTCATTGCCATCCAATATTCTTTTCCTAGATTGTTCATGTACCTGCTTACAACTCCCACTACATGTGCAATACCAGGCCTTGTGAAGACCATTGCATACATTAAGCTTCCAACTATTGATGCATATGGAACTTTAGACATATAATCCATTTCTTCTGAGTCTTGGGACACATTTCCTTACTTAGTTTGAAATGGCTAGCCAAAGGTATACTAACTAGTTTTGCATTTTGCATATTAAATTTTTTCAACACCTTTTGTATGTACTCACTCTGATACAATGTTAATTTGTGATTCTTCTTGTCTCTAGTTATTCTCATACCAAGGATTCGTTTTTACAGCATCCAAATCCTTCATTGCAAATGAGTTTGCCAATTTTCTTTTCAACACATTTATTTCCTGCATGTTAGAACCAACAACAAGCATGTCATCTACATACAATAACAATATAATATAGCTGCCATCATTTTTCCTTTTGAGATAAACACAATGATCAGAGTGACATCTAGTATAACCTTGTTCAGACATAAACTATCAAATTTTAGATACCATTGCCTTGGAGACTTTTTTAATCCATAGAAGCTCTTCTTCAACCTGCACACTAGTTTCTCCTTCCATTTTACCTCATGTCCTTGTGGCTGCTACATATATATCTCTTCCTCCAAATCCCCATGGAGGAAGGTTGTCTTTATATATAATTTCTCAAGATGCAAACCTTCAACTGCTACTACACTTAAAATAGTTTTTATTGAAGTAATTTTAACAATGGAGAAAATATCTCATCAAAGTCTATACCCTTTTTCTATGCAAACCCCTTCACCACAAGTCTAGCTTTATACCTTTTTCTACCTCCATCTTCTTCCTTCAACCTTTAAACCCATTTATTATGCAATGTTGTTTTACCTGCAGGCAATCTGACTAAGTCCCTAGTCTGGTTATGTGCTAAGGAGTCCATCTCTTCTTTCATGGCTTGCTCCCACTTCTTCCTTGTTTCCACTTGTACTGCTTCTTCATAACCTTCTGGTTCACCAAAATCAGTCAACAATACATAATATAATGAAGGAGAGTATCATTTAGGGGGGTCTACATAACCTGATAGATCTTCTAATAACACTTTCAGGTGTTTGAGGTGCTTGTTGTTGTTGTGGTTGTTGTTGTTTTTCTAGCTGTTGATCATTATGATTTTTAGGCACCTTCACTTTTTATGTGATCTCATCAAGCACCGTGTATTCTCTATTTTCTTTTTCCAGTTTCTTTTCCTACATCTGATCCTTATACAAAACCTTTTCATTGAATATGACATCTCTGCTCCTAATGATTTTGTGTTTTTCATAATCATAAAAGCGATAACCAAAATCATTAACACCATATCCAATAAAGGTATATTTCATTTATTTTGCTTCAAGCTTTGTTCTGTTTTCTTTATTAATGTGGACAAGGCTTCACAACCAAAAGTCTTTAAAAATGAGTAGTTTACCTTTCTACCTATCCATGCCTCCTCTGGAATACCACCATTCAAGGAACTTGAAGGCCCCCTATTTATTAAATAAACAATAGTATCTACATCATCTGCCAAAAATTGTAAAGGCAATCCTGCATGCAATCTCATGCACCTTGCACACTCCATGATTGTCTTGTTCATCCTTTTGAACATACCATTTTATTGTGGTGTTCCTAAAACTATCTTCTCTCTACGAATTTCATTTTATAAACAATACCTATCAAACTCTTTGCTCCAATATTCACCTCCATTATCTGATCTGAGACACTTCAACCTTTTTCCTGTCTCATTTTCAACCAAAGCTTTCCATTTCTTGAAAGTATCAAATACATCAGATTTATTTCAAATACAATAAATCTAGGTTTTTCTGGTTGCATCATCAATAAAAGTAACATAATAACAAGAGAAACCGAGAGATGATACCTGAGCAGGTACTCATACATCTGTATGCACAAGCTCTAATTTTTGCTCTTCTTTTCTTTCCCAACTCTGAGGAATCTCGCTCTCTTCTATTTTTCATAAACACAATTCTCACAGAATTTTAAATCAACATGCTTCAAACCTGGCAACAAATTTCTTGAGTGAAGAATTTGCATCCCATTCTCACTCATGTGCTCAAGCCTATGATGCCACAATGTTGTATCTTCTCCTGTAGAGGTTAAAGCATTAACAAAAATGGAAATACCATTGCATAAATACAATGTACCAACCTTTTCTCCATTTTCTATTACCAAGGCTCCTTTAGTGACCTTCTAGGTTTTATCTGTAAAAGTAGTCACACAGCCTTCACCTCCCAATCGCCCTACTGAAAATAAGATTTTTCTTCATATATGGAACATAACTTACCTTCTTTAATAGACATTGATTTCCATTCATCTGTTTTATGAAAAATATACCCATTCCAATGATTTTATAGGGTTTATCATCACCCAATTGAACCTATCCAAAATCTCCTTGAACATAATCATGAAAATGTTTCCTATGAAGTGTGGTATGGAATGAGACCACTGAATCTATCACCCAGGCATCAATAACATTTTCTAATGAAAGTATCAAAGCATATTGCAACACATCACCTATCACATTCGCTTCATGATTGTTTTCTTGTTGCACATCTCCTTCTTTTCCCTTCCGAGACTTGCAGTCTTACTTCTGGTGTCCTTTCTTCTTGCATTTCTAGCACATTATCCCCAATCTGGACCTGGATTTGTCTTTCCTTGACTTACTGCGATATTCTGGTTTGTTTCCTCTTTCCATTTTTCTTCCCCTAGTCTCTGCAGTCAAAGCATTACTTAATGTCTCATCGGAGCTTTTTTGTTGCATTTCCTCACTAAGGATTGCACCGAAAACATCATCAAACTTGAAAGTACTAGATCCAGAGATAGAGTTACTAATGGCCATAACTAAACGATTCCAACTTTCTGGCGATGCGCATAGAAATAACAAAGCCCTAACTTCAATATGAAAATATACCCCTACATAACTTAACTGACTGGTAACTGTGTTAAGTTCATTTAAATGATCAGCAACAGATCCACCTTCTAACATATTCATATTAAATAAACGCTTCATAAGAAATACCTTATTTGAGGCCGAGGGTTTTTCATATAGTTTGTCCAATGCCGACATTAAACCCTCCGTTGTCATTTCCTTTGAAATATTAAAGGATACTGACACCACTAGACAGAGTTGTATTGTTCCAAGTGCTTTTCTGTCGAGAATATCCCATTCTATGTCTATCATACTTGTCAGCTTCTTTGTCTTTCTGCTCAATTGTAGGTACATATCTTTTTGATACAAATAATCTTCCATTTGCATCTTCCATAGCTGGTAGTTTTGGCTGTTAAATGTTTTGACCCTAAACCTACCATCATCTGCCATTGCTCCCACTCGAACCAGGAGCCCTTCTCTCCTATGATTTTATCAGCCAAAAAGACCTTCAGCTCTGATACCAGTTGTTAGAAAATTATATATTACAGAGCAATGAAACACATAAAATATATTTCATAAATATAAACAAAGAAAACACATAAAACAAGAGAGACATAGATATACACAGTTCACCCAATTTGGGCTATGTCCACGGAGAAAAAGTGAGTCCTTCCTTTTATATTGTCTAGCAAACTAAAGAGATATAACCTACAGAAGATCCACTGTAATTCCCTCATTGATCTCACACAATCTCCTCTCTCTTTCTCACTCAGAATACAAATCTATATAGACGAAATACAATTCCCTCATATATAACGAGGGTATGCCTTCTAGGGAAAAAACCCTAAATTAAACATAACTTCTACCATCAAATCTCCACCTTATGAACGACCCATATTGACTACGAAATTACAAAATTTTACAAGGCAATTTTACATCTATTTTTAGTTTCGGGGGCGCTGGCCCCGATCCCCCGCCAGGGGTTGGGGGTCCCAAGATCACAGCTGCCCCTCCCCCAGAACCCCCTTGCAGCGTACATTTTATGAGCAGCATTTCCGCCACATTACGAACTGGGGTCCAATGTTGTGATACCTCTAAATAAAGAAAATAATCATGCTCCACACCCAACACCAATCCTCCATTTTTAGCAGCAGTATTTGTGCAAACTGCACACCTTCAAAAGGAACCTGCTCAGGTAGTATGGGCATGGAAATGGTGAATTTCTTGGAATCTGGGTCCTTTGTGATATTCACCTTTCCCTTCCTCAGAGGGATATACTTGGGTATCTTGGTTATGGATTCTACTCCTTCAGTATTAATGTCTTCTGTTCCTTGACCTTCTTCCACCTCCAGGTCGACTACCTTCTCTGACTGCTTATCTTTCTTTTGTTTCTATGCTTCATTATGCTTCCTGGGGGATGCGCGCACTGACACTGGCTTTGTTTGCTTATCCTTCTTTGGTTTAGCTGTTTGGGCTTCTCTGGCAGGGGTAGGCTGTGGCCTAGGTGACCTCGGCGCCATAGGCATAGGAGCTGGAGCTTCCATACTTAAGATTTCTGGGGCATCTCCCTCAAAGGAAAAATCACTTGTACTCATGGTTTCAACAAGACTTGGTCCAAGAATTTTCTATAGGATAAATTTTTGGTTTAGCTCAAACAACTTAGCAAATGCGGGGCTCGCGACTAAATCTTCCCAATACGATCAGTTCATAGGTGATAAATAGAAAATATCACTAACAATTCTGAGAGCACAAAGTGTTCTCTATTGGACATGCACACATAATTTATAGGGGTTTTTGAATTCAAATCCAATTGTTCCCCCCAATTTATGACAATTAGTGTTGTTTTGGAGGTAGATACTCAAATATTTTTGCCTTAATTACTGCCAACCCGCTCCTCTTAACCATCTTCTGGCTGTCAAGTCATGAATAGTGATTCCAACAGTTACTTTTCTGTTGTGTTGTGCGGCACCTCCCTCCATGGCATAGCTTCTTGTGTGCAACTTCCTAGTTTGCCTCTTTGTCACTTTCCACGCAGCCTGCTTGCTACATTGTCTTCTAAGTTGGGCAATGTAGTTTATAGTCCCACGCTCCCTTGCAACTACTTGGAGCACTAAGACTATCGTATCGTCATATAGTCATTGCCTAGGATCCCCTATATACAGCTTCACTCATCTCCCATTCACTCTTCCTAGAAAAGGTTCTCCATTCATCTTCACGAGCTGAACTGTGCCTCCGTCTATAATTTATTTGATAATATATGGCCCTAGCCAATGCACCTGGAATTTACCTGGAAATTGAGTGAACTTACTATCATATAACAAGATAAGATCATTTACCTTGAATGTGCGAAGCTTGATGTGACAATCGTGCCATGATTTTTCACGTTCCTTTTATACTTTCTGATGAAATCCTACCAAAAATTGATCCTCTCCAAGCTCCATCAGCTGCGCGAGCCGTCCCTCTAAGGCTTCGCAATCTGCCATACCTGTGAGAGCCACTATGCGCAGACTATGCACAATATATTCCATCGCATTATAGCTTTGACACCATATACCAATTTGAATAGTGTTTATCTTGTCAGCTTCTTGCAAATAATCCTATAAGCCCATAGTACCATAGGTAAGTGCACATCCCAGTCATTTCGCTGCACGTTTTAGATCTTTGTCAGTGCGTTCTCTAAATCTTATTGAAGGCTTCAACAGTTCCAATGGCTTGTGGATGATATGGTGTACTTTTTTGATGGTAGACCTGGAATTCTTTAGTCAGGGCATTGATTATCTCATTGAGAAAGTGCGTACCACTATCACTCATCAACATTGAATATAGAACATGAAGTATATTGGAGGTCAAGAAGGTGTTGACTAAGAGAAATTTAATGAGGCCACTTGAAGAAAAGTGTCAGATTATGGACATTGGCGTACAAAGATTCTTCAACAAGATGGGAGCCCTCTACCAAAAGGGACTTCCCAATTTAGTAGTAATAAATGATAAGCTCAGTACGTGGTCTGATTATAGTGAGAAATTGATGACCAAGGCCAAAGACAGTTCTAAAGTTATAGGAGGAAGAATCAACATGACATGAAAAGCATTCTTGGAAGCGTTGGCATATGACCTGGACATTCAGTATGAAATTAAACACATATTCATTTCCAAACCAACATTTGATAAATATACTGAACTGGGCGAGGTTTACAGGAAGTTACTGAAGACAACTATCCCTGGTGAGTAGTGCTAGGATAAATTATGTGAATTACTGGAGTAAGCAGAGGATTTGGCTGTACAACTTAGCATCAACAACGCAATAGGATTCGAAGGGCTAGAGAGTCGACAATTTCACCAATTTAGTGTCAACACTTCAAACAATTCAAATTTTCCTAAATTTTTGTAATAAGTTAGATAGATTCAGTTTAGGAATTCCTAAATTCATCCTAGTCAGTTTTGAAATAATTTTTTGTAAACATATTATAAATACTTCTCTTTTAGAGGTATCAAGTGTTGATTTCTGCATGGATTTTTGTATTCCAGAACGTTGTTGTACTATTTTCATTTGATGGGTCAATCAGTAATAAAAAGGACATTCTTCAAATGATTCATGTGTTAGACTATTTGGTGATGTGATTCTCTCACTGTTAATGTTTTATTACTTTGTTTCCATGCTTATGTTTTCTAAAATCTGAATTATTTTATAGAAAATTGATGAACGAAATTTGTTGTAAAATACACTCTCCTTCTGGCTGTAGATAATTTCAATGTTTTCTTCTGATATCATGTCAAGGAATTATTAATTTCCCTATAACTTATATTGAACTTCTATCTTTTCTTCCATTCCATTTCACTTAAATATAAAGGATCCAATTATTTTAGCTATCTGGCCCTGTGAAACTACTTTCTAAAAGCTAAAATAGACCCTTATTGAACTGTAGACTTCATAGCCCAATGGAAGGTTCAGGAACTTAATCAACCAATCAATTTAAAACAAAACTTTGAACACTCATAACTATCCTAATATCTAATACAACAAAGTTACGTCTCACAGAGAGAGCCCTCTCTGAAGCTGGTAGGGCTAGATCCTAGCTTCCAAAGTGGTTCGTGGTTACCTTTGTCATTTTCTTCTGCAACCCTCGGAAAATTACTGAGTGCTAACATTCTAACGACCTGAACATTTTAGATTCCTAAGAAAATCATATCAAGTTCTAGATCTCATTAATGATGGTGGAAAATGATCATACACAAGAAGGTTGTATCTTTCACCTGGCGACTCCATGTTCAAAGTATCAAGAGCTTCAAAGTTTTTGTGTGACTCCACTATCAAAGAATCTATATTTTAGAGCATTCATGGCGACTCCACTACAAGTTGATTAGATTCCTTACTAAAAAAGATGACAAGGTATGTGGAAAATCCTCTATCTTGTGAAATTTAAAAGAAGTCAGGGATAAATTAGTTGATTTTCAAATTGATGAATATTTTCAACAACCATGTTTTTTTGTTTGAAATTGAGCAAATTTTATCCTGAAATTAAAGTTTGTTTTCTTAATTTAGTTGGTGAAAGATTCGAGAAGGATATTGAACTTTTGGATTTTCAGATTCAGTCCTATAATTTCCGAGATCCTAAACAATTCTTGAAAAAAATTCCTTCTCCAAAACAAGAGGAGATTGTGTTTGCTTTTGATTTGAAGAGGAATGAGAGTTTTTTTTTAACATAAGGTAGAAAATGAACTGTTGGAATCAAGGTTTAACCTTGAGAATACAACTGATGAAATATTCCATGCTCAATTGGTCAATGAAGTCTCGCAAGGTAAACTAATTAATCACGCCTTTTTAGATCCTATAGAAAACTAGATGGAGGTTCTCTTCAGCTCAAGTGTTCAATCATGTTTTCATGACTAGATCCAACAATAGTTTCCATCATACTCTACAGCTTTGATTTTATGGATAAAAATTCAAGTTGTCCTTTTGATTGTGCTAACAAAAAGTCAAGGAGCCTACTTTTTTCGGCAACTACTTGATTAGATTCATTAACATTTTGGTATTATTTGATTTAGCATGATTTTCATCAGTGTAGGGTAGGTATTATTGTCCAAATAATCTCATCAATTTGAGCATTCTTTCAAAATTTCCTTTTAGTTTTAGTTTCAAATTGCATTTCAGATTTTAGTTCAGTGTATATTTCAGATTTCAAGATGCAGAATGGTTTTTGATTTCAGTTTGAGAGTTTCTCAGTCCCAGAGATTTTATGACAGAATAGGTTGCAGATTTGGGATGAGCCCAATGGATTAGGCTACTAGTCAACGATGTTCTTGACACCTCACAAGGAGTGTGCCATCCCCAGCTCAAGCCACTGTTAGGGTCCTATAGTTTATAGGATCAAATGATGATTGAATAATTTCTTTCAGTATTTCAAATTGTAAATAATATTGCATACTGCAAATGATTTCCAAAAAAAAGATATATAAATGAAAATAAAAAATGAAAAGAAGGTATAAATAGAAAAAATAGAAAAGCAAAAACAAATGACAAAAGAACCCCACAAAAAAATGAATAACTATGAAAGTGATGTGAGTTGAAGTGCCACTGATAGTCCAATAATTTTATAGAGAATAAATTCATGAAATTGTGTGTAGCTTGTCTAAAATTCCACAATACCTTTGTTGTTTGAAACATACAGTTTAATCATGTTCAAACAAATGTCAATTTATGTTAATTAGAATAGAGTGAATAACTTAGCCAAACAGTCCAATCTTGGATGAGATTAGATAGGTAGAATAGGTGAATAAGTTAATCCAACAGTTTAATCTAGGTTATTGTAGTTGTTAGATTAGTTTACTTGTTTGAATAGATATTCTTAGTCCTTTAAAATCGAAAAATAAATTAGGGTTTGCACTTTTAAATGCACCACTCTTTGGTTTAAGTTACAATAGTTTAGGAAAATTTTGATTTATTATGTAAATGGGTAAATATCATCATTTTTCCAAAGTTGGACTTTCTAGTTAAAATATCCACCCGAGATATAATGTGGGACCGTTAGAATTAAACGCCAAACACCTCCCCACATCCGATCATGATCTTGCTTTAATTTGATGGCTCTAAAGACTTTTCAGACCCCCCCACTATATTTCTCTTTAACGGTGGGGGAGGGGGGGGGGTCTGAAAAGCGATTTTCCCCACCGCTACATTTCTTTCCCTCCTGATTTCGAACCCCCCCTCTGATACTGTAAACTTCTCCGACCCCCCTTTACAAGTAGTTATCTCCGCTCCCGCCATAACCTACAATCCCACTTCACGTCACCCTCCACTTCCACTTAACCACCATTCCACTACCGTCACGTATCCCTTCTGCATATCACTTCTAGCCAACATCCCCACACTTCCTTTCACCTATCCATTACTGCCACGTCAACGATTGTTACACTTTACTTTTGTGGCTTCCTCCCATTGCCTCCATCCCGTAACTATGTAAATGGAGTTTTCAAACATTCGTTTATCTAATTGTCCCACTCCAGTTACGAACTATAAAGCTCTGCTTTATCCCGTGATCAAAGCCTTTTCTCATTTTTATTTTTACACAGTACTCCCGAGCCCTTTGCTTTCTCGCCTATCAGCAACTGTTTATAGAGAAATTCCATCCTAGATTTTCTCGCAAAATTAATAGTGAACCTCTGAAAATCCCATCTGTCATCCTCTGTAATTCCATTCTGCCACCATGATGGCCCCCAAAACTGCCACTGTGGTAAACCCCATGCTCACTCCCCCTGTGTATTTAGACCATATCCCCCTAGCTAATAGAGATTACAAAATTGTCGAGACACAGGGTGAATTCGACCTCTTCAAATTAAGTTGATGGTTTCATGACACTTACCTTGACCATTCTGACGAGATTAACCTCTGGCAGTCTAGACTACCCTTGTTCATCTTCCTCTAATCCTACTATTTCACCAAATTCTTCCTAAAGTGTCATGCCTCTTATCTCTCAAGTAAGAGGGCTATCATCTCCCCTAATGGTGAAATCCTTTTCACCGTTACCTCTGAATTATAAACCAAATGTTGCAGGTCCCCTTTAGTGGCTCTCTGACTCCCTTTTCCCTTGAGGCTCTTAAAGAAAGCTATCAGAAACTCACCTTTCCCTAGAGAGACAAGATTTTTTAGGTCTTCCTACCAGTAGATTCTCAACTCCCCAAGAAGAATCCCCCTTATCCATCTTCTATTTTCCCCCAAAGAACTAGGTAGATTATCTTTGTCTTTTCATGACTACATGGTTACTTTTCAGATGAATGGGTAGATGAGCCTATTTTAGGCTTCCTATCCACTCCTTCTACAGAAGAAGGACTATCAGTCACCTTTGACTATGGTCACTTCCTTGCATATGTAATTCGTGAACAATTCCTTTAGTTTTTAATTGAAGGAATGTTCAGATATTCTTCCATTATTATGTACATGTTCATTTTCTTATAGATAGACAGGTTTCCCTTTGTAGTGCAGAAGCTTAATCAGCAAGGAGAGCCTTAGTCCATTATTTTCTATACCTCCATGATCAGAAAATAATCACAGTAGGCCTCTGTGCACACAGCTATAGAATATTTATCAATTTGTGTATCCAATAGCTTGCTTCCCGAGTCGCCAACAAATTCCAAGAATAAGTGAGGATATTCAGAAAGTGTTGTATCTCAGTGAACAGGTGATGACAGGAGATTGGTGTCTATACCAATAATTTACTGAGATTAGAGTTTATGGCTCAGAGCTGCCACCATATAAGCTACCTAAGTACCTTCCAATGAGGATATTTTCCTTGGAATACATCAGGCAAGTAATCCACTCAGACAACATCCATTTTTTGGCAACTAAGAAGAAGTCTCAATTGAGAATTAAGACACATATAGGACCTTTTATCTGTAACAGTAGAGCATCAGAAGAGGAAGCAGACCACCTGCTAAAACAAATGAATTTTCCTGATCACTCTACATGGTCTTATGACCCCTTTGGGGTAATTTTTAAGCTAAGAGTGGAATAGAAGGGAACTCCCTATGTGCATACCCAAAGACCAGAAATAGAGAAGTACATGAACCAACAGAACTGCGTAGATAACACATTGTAGGAGGCTGAAGAGTAGGTGCTTTCCAGGACTGCCTTAGAGACTCCCATACGTAGAGAAAAGACCAAGAAGAGATCGAGAGAGGAGGACTCTCCTTCAGTCACAGAAGTCTCAGCCAGAGAATTCAAGATCTATACAAAAAAGATTAAGACAGGCTCTAAGACAAACTTCCCACTACTCGACGAAACACAGGGTACCATTGTACTTTATGGACTTCAAACTTTGAAGTTTGACAACAGTACCACCGATTCTCCATCATCCTCGACTACTAAAGAGACTCCATCTACAAGACCTCATACACCAAAGACATTCACAAAATAGAGGCAGCTAGATATTTTCCAAAGATATAGAGGAATGCAGCCCTTCATGACACCATCTCTTCTCAATTCAGGAAGTAGTCTTCCTCAATCCAGTATAGGCTCATTTTAGCCTAGACATAGAGAAACAAAGAATGCACATGGAACTCTTACAGGCACATGTTCCACAACCAAAATCAGCAGTTGACTTCAAGTAGACTACCTTTGAGTTTTAGGAAAAGGATGTTTATCCTTTGGATCAGATGGACATGCACATGGAAATAGGAGAAATGGTCTACTCAACCTTTACACAAACTGCCCTCACTACTTCCAAACTATAGCTTTCTTTGAAAAATGTTCAATCTCATCTCAGACTGGAGAAAGTTTCCTCCCTTGCTAAAGACAACAAAATTAAATATTTGGAGGAATTGGTGATCAAAGTAGGTTTTGATCCTAGTAATTCAAAGGCCATGGAAGAAATTATTAAAAAGAAGAATGTTGATATAGCATCTCTAAGAAAGAAATTAAATATCCCTGTGACTGAAGAGCCCCAGGAAAAGGAGTTAAGAGAGAAATAGTTACAAAAAGAAGAAATTCTCAAGCTACTGGTGGAGTAGAGTTCATAGATCAAGGAGATGGAAGTAGAGATGGACAAGTTGATCAAAGAGAAGGAGGATAGTTTTCAACTAGCAGTGGTTCCTCTTGATATAGTACCAACTGGATCCCTACTTCAAACAGGTATCCCTAGAGTAGCTACAACACCACGAACATCCGCTTCTATAGCACTTCTCACATCAACTGCAGATAATTCAATTAAGTTGGCCCAATGCCTAGAAAACATGTCTATACAGGGAGAATAAACAAATAATTTAAGACAAGACGTGAAGACCTTACAGGAGAATAATACAAGATATGAGAATTCCCTCCTAACAGAAGTACAAAAATCCCAGACACTTCTCAGAGATTGCAACAGATGGAAAAATACACTACCATGGGTAATAACTTAGCCCAAGTCAAAGAAAATATTTCGAAACGGATCAATGAAGATATGATAGATATTTGGCCTTCAATAGAAATCATATTTGAGCAACATGAACTAATTGAAATATCTAATGAATCCATTGAATAAGTCAGAAAAAATTTGGGTGACAAACCCAATGACGCTATTGAGCTCATCAAGTAGGTTAAGAAGGTGCAAACTAAGAGAAATTTAATGAGGTAGCTTGAAGAAAAGTGTCAGATTCTAGACATTGGTGTACATAGATTCTTAAACAAGATGGAAGCCCTCTACAAAAAGGTGTTTCCCAATTTATTAGTAATAAATGATAAGCTCAGTACGTGGTCCGATTATAGTAAGAAATTGATGACCAAGGCCAAAGGTAGTTCTAAAGTTACAGGAGGAAGAATCATCATGACAGGAAAATCATTCTTGGACGTTGGCATATGACCTGGACATTTAGTATGAAATTAAACACATATTCATTTCCAAACCAACATTTTCTAAATATACTGAAGTGGATGAGTTTTACAGAAAGTTACTGAAGACAACTATCCCTAGTGAGCAGCGGTGGGATAAATTATGCGAAAACTGGAGTAAGCAGAGGATTTGGTTGTACATCTCAGCATCAACAACACAATAGGATTCAAAGTTCTAGACAGTCATCAATTCCACAAATTTAGTGCCAACACTTCAGACAGTTCAAATTTTCCTAATTTTTTGTAATAAGTTATATAGATTAAATTGAGGAATTCCTAAGTACATCCTATTCAATTTTTACAAGATTTTTTGTAAATATATTATAAATACTTCTCTTTTAGAAGTATTAAGGGTTGATTTATGTGTGGATTTTTGCATTCCAGAATTTTATTATACTATTTTCATTTGATGGTTTGATCAATAATAAGAAGGACATTATTCATAAGATTCATGTGCTGGACTATCTGGTGATGCGCTTCTCTCACTGTTAATGTTTTATTACTTTGTTTCCATCCTTATGCTTTCTGAAATCTGAATTATTTTACAGGAAATTGATGAACATAATTTGTTGAAAAATGCACTCTGCTTTTGGCTGTAGATAATTTCAATGTTTTCTTCTAATATCATGTTAATGAATTCTTAATTTCTCTTTAACTTCTATTGAACTTATATCTTTTCTTCCATTCCATTTCACTTAAATATAAATGATCCAATTAGTTTACTTATCTTTCCCTATGAAACTGTTGGAAATAATACTAATACGAGGTGGGGTGGTGAATCAGTATTATCAGATCAATAATTTTATTTCCCAAACAGATCTATATACACTACTTCAACTAGGTGAACTATCGTGTATACGCTATTGTAATTAAAGCAACCAATGTATATGCAGACAAATTTTGATTTAGACAATTTATCATGTATTAAGCTTTAATCAGTATATCAGAGATTTATTAGATAGTGCAGTAAAAGTAGAATAAAGCATCACACATAAGAAACACACATGAACACCAAGATATAAGGTGGAAACCCAATGTGGGTAAAAACCACCTGCTGTTGTCGTCTCTTTCTTCTTTTAACAATAAGAAAATCGGTTTACAATCTTGTACTAGTGCAGACTCATACCAATACGTAGACACCCACCTGCAGAAGGATACAACCTTCTCTTGTTCTCCAGCTACTACTGGAAGGGAGCTACAACCCCCTAGATCTTTTACTAGCCAATATGTTTACTAGTATGTAGGTGCCAGCCTACAAAAAACTCCACTCTTCTACCAGGGAACATGTTTCATGAATTTTTAGATTGGATACTCCTGGAACACAACACCCCAATCTGAAGGCCACATTTCATCCAATTTTCATACTGGACCTATTAACAACATTGAAACTCAGAAAATCATAACTGCATCAAATACATCCGCATCAACCAATCACTGAAACTCAATCATCACTTTCTGAATCAATCACAACTAAATCAATCAATCACTGACAACCCATCATCACTGAAGCAAATCACAATCAATCAATCTGATAATTCAGAACATTGTTACCAGAATACAGTCATCAAAACAGAACCCAGAACTCTGCAATAGTAAACAAAGACTACTGAAACTTTAAACATCATGCTTCATAAGGTATACGCTACTTCCCTGTGTCGAACCAGCATGTATATGCACTGTTACCGAAGGGAACCAACATACGGATCTGCAAATTTCACTTTATGATGTATACGCTACTTTGATATGTTGAACCAGTGTGCATACGCTATTTTACTAAAGCGAACCTGTGTACAGATCTGTAAATGCTAACTTAAAACATCACAACTATTCCAGATTTCAGTCATACCCAGATCATCACATTTACAGAATAAAACACGTGTCAGTATTTAGATCTAGACTATTCAAGATCAAACCACATAATGAGAATACTTTTAAGCCTTTATGATCATGGTTCATCAACCTTCATCAGCCATGTAGGTGCCTCCTTAGATCAGATCAAGCAAACCATCCGAAGCTCATTAACCTACATTTATGATCCAACCCCTCATAAGATGTTCAAATTACTTGCACACCTGACCTCATGATCTTCTCCTCCTTATACAGTTTTATGCCTTTCTCAATACCATGGACCAAAACTACTTAGGACCAATAACTTGGACCAAATACCTCGGACCAATTACCTTGGGTCAAATACCTTGGACCAAGAAATACCTTGGACTAGAAACTTTGGTTTTCCAAGATATATGTGCTTTTCCTTGTGTGAAAGTGCGTGTGTACGTATACGCTCCTTTTGTTCAATAAACCTGCATGTATATGTAGCTTGGACAAGGTGAACCTACGTATAACTCTCTTTCCTCATTCTTTGGATTCTAACCTGTAATTCTTTGCTATTGACCTGATGCACTGTGATCTTTCATTTGAGTGAGTTGCCATCAAGGACAACACCTATATCATAATTCCAATAATCTCCCCCTTTGGACTTGATGGCAACAACAACACCAAGTCACTCTCCCCCTTTGACATCAAGGGCAAAGGGTGGACCAAGATATTCTCCTCTTTTGATATACATTATGTTGTCCATGCTCCCCCTGAGTACATGTTGAATTCTTTGATTGAGCTCCCCCTTTGTACATGCTGAGATGCACTAAACCGTCTATTTTTCAAAAGAATAAAATGACTCTATAACTCAACTAAGTGAGTATGACCTTCCTATCACCAATGACCCATGCATACATCAATTTCCCAACCACGTGGGGATATACCAAATTTTACTCATCCACCCAACCAAGTGGGGATATACCAATTGTTTATGCATGATAGAATTATAATTACATCATCCATCCCATGCAAAGTGGGGATACAAATTACATCATTTTTCCAATAGGAAATATTAAAATAAACAAATCACACCCTAGGTATAAGTATCTACAGCCATAGCTATATTCAGCAACCATAATGCCAACAATGCAAAATGTGAGTGAAGGCTAATGCTCCCCTTGAACGTGTGTTGCCTATGCATTGTTAATAAGTCAATGATCAAGGCCTCTTTGTCAGTCAGATAAAAAATAATGAACAGGGCATATCAATAGACTGTAATAATCAACATCAGATAGAGCACCCATATCAGTGACTTCCCCACTGTTTTCTTCTCTGAAAAATATATATGCTCCTCGAACCACAAAAACCCGCATGTGTGCACGACTATACTTCATGAAACACGCTTATAATAACCTTTCTTGAAATAATTGGATTCAACAGCAGGATGATACAACAAGTACTCCCAGCTTTTGTCTAAGATATTCAAATGTGTCTCTGGGCAGTGGTTTAGTGAATATATTAGCAACCTGTTCTTTGGGGGGAACATACTCTAATTTGATCATTTGTTCAAGCACTTGTTCTTGTAGAAAATGGTATTTGATGGGTATGTTCTAGGTCTTGGAGTGCATGACTATATTCTTTGAAATACTGATGGCACTTGTATTATCACATAGAATGGAGATGGGTGGAGTACATGTGATCTGAATGTCTTGCAAGGTTTGCATCATCCAAAGTAGTTGTGTGCAGCAATATGCAGCAACCACATATTCTGCTTCAGATGTAGATAAAGCAATTGAACTTTGTTTCTTGTTGAACCAAGATACTAACCTAGAACCCATATAGAATGCACCACCACTAGTGATTTTTGTGTCATCAAAAGTTCTTGCCCAATTTGCATCTATCTATGCATGAAGAGTAAGATCTATATCTCTAGGATACCATAAATCAATGTCCTGAGTTCCTTGAAGATATTTGAAAATTCTTTTGACTGCCTGAAGGTGTGATTCCTTTGGATTTGCTTGGAATATTCCAACTATTATTACTGCATGCATGATGTCGGTCGGGTACCTCTTAGATAAAGCAGACTACCAATCATGGATCTGTAAGTTGGTTGATGTACTACCGCTGATTCATCATTTGAGCTGAGATTGCATCCTATTACCATTGGGGTACATACAGGTTTAGAATCTTCCATTCCGTACCTTTTCAAGATCTGTTTGAGATATTTGTTTTGTGAAATAAAAATACCATCTTTATTTTGTTGAACATGTAGACCAAGAAAATAGGTAAGTTCACCAAGCAAGGACATTTCAAATTCTTGCTACATTACTGAGGCAAAATTCTGACTCATGGATTCTTCATTTCTACCAAAATGATATCATCGACATAAACAATAATAATTAGAAATTTATCAGTTTCAATATTTGTATATAGATTTCTATCTGCTGAACCTTTTGTAAAACCTTGTTGGTGTAGATATTTGTCAAGACAGTAATACCAGGCCCTTGGAGCCTGTTTCGGACCATAGAGGGCCTCTTTGAGTCTGCATACAAGTTTTGCATCATTTCCAAGAATGAATCCTTCTAGTTGTTCAATATAAACTTCTTCTAAATTTCCATTCAGGAAGGCTGATTTTACATCCATTTGATATACTTTGAATTTCTGAAAGCTAGAAAGAGTAAGAAACATCCTTATGGCTTCAAGTCTGGCAACAGGTGAAAAATTTTCTTCAAAATCTATACCTTATTGTTGAGCATACCCTTTACAAACAAGTCTGGCCTTGTTTCTAATGACTTCTCCATTTTCATTCAACTTGTTTTTGAATATCCATTTCGTTCATGTAATATTTTTATCATGAGGTCTAGGAACTAATTCCCAAGTATCATTCTTTTCAATTTGCTCAAGTTCTTCATCCATGGCCTTGACCCAACATTCATCTTTGCATGCTTCATTTACATTTTGACGTTCGGTGGAGGATAGTAATGGTAGATAGCTTGAGGTCCCTATAATAGTTCTTCGTATCTGTACAACTGCTTCTTTTTCCCCTAAAATTTGAGTTTCTGGATGATTTTTCTGAACATACCTGGACGGAGTCTTTTCTTCTACCATTATCTCTTCTTTTGGTGCTTCATTTGTTTCTTCTTTAATATCATTTTGATTTGATGTGGGAAAATAGTCCCCATATTCTTCATTGTCATAATCTTCTGTTTTTATCTGTTTTGGATTTTTGCATGCTTCATCAACTACAACATCAATGCTTTCAACAATTTTTCCAAGTCTTTTATTATAACATTTATATCCTTTACTTCTGGAAGAATAACCAAGAAGAATATCTTCATCTGCTCTGGGTTCAAACTTACGAAGTTTTTCATCAATCCTTTTGATATAACAATTGCTTCCAAAAACTTTAAAATATTTTACAGTTGGAGTCTTACCATACCAAATTTCATGTGGAGTTTGAGTGTTATTTACCCGAACATTTGCTTGGTTAAGAATAGTTACGATGACGAATGAAGTTTCAAACCAGAAGGTTTCAGGAGTTCTAGATTCATCCAGCATAGCTCGAGCCATTTGTTGAACAGTTCTATTCATTCTTTCTACCACTCCATTTCGCTGAGGAGTCCTTGCAGTGGAGAATTTCCTTTTTATTCCATGTTGTTCACAAAAGTGAAAGAATTCATCCAAGGTAAATTCCCCTCCTCGATCAGATCAGAGGAATTTGATTTTTCAATCTGATTCATTTTCAACTAAAGCCTTGAAGGCTTGGAACTTTTCAAATGCTTTATCTTTATTTTTTAGAAGACCTATCCAACACATTATGGAAAAATCATCAATGAACAAAATAAAGTATTCTTCTCCATGAGGTGACTTTTTCCTTGATGGTCCACATAAAGCAGTATGGACAAGTTCAAGAGGCTTACTAGTCGACCCTTGTTTTTCAATGAAGTGAGCTATGGTTTTCTTACCGATTTGACATGGTTTGCATATTGTATTTTCAGGGATGCTGATATCTGGAAGATCATGAACATTGTTGAATCATCATGCTTTTCTTATTTGAGAAAAGCTTAGATGTCCCAATCTTCTATGCCACAGTCAGTTTTCATCATTTTTGCTTAGATATCACTATTATTGTCCCCCCTTGAGTATGTATAAGTTGTTTGGAGTTCTTGTACCTTTGATCATGGTCTCTTTTGTATCAAGCTCACGAACAACACATTCATTCGATCAAAACACCACTTCATTTCCTCGATCACACATTTGAATGACACTCAACAGGTTATGCTTTAAACCGTCTACATACATAACATTTCCAGCTTTAACCTTTCCTTTCAAGAAAATAGAGCCTTTACCTTTTATGGCAGTAGGAGTGTTGTTTCCAAATGAGACATTTGTTTCCTTTTCTAAGGCATTATATGAGTGAAGTTTTTCTTTGTCACCTGTCATGTGTTTTGAGCATCCACTGTCGATGTAACACTGATTTTCTTGTCCTTCTGCATACAAGGCTATACCACATCTTTCTATTTGAGATTCTTTCCTTCTCCATATCTTGGGATTTAATGGAGTTTTCTCCTTTTAAGATGTTTGCTGAAATTTTCTCCTACATTTAGATTCTTCATGACCAAAGTTGTTACAGATCGAGCATTCTATTTCATTTTCAAGAAGAGAAAAGTTATTATAGGAACTTTTCTTGACCCCTATTACATTCCTTTGATTTTGTGCTTCTCTAGTAATGATGGTTTTGTAAGCAACACATTGAGTAGATTTGTGTCCAAAATTATGACATGAAAAACATTGCCCATTAAAGAAGTTCCTGCGACTATCGAATCTATTGACCTGGTAATTGTAGTTTCTATTGATATTCATATTTGGAGCAAATTGAGTGTGATTTAACTGAGGTTGGTTGTGGCTTCTATTCATCCTTGGAGTAAATTGAGTCTGATTTACCTGGTGATCTGCTTTATGCCTTTGCTAGCGATTGTCATATTGTTCACTGGTCTTTGCTACATCAAGATAGCTTTTAGTTGAGGTTGACGACTTCTGTGATTGAGATACTTCTTCATTATATCCAAGACTTGTCTTTATCAGAGGAGAACATTGCACTTTGATAATTTCATTTAAGGTTTCTAATCCTTTAGCAAATCTAAGATTGAGAGATTTTGTTTTCTCAAGATCCTTTCTTAGACCCACAATTTCACATTCTAGTTTTTCATTGTGTTTTTCTTTTCAGCAAGTTGGTATGTCATGGTATCTATCATCATATTCTTTCTTCTAAACATATTTTGAGTTTAGAGATTTCTTCATGAAGGTCATCCTCTTCTAAATCATCCCAAAATTTATCATCGTCATAAGCCATTAGAAGTCTATAGTCATCACTGTTTTCATCTTCATCACTATTTGATAAACCATCGCTATCTTCATGAGTATAGTAACTCCTTTTATTTACAACTTGTTTTCTATTCCATTTTGCATATTCCATCCCTTTTTCATATTTATCTTTATGAGGACATTTGGTAGCATAATGACCGACCCTGCCACAGGCAAAGCATTTGAAGGGTAGCTTACCTCTAAATCTTCCGGAACCCCGTTGAAGCTTCTTGACAAAGTTTACCTCATCTTCTTCTTCTGAAATATGTCCTGATTCATTGTGTTCTTCCTATCCATTTGCTGAAGCTTTAAATTCAGTGTTTCTCACATCTGATGGTCCTCCTTTTCTCATATCAAATGCAGTTAAGATTTTGCGAAGTTGTGTCACAGTGATAGTCTACAGATCCTATTTTTCTTCTATGGCAGACACTTTTGATTCAAATTTAGCAGACAAGGATCTCAAAACTTTCTCAATGAAGGTAACTTCCTTTATTTCTTCACCCAGATTCTTCATATAATTAACAACCTCATCTATACATAAGAAGTAACTAGCTATACTTTCATCACTGTGCATCTTAAGAGTTTCATACTGAATTTTGAGAGTTTGAAGTTTAGCACGTTTTACCCGAGGGTCTCCTTTGTAGCTCAGAATGATTTTATCCCATATTTCTTTGGCTGATTTGAGCTACATGACTTTGAAAAACTCTGATTGTGACATACTTCCAAATAAAGTATTGGCAGCTCTGGCATTGATTTTATATTGCTTTTTGTCTGCCATATCTATAGGAATTGCTGTTGGAAATGCATATCCTCCTTCCACAATTTCTTAGACATTCGTTCCAAGTGATTGTAGATAGGTTGTGGTTCTTATTTTCCAATAAACAAAATTTCTCCCATCATATGTTATCGGTCTGATGGATCCCACACTTTCTTGATTACTCATGATGATGGATCTCCCTTCAAGTGATCAAGCTTCTTTTGAAGGACCTGACTTGATACCAATTGTTGGAAATAACACTGAGAGGGGGGGGGGGGGTGAATCAGTATTATCAGATCAACAATTTTATTTCCCAAATAGATTTATATACGCTACTTTAGCTAAGTGAACTAGCGTGTATACACTACTGTACTTAAAGCAACCAACATATATGCAAAGAACTTTTGATTTTGACGCAGCGCGGAAGCAGACTCAAGAAAACCCCAAAATCACCCCGTGGATCCATTTTTAATTATAACCCAACTATTCTTCTTTCAAACTAAAATGTTTTGAAAAAAACAAGTCAAAAAAATGGGATTTTACCTTTTTATATTGGCATGCTTGTCGTACGCTAAAAGTCAACGCACCAAACTTTGGTGACCGTCGATCAGGATTTGTGAGATCTGATGGTTGTCGGAGATTTCAGGTGGGACAATAGACCGGGGTTTAATTGCCTGATATATGGTTTTATTCCCCTCTGCCTTCGCTATGTGGCAACATTTTAATGGAATCGGGTGCCGAACCACTAAAACCACTTACAACTTTTGACGCACCCAATAACCATTTAGTATAGCAAAAACCTCTTACCGATCCAACGGTCGCGATTGATCACGATCCAATGGTCGTGATTTAATCGCTCGATCGCATGTAGAAATTCCCACTATCTAAACTTCTTCCACTTCAAAGCTGCAATGCGATAGCCCTTCGTGGACCCAATAGTTTAGCACCCCTTCTCTATAACATTTCGGATCCGGTTGTATCGCAATCTCAGAATTTGGCGGTACAACAAGTCGGTTCCTCTCCCCTAAAGTGATGCAATTTGGGGTTGACTAACCCGATAACATTAAAAACCTCCATCCATAATACTTGAAGTCCGAATTCAAAATCTGGATGTGGTTTGCGTCGATTCTTAGTGTATTTTGGGTTTTCCTCTTATGGGAGCAAAACAATATAATAAACTCGCCGATTATTCTTTTAACTCAGTGTTATCTATTGTAAAGTGAAAAATAGAGCAAGCATCAATATCATCCAAATACAAAGAAAACAAGCAGTTGAGGATCTCCACGGGCTGTATATATAATCATGTGCACAACACCAATTTATTCATAATAAAAGAGTTATAGAGTCTCGACGTTGGGCCTGATTACACAAATAAACACCTCTGTCTCAAAAATACAATCCACACACTATTTTACTCTCGCTCTAATCAATCCTTTCCTCAATCCTCTCTTTTATAAATCGGATATCACTTTAACTGTCTCTAACAAATCATTCCCTATTTTTAATAAATCTAACAACAAATCTTCTAATTCCTAGCTCTATCTCACACCTATTCTAACAACTCATCTTTGAGCCTAAAATAAGACAATTTATAACTTATTACAATAATGAAATACAACTCATTTCTTGAAAGATCAAACCCTCTTAGTAAAACTGCGTTTTGACCAATCAGGTTAATGAAATCAGGTCAATGTGATTTCTTGAGAGATCACATTGCTAGCTAAGTCTGGATGCTCTTGCATCAGACCCCTGGGGAAGAAAAGAATGGTCCTTCAAATTTTCAGGACTTGGTCCATACTTCTACAACTCTGCTGTTGTTAACCAGCTAGCATCCTCCACTGGCTACCCTTTCCATTTTACTAGATATTGGAAATAAGTCTGTCCTCTAGTTTTTTTGGATACTCTCTTCTCTAAAACAACTTCCACTTCTTTCTTAGCTGTCTTTGGCATTTTTTCTTCCCAGTTCACAATTTGAACCTCATCTCCTGTAGTTTCCTCTTGTAACTCTGTCTTTACCTCTTTGTATGGATACAAATCTGTAACATTGACAATAGGTGATATTCCAATCCCTTCTGGCAACTCAATTTCATAAGCATTAACTAAAAACTTTCTTTTAATTCTACATGGTCCTATCTTTTTCATTTTCACTTTATTGTAAGTCGTAGCAGGAAATATTTCTTTTCTCAAATATTCCATCACTAAATCTCCCACTTGGAATTCTTTCTCTCTTCTTTTCATATCTACCCTCTGTTTGTATTTGTTGCTGCTTTCCTGTAATTTGCCTTTGACTTCTTCCTATAGTCTCTGCATCTGTTCTGCAAAGTCTTCAGCTTTTGCACTTATGGTCTCCTGTTTACCCAAATCCCTGAGCTCATACACACCTCTTGGATTCATTCCAAAAGCAATCTGAAATGGAATCATGTTGGCTTCATGGGGCCTGACCCAAGTTTGGAAGTGTTTTAGCCGAACAAATCTCGCACTACCAGCCCTTTCGGCAACAATCCACGGAGCGCGGACTGAAGTCTCACTCGAGGTAGTATGGGAGGGTGCTGGAACCAGGTTTCTGCACCCTTGGGATGTCTTCATGAGGACTGGAGGGGTCGCGATCTGATCTGTGCACTCGCACTACCCTGCGCAGCTGTCCGTCCTTCGGTAGATCTGCAACAGTCACTTCCCGAATTCTTATTATTTATATGGGTTTATTACAGATCAGATCTAAATCGCAAGGTCTTTAAGCAAACATTTAACAATAATAACCAGTGTGTGCCATTATAATTCTTAAAGACATAAGCTCATATAACATATGCATAAACCAGAATACAACAGATCGACAATATTTCCGAAACAACTTATCTTTATTAATATCTTCCGTTCAGTACAACCAGACCTACCTTGTGCACTCAGCTGTAGGGGTCCATGCACACAGTTGCAAACTCTACCAGGCCTCGACGCACACAGCTGCGGAGCCTCTATCTAACCTCTAACACCCACGAGTTGGACTTACAAACTAGAGAAAATATTGCCTTCATAACCCCATAACGCTCAAGATCCAAAAACTCAAAAATTGACTTCTAACCGTAGAGCCTTGCTCTATTTATACATTCCCATGGTCCACGGAGCATGGGCAAGTCGTCTCACTTTCTATTTTCTTACATGATTCTCAAGCGGACAACCCTTTGACTTGACTCATTACAATTCGCGCTTCGCGCACTTCACGGAATCTTTACCATACTTTTACCCAAAATTGTGGGCTTTAAGCCCCAAAATTCCTATGCGGGGGATCCGCTACCCAACAGGCCCCCAACACAATCATCGTGACTCATCCCGAGTCATTCGACTAGTGCGGCAATCTTCGCGCGGAGGTCATCCAACAATTTCTACACTTCACTTACACTTGCAACAAAGTCTTTCGCCATCTGTTGTACACATTGTACATGAGCCACCGATGCGTCAGTATTAGTTTCAGTTGCTTGTCTGGGTTCATATACTACCTGCATGTGTCCTAATTTTCCCTTGATGTTTGTGGAAACCGCGAATGCCTCATCAAGCCAAGGCTGGATGCATTCTTTAATCACTGCTTCCTTCTGCCGAGCGGTGTCAACTTGTGTCTTGAGAGCCTGGGCCTCCCTCATCTTGGCCAAGCACTGTGTAATAGCAACTGTCTGTGTGGTCCCCCTGACATTATCATAGGCTTGTTGTAACTCCCTTGCTTCTATCTCCAACCGCTATACGGTTGGGTCTTCCTATAGTGAAGTGACCGTAATAAGTCACTGATCCAATAAGCCGGTGCACTCCTGCATGGCACGTGCTATTGTTTCCTGCCTAGATTTAATGAGGCCTTTTTGTTGTTCTGTGACCTCCGATGGTGTAGAGTGTTGTGAGTTCATTTCAGTTCTACAATCTGCAAGTTGAGGGTCAACTGGATCCTTGCTACTTCTTCCTTTGCTTCGCAGAACCCCCTGACCAATTTGTGGATCCATATGCTGACAGGTAAATCTACCGCAATTGCGAGCTCAAGGGCATGACAACACACTTCCTCCACAATTTTCTCAAACTGCCGATTTTGTTCTACTGCTTCATCATGTTGGAGGCTCAACTGCTCGATGTTAATTCGTTTCTCACTGAGTACCTCTACCACATGTCCTTCCCTAGCGCGGAGCTCTGTCATTGCGTTGTCCTGGAGTTGGTAGAAGCTCTCGCGTGGGAGGGAAGCCAAATTTAATCCAAGCCCCGTAAGCTGGCCCACCACAACTCTGTCCGTCGTGTTGTCTATTGTTAATGGTCCTACTGGGAGTGCGATAGTATTAACCATTTTTTCCTGTAGCAACTGCTCAGTTGCTGACATTCCCTTAGTTTCATGGGTAGCGACTATTCCTGGTTATGGGGCTCGTGCTTCGAGTTCCTGCAGCTGCACGCTGAGCACCCCCAACACAGTCTGCTACTCCGTCATGGCCTCGTTGAGTGCCTCCTGGGTGACTTCGTAACTATATCCCCTATGTCACATAGGTCACCTTCAGTCAATGTGATAAGTTCCCAGTCCAACTTGGATGCCTTGATCTTCTTCCGTGACTTTGACCTTTCTGTCGCACACAATCATTTTAAGGGCAAACACATGGTGGTTGGCATCGCACCTTCCATCCCCATATCCATTTCCGGCTCTGTGGTCACATTTGGGTTTCTTTCGTCCTCTGTCGTAGCAGACCCTCCTGCTGTCGCCTTGCTTGTGGAAGCTTGTGCTGCCTCTCGGGCCGCTCGTACTTCCACAGCGAGTTGTTCGTTCTACTTTTGTTGTGCTAAGAACTTGGCCTCAACCTTCTATTTTTGAATGGCAGTCTCATCGTGCCCTACCGCATCTGGTCCGCGCCACTCCGGTGACCAGGTATCCAGCACCGCGAAAACAACATCATCGATGGCAATGAAGGGAAGCATGGTCCACGTTTGATTTGGATCCTTGCATGCCCAGATATATACATGGTGCATATCTGCCTTAAAATCAGCCACATTCTTCACACTGTCATATATTTTGGGAGATAGACGGGGTCGCTGGTTGATCCACTCTCGTATGTTCACATCCATCAGTGTCTAGAAAATATTGACTTCTCAGATTCTTGCGGCATCCTTCGTCACCCATAGTGACACGTATTTTGTGGCCTCTGGCCAATCCTGGTCCAGGGAAGGAAACTGACTATCTTCGAGTAATTCACTTGTAACCAATACGATGGATAAGAGCAACCATGCATAGTGGAAAGTCTTACCCTCCTCCTGGGCCTCCCTGCAGTTGGTCAGGAACTCGTCGCAGAGGAAATACGCCCAATTGAACCGTTCCCCTTCTGCACATTGCTAAGCTAACATGACGACCATTGCTGGGACCTCACTGCCTCAACATTTCCTCATCACTTTTCTGGCTAGCAACTGGGTAGCAATGCAGACCCCTTTGTCCTGAATGTGATAGAATACCCTCTCTGCTTTTTCTCCAATTTGTATTTCTTTTTCATGGCTTTCGTCATCGTCAAATCACGACTCATACCAACTATTTCTGTGGGGTCCCTTCCTTCACAGGGAAGCCGAGAGATCTTATGAATGAGCTCCACCGTGATTGGGATGGGTTTGTCTAGCCATAAGTACCCATCATGAACCAGGCAAAGCAGTTGCCTGATGATCAATATTGTAATGGGGGCCCAATGAGAATGTGGAATTGATAGGAGGTAGAGTAGCCTGGCCTCCTCCACCTATCGTAGCCATTTCTGTAGCTTTAGTGTCATAACGGCCCCATTCGTGCTTTGTTCCATCAGTTCGCTAGTTTCCAAATGGGGAAACTTCTCAGTATCCGCAAGGTCCCAGTCTTCAAATTTCATAGTAGGGATGTGGCCGGTCACCATTCCTTCGAACAAAACCCCTTTAGGGAGAGAT
Organism: Pinus tabuliformis; assembly: GCA_031772625.1. Taxonomy (NCBI): domain Eukaryota; kingdom Viridiplantae; phylum Streptophyta; class Pinopsida; order Pinales; family Pinaceae; genus Pinus; species Pinus tabuliformis. The sequence continues at coordinate 162,129,770 of CM062807.1, forward strand.
GGGGTGATGAGTTTGCTATTAAGGGCATCTAAATCTTTAGGTACCTTGGCCCTCCCTTTCCATGGAGGAACATACTTAGGCCACTTTGCTGTAGCCCGTACTGGCTAGATACCTTCTTCCATATCTTCTTCTAGTTCTATTTCTTCGACAAAGGTCGGAGGATCCGCTTCCTCTTCATCGCTCTGAATAGTAACTGTTTTACCCTTTTCCTCCATCGATAATTTTCCGAATCACGGATTTCGTGGAGACATCTGGACCGGTCCTCCTACCTGTGGGTCCTTCTTGGTCTGCGACGTTCGGGGTGATTTAGGGACTTCGACTGTCCCTCCCATTTGTGACACAGAGCTCTACGTAACATCCTTGGTTGTGGATATCGACCTAAGTAGGGACTCCTGTATTTCCTTTGGCAATTCTTGAAACCATGGGCTTCCTTTTATGACTTCCTCATTCATCCTGTGCCTGTCTTTTTGAACACAGAACAGCTTAATATGCAAGGGGTCAAAAGCTGTGTGGTAACAAACCAGCTTTGATTTATATACCTTTTCGACTTCAAATTCGACCATGCTCCTCATACGTGTCTCATTAATGCAATTTTGGCAGTAGATCCATTCAGCCTTGTGTCTTAATTGCCCGTTGCCCACTCCTCGGTGTCTCAAATGGGACATCTTGTCATGAACAGTATCTGCAATGGTAACCTTCCATTCTTCTGACACGGTAGTTCTGTCCCTGGTATTCAAACGTGTTTTATGCTTCATATTGGTCCTGCGCACCTTGTCCAAACCGCGCAACCTCCCTACAAATTTCTAGTCCCGCACCCTCTTTCAACTACATGGAGCGCTGAGACTGGGCCTCCTACAGATAGTCAGGTGGTCGCACCCCTTCTGCGAGACTTCCTCTTCGCTACTAGCCTGAGCTGTGGACACCCTTCACATACCTTTGACTCTAGTAGTGCGTCTCATTATGTGCTCCCTTGTTCAGTAGGGTGCAGTCGCAACCATGATAGCAGGGTCGCAGCTCGTTTTAGTATCGTAGGAGGGCTGACCAGGTCTGGTCCCTTTATTCTCCTATTTGTGCGGCCCATTTGTGTGACTCTGACACTTATTTTGTCGATTTCCTTGTCCAGCCTCATGCTTTTCCTCCTTACCCTTGTCCATTCTTCATCAATTCCTCAAAGTCTCGAGCTGTTGTGCCAAATGGCATCTTGCAAATGCCAAATTCCTTTGTCTAGGTCCTCGCGTTCAGTTCGAATTGTAGGGGCAGTGGTCAGGGAAATTCTCTCTGATTTCCTGGTTTCATCATGTATGACCACGGATAGGGTTATCTTCACATACCCTATTTTGTTTATGATGATATTGGCCCATCGAACCCTTGGCATGCACATATTTAGTTGGGGTGATGATTGTACAGCATACAACCACACCCTTCATTGTAGGCGGGAGCCCGAGCCGCTTCATCCTGGTTTCCCAAGCCGTGTTCGACACTGATGGACTCCCACCTATACGCACAATTGCCTTCTCCATTCGCGCCCATTCCACCTAATCTTCCAAGGTGTACTCCTTCCTGGTGTAGTTATCACATGCAACGCTCCTTTCGGTGCACCGTGCCACTTCTACTCTACAAAGTCCTCCCCATTTGTTGCGTCGTCATCCACTGGTAGTTTCCTTACCTCGGTTGTCATGCGTCTCAGGGATCTAATAATCATATTACAGTTGAGCGTTGTTACTTCGTGCAATCAGTTCTGCCATCGTTCTATCTCCTCATCTGAATTCGACATGCAGGAACTATCACGCTCCCATGAGATTCTTCTTTCCACTGTGGGATTCACCAGATCCTAGTATTGCGTTGTTATCTAGTAGATTCAGTCTAGTTCATTGTTACTATCCTCGTCACGCACACGTTTAGTGTAGCGCACTCCTTTAGAAAAGTCCAATGGAACTATTACACAGAGCGACTTTTTCTTGAATATCATCTTATGTCTTTTTAAGTTGATGACCCCATTCATGTCCATGGCCCAATCTATTCCTAGCAACGCAGGGTATGGATTACTGTCATCAATAATTTCTATTACCTCAAAGTCCATCTGAGTACTTACGCCTTCAATGTCCACCGTCGCCCCTTGCAATCTTCCCATCGGTAAGATCTTCCGTTGGTTGGCCATCCTAATTGAATAGGAGACCACTATAGCGAAGGCCTGCCGATGCGTTCCCATGTTTGCTTGGGTAATACATTCGCATCTGACCCCAAATACAGGATGACCTGATCCATCTGATACTCACCAATTTGCGTTGTCATTTGCATTTCCTGCCCAGTCTGCAAAGCATTTTTTCCAAGTTTCTGGACCACGCATGGCTCCCTTGATCCTGCGCACCTAGGGATCAGCTCTTATAGTCCCTTAACTACCTTGTTATCTCGTAAAAACTTCATACATGTCTCTAAAAAGGTAGTAAGAATAGAGGGATCCATTCCCAACTTAGTTGGAGCCCTACTACTGGAGTAGAGGCTTCCATGAAGCTCTTCTTAGCTTCCTTAGATGTTCCCTTCACATGTCCCGTCTCAAAGTCAGGTTCCTTTGTAGGAGCATCACAACCCTTCACATCTTCCCTGGGTTGTTTCCTCGCATCTTCCCCTATAGTTTCACCACTCCTCAGTACCATGTTTACGCTAGGGTACTCTTCGCGTGGTTTAGACCTTATAATTTTGGATATTTTGAGTTGGAGTAGGATGTAGTACCCCCTTTTCATGCATTTGGGCAATCAATGTCGGACAATCTACCATTTCATGGTCAAACTGCTCGCATTACAGATAAAATATTCTCGTCGGGTTAGTACAATCAAGAGCGTAGTGCCCCGGCCCTTCGCAATTATAAAAGATCAGCTGCCCACGCCCTCGTCCAGGTCCCATTCCTCCTCTCCCTTCGCTGCGTCCTTGGAATCCACCGCGTGGCCCTGCGGCTGGGTCAAAACCTCACATTTCAGTCTGCATTCGATAGGCTAGGTTCCTCCCCATCATTAGCTCGTAGCTTCGACACGTTCACTCGTCATGACCCACTAATCTACACAAGTTGCAATATAGTTGCTGCGAGGTCTGGGTGTACTTCTGCAACAAGTGACAGTTGTCCATTGCGTGATTTCCTCCTACTTGACAAATCACGCACCAGAATGCGGGCACCGCACTTGGCCCTACTTGTACCTCTAGTCTCAATGGCATTGGTCCTCCTCTCATCAGATAGTTCGCGAATACAGGGCAGTGATCCTTATCGTGGCCTTGGCCTTTACATTTGATGCACCATACCTCTTTGCACACTGTTGGCCAAGGTGCCTTATCTTGTTTTAGGATTTGCATCTCCAAGCATAGGTATTGTAGTTGCATGTGGATTTGTTGAACTCCTAACCGAGGATCTCGTATTGGAGTTTCATGCAACCTCATCGCTATCTCTAATGCTTTAGCCTGGGTTGAGATCTTTTGCTATGATAGTGTTGTTTGTAGATGTGGTGTCAAAGATGCCACAAACCATGCACGGTGATGCGCATCTGTCAGTGTCATGTTAGCCTCACGGATCATTCTCTTCAGCCTCTGATCTAGATCCCAACAGGTTTCACCTGGCAGCATCATGCTTTCTTTGAACCCGATGATCGACTGCTTCTCTAATTTTGGCCGGCTAAATTCTTTGTTCAATGCATCCTGTATCTCCATTATTCCTTCATTCAGATGATCGCTAGAGTGCTTTATATACCACGTCAATGCGTGATCCTGCAGCGCACCTACCAAAGTAGCCTTTTTGATGTTATCATCTGTAATACCTTGGGCTTCCCATACTGCCTTTACGATGAACTAGAACTGATCTGGTTCCTCATTTCCTACGCCTCTAAATATAGGCAACTTGATCACACTCACCATTCCAACCCTCAGTGGTGGTAAAGGTGCAGTAGGTGAAGATGGGTTTGATGTAGGTGAAGTGGGTGATGGAATGGATGGTGGTGGTATCAGTGGAATGCACTACTTTATCAATCAGATTGCGCTTCTTGGAGAGAACCCTGCAAGCTCCTCATCGCTTTCTCATGAAAGTGAAATCAGGGGACTGTTCTCTAATCCTTTGGTCCCTCGGTAGCCTCTTCCACTCCGTGTTACCCCAGACATCAATGGAGGTGCATAACCCATTTTTCACATAACAAAATTTTAATCTAGGTATTCAATGATTTGATGTACTTACCCCACGGTCCTTTGAGAAAGCGTCTTTCTGCTTTGCTGTAACTTACAGTTGTTTCTATTATGAACTCAGTGATAAACCCTCCTATTACCCTATCCAACTAGTGATCTACTGCCCATGAGATTTTATCTTCAGATGCTTCTAGCTTGCGCACCAACTTTGGAGACCATATGATGGGCTATTCTAGTATGCACCTTTCTTGACTGTTAGCTAGCCTCGCAATCCACTCATACAGTTCCATCGAGAAGGACGCGAAGAAGATCTCATGGATTTCCATGTATATGTAGTGATCTAGCCACCTTTCCTTAGATATTTGTGGATTTTTTTTTTCCTGTACCATGAACTCGTGAAGCTTCTGATCCAACCAATCTTCAAGTTCTTTCTTCGTAGGGTTCCAGTGTTCTGACACTAGACATCCCTTAGGTAGATCCCGGTCCCGGCAACAGAACCATTTGTTGGCTTGATGGGGCCTGACCCAGGTTTGGAAGTTTTTTAACCAAACAAATCCTGCACTACCAACCCTTTCGGCAACAATCCATGGAGCGCAGACTAAAGTCTCACTCGAGGTAGTATGGGAGGGTGATGGAACCAGGTTTCCGCACCCTTGGGATGTCTTGATGAGGACTGGAGGGGTCGCGATCCGATTTGTGCACTTGCACTACCCTACGCGGTTGTCCATCCTTTGCGTAGATCTGCGGTAGTCACTTACCGAATTCTTATTATTTATATGGGTTTATTACAGATCAGATCTAATTCGCAAGGTCATTAAGCAAACATTTAACAATAATAACCGGTGCACGCCATTATAATTCTTAAAGACATAAACTCATATAACATATGCATAAACCAGAATACAATAGATGCACAATATTTCATAAACAACTTATATTTATTAATATCTTCCATTCAGTACAACCAGATCTACCCTATGCACTAAGCTGCTAGGGTCCACGCACACAGCTGTAGACTCTACCAGGACTCTGCCCAAACAGTTGCAAAGCCTCTATCTAACCTCTAACACCCACGACTGGGACTTACAGACTCAAAGATAATATTGCCTTCATAACCCCATAACATTGAAGATCCAAAAACCCAAGAACTGACTTCTAATCGTAGAACCTTGCTCTATTTATACATTCCCATGGTCCGCAGACCATGGGCAGGCCGACTCACTTTCTATTTTCTTACATTATTTTCGGGTGGACAACCCTTTAACTTGACTCATTACAATTCATGCTTCGCGCACTTTGCGGAACCTTTACCATAATTTTACCCAAAATTGTGGGCTTTAAGCCCCAAAAATCCTATGCGGGGGATCCACTACCCAACAACTCATTCTAGTACTTCAGTTTGGAGTATCATTATAAGAAAACTCAGCTTGAGCTAGTGCTAAATCCCACTGTTTCGGATTTTGATACACTAAACTTCTCAATATGTTTCTCAACCTCGTATTTACTACTTCGGTCTATCCATCTATTTGAGGATGATATGCTGAACTAAAACTGAGGTTATCTCCCAGTTTCTTGCAAAGAGTTCTCCAAAAATGCCCTACAAACTTTGTATCTCTATCAGACACAATACTTACAGGAAATCCATGCAATCTTACAATTTCTGAAAAGAATAAATTAGCTATGTGTGTTGCATCGCTAGTCTTCCTACATGCAATGAAATGTGCCATTTTGGAAAATCTATCTACTACCACATAAATGGAATTGTTCCCCCTCTGGGTTTTTGGTAATCCCAAAACAAAATCCATGCTAACTGCATCCCATGGTCGGTTTGGTATTGGCAATGGGTGGTACATCCTGTATTTTGACTCCTTCCTTTAGCATGCTGACATATCCTGCATTTCTCAACAAACTTCTTAACATCATTCTGCATTTTTGGCCAGTAATAAAAAGCATTCACCTTAGCAAAGTTTTTATCTTGTCCAAAGTGACCAGATAATCCTCCACTATGTTTCTCCTTTATTATGTTTTCCCTCATGGAACATTTAGGAATACACAACTTGTTTCTCTTAAACAATAGGCCTCCTTGAATGAGATAGTCCAACCACTGACTTCTGCTATGACTCATTGGATTTTGAACTGTTGTATAGATATCTTTGAAATCTGCATCATCCTTGTACATTTCAATCATTTCTTCAAATCCTACAACACCCACTTTGAATTCTTGCACAATAAAACTTACCCTGCTCAATGCATTTGCTACTTTATTTGACTTACCACTCTTGTGCTTTATTACAAAAGTAAAGCTTTGCAGAAATTCTACCCACTTGGCATGTTTCTGATTCAGCCTCGGCTGGTTATTGATAAACTGTAAGGCATGATTGTCTAAATATAATATGAATTCTTTTGGCAATGAATAATGTCTCCATTTTTTCAAGGCCTGCACAATAGCATAAAAATCTTTATCATAAGAAGAATATTTTTTCTTTGCATCATTCAATTTCTCACTGAAGTATGCTATCAGTCTTTGCTCTTGATTCAGAACTATGCCAACTGCAACTCCACTAGCATTTGTTTCTACTTGAAATACTTTCTCAAAATCAGGCAAAGCTAAAATTGGTTCCTCTGTGATTTTCTTCTTCAGCAAATTAAAATTTTTGTCTACTGCTTCTATCCACTTGAATGGCTTATTGATATCCTTAATTGTTTCAAGAATTGGTGCACAAATCTGACTAAAGCCTTTCATAAACTTTCTGTAAAAACTTGCAAGACCATGGAAGCTTCTTACCTCAAATATACTTCTGGGAGTAGGCCAGTTCCAAATTGCTTGGAATTTCTTTGAATCCATCTTCAAACCTTCTTTAGAAACTACAAATCCCAAGTAAACCAGTTCTTCCTTCATGAAACTGCATTTCTTCAGATTTATCAGTAGTTTCTCTTTCTCTAGAGTTCTTAGGACCAACTTACGAAGCTCTAAATGTTCTTCTTTACTTTTACTAAAAACTAGAATATCATCAAGATAAACAATAACAAACTTGCCTGCATACTCGTTCAAGGCTTCATTCATTAATCTCATGAATGTGCTAGGTGCATTAGTGAGTCCAAAAGGCATCACTAACCACTCATACAATGCACTATTTGTTTTAAATGCAGTCTTCCACTCACTGTCTTCTTGGATTCTTATTTTATGATATCCACTCTTCAAATCTATTTTAGTAAAGTATTTTGATCCACTCAAACAGTCCATTAAATCATCCATGTGTGGCAAAGGAAATCTCTACCTGATTGTGATCTTGTTGATAGCTCTGGAATATGTGCACATATGCCATTCTCCTCCTTTCTTTGGATTGAGTACTGTTGGTACAGCACATGGACTAAGACTTTCTCTTATTAGTCCCTTATCCATCATCTCTTGCACTTGTCTTCCAACTTCTGCATTCTCTTGAGGAGTTAATCTGTATGCTGCTTTATTTGGCAAACTTGCTCTTGGTATTAGGTCAATATGATGACTAATACTCCTGATCAGTGGCAATGCATTCAAAAACTCATCCACAATAATATCAGCAAAATCATCTAACATAATTTTAACTTCTTCAGGAAAATCATCCAAGTTTGTGGAAGTAAAAATTACTTTTGGTCTTCCCACAATAGCAAAATGCAACTCCTCATTCTTCACTACTTCCTATAGCAACTCATTTCCACATATCAGCATAATACTACTTCCAGGTGTTCCTTTGTCAGCATCGTCCTTCAATGGTAGTAATGTGTGTTTAGTTCCATCCTTCTCTAGAGTATAAGTGTTTCTCCTTCCATCATGAATAGATTTTCGATCAAATTGCCATGGTTTTCCCATCAATATTTGACATACATCCAGAGGCATTACATCACATAATATCACATATTTATACGTACCAATTTGTATCTCCACCTTGCATTGTTCAGTCACAATAATCTGATGTCCCTTTTGTAACCATGATACCTTGTAAGGAGTAGGTTGCATGGTCTTTGCTTATACGAGCTTGTCCACCATCTCTGTAGAAACAATATTGTTAGTGCTTCCACTATCAATTATTACTTTGCAGCACTTACCTTTTGATTTACAGGTAGTTCTAAACAAATTCTTCCTCTGTGCTGGTTCTCCAATCTCCGGCTCTGCCCTAAGTAAAGTCCTTCTCAATAACAATGATTCACCTTCTTTAGGGGGTTCTTCCTTTTCCACAAGTCAAGGTGGTTCTGGCTTTGCCTCAGCCACATTTTCATTCCTCTGACTTGCTGGTTTATTATGAGGATAGTCCCATGACATATGTCCCCATTCTCCACATGTATAACACCGAACATCTCTTCCTCGCCCTCTTCCTCTGGGCAAAAATTTTCCTCTGCTAAATTCTCCCCTCTGTGGTGGTCTGCTACTTGAGCTTCCTGCTTCATGTTGATGCTGTTGTCCCTTTGGTCTGGTAGTTCCTCTACCTCTTACTGAGCTTCTTCCTCTATTCCTTTGACTTTGTTTCCTCAATATCTTCTCTTCTACCTTCAAACCTACTTGATAGGCTTCTTCAATAGTCTTTAGACTCAACAAACTAATCTCATCCTGGATGTCATACCTTAAGCCATTGATATATCTAGCTACCTTCTCCATGTCATCTTCTACATGTCTTGCTCTAATACTCAATCTATAAAACTCTTCTATGTATTGTTTAACAGACATTCCTTTTTGCCTTAAATTTTGTAATTGCTTAAAAATATTTAACTGATAGTCTTTAGGCATAAATTTGGCTTTCATTTTACTTACCATTTTATCACATTTCTTGATCTTTAACTTTCCTTTCCTCGCTTTGGATGTCTGTAGTTCATCCCACCAAATGACTGCATGACCCTTCAATCTGGTAACTGCAAATTTCACCTTCTCTGTGTCATTAGTTTCCTCTTCATAGTCAAAATATTTGTCCAATGAATTGATCCAATCCATTAGCTCTTCTATATTGAGACTTCCTTCATATATAGGAATTTCCATATTTGCTTTTCCTCCTAATTTCGTCAACATCTTGATAACTTTTGTAGTTTCATTGTCCTCCTCTACTTCCTCCACAGGAGATTCTTCTGAAGAGCTCTCATCTCCTTCATCAGGCGCTCTTTTCTGAGTAGTCTCAATTGTCTCCATTCTCGTACGCAGACTCCAGACCTCTTCCAGTAAAATTTCATTTGCTTCAGGTATTCCTCGACCAACGCCAGCTCCCCTCCTTGGCGGCATTTTCGCTGCAAACAACCCTTTCTTCTGCTCTAATACCACAAATGACGCTGCACGGAAGCAGACTCAAGAAAACCACAAAATCACCCCACGGATCCCTTTTCAATTATAACCCGATTGTTCTTCTTTTAAACTGAAATGCTTTGAAAAAACAATTCGAACCAATGGGATTTTACCTTTTTATATTGGCGCGCTCATCGTACACTGAAAGTCAATGCACCGAACTTTGGTTACTGTCGATTAGGATCTGTGAGATCTGACAGTTGTCGAAGATTTTGGGTGGGACAATAGATTGAGGTTTAACCACCTGATATATGGCTTTATTCCCCTCCGCCTTTGCTACGTGGCAACGTTTCAATGGAATTGGGTGCCAAACCACTCAAACCACTTACAACTTTCGATGTGCCCAATAACCATTTACTGTAGCAAAAACTGCTTGGAAATACAATGGTTGCGATTGATCGCGATCCAACGGTTGTGATTTAATTGCCCAATCACAAGTCGCAATGACCACTGTCTAAAATTATTCCACTTCAAAGCTATGATGCAATAGCCCTTCATGGACCTGATAGATTATCACCCCTTCTCTATAACATTTTGGATCCGCTTGTATCGCAATGTTGGAATTCAACGATTCAACAGGCTAGTTCCTCTCCACTGAAGCAATGTGATTTAGGGTCCACAAACCTGATAACATTAAAAACCTTCGTCCATAATATTGAAGTTCGGATTCCAAATCCGAATGTGTTTTGTGTCAATTATTAGTTTATTTTGGGTTTTCCGCTTGTGGGACCAAAACGATATAATAAACTCACCGATTATTCTTTTAACTTAGTGTTATCTATTGTAAAGAGGAAAACAGAGCAAGCATCAATATCATCTAAATACAGAGAAAACAAGCACTTGAGGATCTCCACAGGTTGTATATATAATCATGCACACAACACCAATTTATTGATAATAAAAGAGTTACAGAGTCTCGGCCTTGGGCCTAATTACACAAATAAACACCTCTGTCTCAAAAATACAATCCACACACTATTTTACTCTCGCTCTACTCAATCCTCTCTTTTATAAATCGGATATCACTCTAACTATGTCTAACAAATCAATCCCTATTTTTAATAAATATAACAACAAATCTTCTAATTCCTAGCTCTATCTCACACCTATGTCAACAACTCATCTTTGAGCCTAAAATAGGACAATTTCTAACTTATTACAATAATGAAATACAACTCATTTCTTGAGAGATCAAACCCTCTCAATAAAATTGCCTTTTGACCAATCAGGTCAATGAAATCCAACTTGTTTAGCCACAACATGTGAACTAACTTTCACATTGCTGGCTAAGTCCGGATGCTCTTGCATCAGATTTAGACAATTTATCATGTATTGAGCTTTAACCAGTATATCATAGATTTATTAGACAGTGCAATAAAAGCAGAATAAAGAATCACACATAAGCAACACACATGAACACCAAGATATAAGGTGGAAATCCAATGTGGCTAAAAACCACCTGTTGCTTTCATCTTTGTCTTCTTTTAATAATAAGAAAATCTGTTTACAATCTTGTATTGGTGCAGACTCATACAAGTACATAGGCACCCACCTGCAGAAGGATACAACCTTCTATCATTCTCCAACTACTACTGGAAGGGAGCTACAACCCCCTAGCTCTTGTACTAGCTAATATGTTTACTAGTACGTAGGTGTTAGCCTACAGAAAACTCCACTCTTCTACCAGGGATCACGTTTCATGAATTTTCAGACTAGATACTCCTAGAACACAACACCACAATATGAAGGCCACATTTTCATCCAATTTTCATACTGGACCCATCAACAAGATTAAAACTCAAAAAATCATAACTGCATCAAATACATCTCCATCAACCAATCACTGAAACTCAATCATCACTTTCTAAATCAACCACAACTAAATTCATCAGTGAAGCAAATCACAATCAATTAATTTGATAATTCAGAACACTATTACCAGAATACAGTCATCAGAACAAAACCCAAAACTCTGCAACAGCAATCAGAGACTACTGAAGCTTTAAACATCATGCTTCATAAGGTATATGCTACTTCCCTTTGTCGAACCAGCGTGTATATGCATTGTTACCGAAGGGAACCAATGTACAGATCTGCAAATTCTAATTTATGATGTATACATTACTTTGATATGCTGAACCAACGTGCATACACTATTTTACTAAAGTGAACCTGCGTACAGATCTGTAAATGATAACTTAAAACATCACAACTATTCCAAATTTTAGTCATACCCAGATCATCACATTTACAGAATAAACCACGTGTCAGTATTCAGATCTAGACTGTTCAAGATCAAACTACATAATGAGAATACTCTTAAGACTTTATGATCCCAGTTCATCAACCTTCATAAGCCATGTAGGTGCCTCCTTAGATCAGATCAAGCAAACCATCAGAAGCTCATCAACCTGCATATATGATCCAACCCCTCATAAGATGTTCAAATTACTTGCACCCCTAGCCTAATAATCTTCTCCTCCTTATATTGTTTTAGGCCTTTCTCAATACCATAGACCAAAACTACTTAGGACCAATACCTTGGACCAAATACCTTGGACCAATTACCTTGGGTCAAATACCTTAGACCAAGAAATACCTTGCACCAGAAACTTTGGTTTTCCAAGATATACGCGCTTTTCCTTCTGTGAAAGTGCGTGTGTACATATACGCTCCTTTTGTTCAGTAAACTTGTGTGTATACACAGCTTGGAGAAGGTGAATCTGCGTATACCTTTCTTTCTTCATTCTTTGGAGTCTGACCTATAATTCTTTGATGTTGACCTGCTGCACTATGATCTTTCATCTGAGTGAGTTTCCATCAAGGACAACACCTATATCATAATGCCAACAATCTCCCTCTTTGGACTTGATGGCAACAACAAAACCAAGTCACTCTCCCCCTTTGACATCAAGGGCAAAGGGTGGACCGAGATATTCTCCTCTTTTGATATACATTATGCTGTCCATGCTCCCCCTCAGTACATGTTGAATTCTTTGATTGAGCTCCCCCTTTGTACATGCTAATATGCACTAAACCGTCTATTTTTCAAAAGAACAACATGACTCTATAACTAAACTAAGTAAGTATGACCTTCCTATCACCAATGACTCATGCATACATCAATTTCCCAACCACGTGGGGATATATGAAATTTGACTCATCCACCCAACCAAGTGGGGATATACCAATTGTTTATACATGATAGAAATATAATTACATCATCAATCCCATGCAAAGTAGGGATACAAAGTACATCATTTGTCCAATAGGACTTATCAAAAAAAACATATCACACCCTAGGTATAATTATCTACAGTTGTAGTTGTATTCAACAACCATAATCCCAAGAATGCAGAATGTGAGTGAAGGCTAATGCTGCCCCTGAACCTCTGCTACCTGTGCATTGTTAATAAGTCAATGATCAAGGCATCTTTGTCAATCAGATAAAAAATAATGAACAGGGCATATCAATAGACTGTAATAATCAACATCAGACAGAGCACCCATATCAGTGCCTGCCCCACCTTTTTTCTTGTCTGAAAAATATATATGCTCCTTGACCCACAGAAACCCACGTGTGTACGTAACTATACTTCATGAAACATGCGTATAATAACCTTTCTTGAAAGAATTGGATTTAACAGAAGGATGATGCAGCAAGTACTCCTAGCTTTTGTCTGAGATATTGAAATGTGTCTCTGGGCAGTGGTTTAGTGAAGATATTAGCAACATATTCTTTGGATGGAACATACTCTAATTTGACCTTTTGTTCAAGTGCTTGTTCTTGCAGAAAATTGTATTTTATGGGTATGTGCTTGGTCTTCGAGTGCATGACTGGATTCTTTGAAATACTAATGGAACTTGTATTATCACATAGAATGGAGATGGGTGGAGTACATGTGATCTGAATGTCTTGCAAGGTTTGCATCATCCAAAGTAGTTGTGTGCAGCAAGATGCAACAGCCACATATTCTGCTTCAGCCGTAGATAAAGAAATTGAACTTTGTTTCTTGATGAACCAAGATACTAACCTGGAACCCATATAGAATGCACCACCACTAGTGCCTTTTCTGTCATCAACACTTCCTGCCCAATTTGCATCCGTATATGCATGAAGAGTAAGATCTATATCTCTAGGATACCATAAACCAAAGTCCTGAGTTCCTTGAAGATATTTGAAAATTCTTTTGACTGCCTGAAGGTGTGATTCCTTTGTATTTGCTTGGAATCTTCCAACTATTCCTACTGCATGCATGATGTCAGGTTGGGTACCTGTTAGATAAAGTAGATTGCCAATCATGGATTTGTAAGTTGGTTGATGTAGTGCTGTTGATTCATCATTTGAGCTGAGACTGCATCTTGTTACCATTGGGGTACATATAGGTTTACAATCATCCATTCCATACCTTTTCAAGATCTGTTTGAGATATTTGGTTTGTGAAAGAAAAACCATCTTTATTTTTTTGAACTTGTAGACCAAGAAAATAGGTAAGTTCACCAAGCAGGGACATTTCAAATTCTTGTTGTATTACTGAGGCAAAATTTTGACTCATGGATTCTTCATTTTTGCCAAAAATGATATCATCAACATAAACAATAATAATTAGAAATTTATCAGTTTCAATATTTGTATATAGATTGCTATCTGCTAAACCTTTTGTAAAACTTTATTGGTGTAGATATTTTTCAAGACGGTAATACCAGGCCCTTGGAGCCTATTTCAGACCATAGAGGGGCTTTTTGATTCTACGTACAAGTTTTGCATCATTTCCAAGAATGAATCCTTCTAGCTATTCAATATAAACTTCTTCTTCTAAATCTCCATTCAGGAAGGTTGATTTTACATCCATTTGATATACTTTGAATTTCTGAAAGCTAGAAAGAGCAAGAAACATCCTTATGGCTTCAAGTCTAGCAACAGGTGCAAAATTTTCTTCAAAATCTATTCCTTCTTGTTGAGCATACCCTTTACAAACAAGTCTAGCCTTGTTTCTAATGACTTCTCCATTTTCATTCAGCTTGTTTTTTAATATCCATTTCGTTCCTATAATATTTTTATCATGAGGTCTAGGAACTAATTTCCAAGTATCATTCTTTTCAATTTTCTCAAGTTCTTCATCAATGGCCTTGACCCAAAATTCATCTTTGCATGCTTCATTTACATTTTGACATTCGGTGGAGGATAGTAATGGTAGATAGCTTGAGGTCCCTGTAATAGTTCTTCGTGTCTGTACACCTACTTCCTTTTCCCCTAAAATTTGAGTTTCTAGATGATCTTTCTAAACATACCTAGACAAAGTATTTTCTTCTACCATTATCTCTTCTTCTGGTGCTTCATTTGTTTTTTCTTCAATATCATTTTGATTTGATGTGGGAAAATAGTCCCCATATTCTTCATTGTCATAATCTTCTGTTTTTATCTGTTTTGGATTTTTGCATGCTTCATCAACTACAACATCAATGCTTTCAACAATTTTTCCAAGTATTTTATTATAACATTTATATCCTTTACTTCTGGAAGAATAACTAAGAAGAATACCTTCATCTGCTCTGGGTTCAAACTTACCAAGTTTTTCATCAGTGCTTTTGATATAACATTTGCTTCCAAAAACTTTAAAATATTTTACAGTAGGAGTCTTACCATACCAAAGTTCATGTGGAGTTTGAGTGCTATTTATCTGAACATTTGCTTGGTTGAGTATAGTTACGACGACGAATGCAGCTTCACCCCAGAAGGTTGCAGGAGTTCCAGATTCATTTAGCATATCTCGAGCCATTTGTTGAAAAGTTTTGTGCATTCTTTCTACCACTCCATTTTGCTTAGGAGTCCTTGCAGTGGAGAATTGCCTTTTTATTCCATGTTGTTCACAAAAGCCAAACAATTCATCTGAGGTAAATTCCCCTCCTCGATCAGACCTGAGGCATTTGATTTTTCGATTTGATTCATTTTCAACCAAAGCTTTGAAGGCTTGGAACTTTTCAAATGATTCATCTTTATGTTTTAGAAGACCTATCCAACATATTCTGGAAAAATCATCAATGAAAAAAATAAATTATTCTTCTCCATGAGGTGAATTTTTCCTTGATGGTCCACATAAATCAATATGGACAACTTCAAGAGGCTTACTAGCTAACCCTTCTTTTTCAATGAAGTAAGCTCTGGTTTTCTTACCGATTTGACATGGTTTGCATGTTATATTTTCAGGGATGCTAATATCTAGAAGATCATGAACAACATTGAATCTGCATGCTTTTCTTATTTGAGAAAAGCTTAGATGTCCCAATCTTCTATATCACAGCCAGTTTTCATCATTTTTTCTTAGATAGCACTGTTGTTATCCTCCCTTGAGTATGTATAAGTTGTTTGGAGTTCTTGTACCTTTGATCACGGTCTCTCCTATATCAAGCTCACGAACAACACATCTGTTCGATTGAAACACCACTTCATTTCCTTGATCACACATTTGACTGACACTCAACAGGTTATGCTTTAAACTATCTACATACATAACATTTCTATCTTTAACATTTTATTCCAAGAAAACAGAGCCTTTACCTTTTATGACAGCTGAAGTGTCGTTTCCAAATGATACATTCTTTTCCTTTTCTAAGGCATTATATGAGTGAAGTTTTTCTTTGTCACCTGTCATGTGTTTTGAGCATCCATTGTCGATGTACCACCGATTTCCTTGACCTTCTGCATACAAGGCTATACCACATCTTTCTTTTTGAGATTATTTCCTTCTCCATATTTTGGGATTTAATGGACTTTTCTCCTTTTGAGATGTTTTCTGAAAATTTCTCCCACATTTAGATTCTTCATGACCAAAGCTGTTACATATTGAGCGTTCTATTTCATTTTCAAGAAGAGGAAATTTATTATGGTAACTTTTCTTGACCCCTATTACATTCCTTTGATTTCGTGCTTCTCTAGTCATGATAGTTTTTTAAGCAACACAGAGCAGCTTTGTGTCCAAAATTATGACATGAAAAACATTGCCCATTAAAGAAGTTCCTACGACTATCGAATCTATTGACTTGGTGATTGTAGTTTCTCTTGATATTCATCTTTGGAGAAGATTGAGTATGATATACCTGAGGTTGGTTGTGGCTTTTATTCATCCTTGGAGTAAATTGAGTCTGATTTACCTCGTGATCTACTTTATGCCTTTGCTGGCGATTGTCATACTGTTCACTGGTCTTTGTTGCATCAAGATAGCTTTTAGTGGAGGTTGACGAATTTTGTGATTGAGATACTTCTTCAGTATATCCAAGACCTGTATTTATCAAAGGAGAATGCTCCACTTTGATAATTTCATTTAAGGTTTTTGATCCTTTAGCAAATCTAAGATTGAGAGATTTTTTTTTCTCAAGATCCTTTCTTAGACCCACAATTTCACATTCTAGTTTTTTATTGTGTTTTCTTTTTCAACAAGTTGGTATGTCAAGGTATCTATAATCATATTCTTTTCCTCTAAACAGATTTTGAGTTTAGAGATTTCTTCGTGAAGGTCATCCTCTTCTAAAGCATCCCAAAAATTATCATCATCATAAACCATTAGAAGTCTATAGTCATTACTATTTTCATCTTCATCACTATTTGATAAACCATCGCTATCTTCATGAGTATAGTAACTCCTTTTATTTACAACTTGTTTTCTATTCCATTTTTCATATTCCTTCCCTTTTTCATATTTATCTTTATGAGGAAATTTGGCAACATAATGACCGACTCTACCACAGGCAAAGCATTTGAAGGGTATCTTACCTCTAAATCTTCCAGAACCCCGTTGAAGCTTCTTGACAAAGTTTACCTCATCTTCTTCTTTTGAAATATGTCTTGATTCATTGTGTTCTTCCTTTCCTTTTGCTGAAGCTTTAAATGTGTCTTCTCTCACATTTGATGGTCCTCATTTTCTCATCTCAAAGGCAGTTAAGATTCTGTGAAGCTGTGTCATAGTGATAGTCTGTAGATCCTATTTTTCTTCTATGGCAGACACTTTTGATTCAAATTTAGCAGACAAGGATCTCAAATCTTTCTCAAGTAAGGTAACTTCCTTTATTTCTTCACCCAGATTCTTCATACAATTAAAAAGCTCATTTATATGTAAGAAGTAACTAGCTATACTTTCATCACTCTGCATCTTAAGAGTTTCATACTAAATTCTGAGAGTTTGAAGTTTAGCACGTTTTACCTAAGAGTATCCTTCATAGCTCAGAATGATTTTGTCCCATATTTCTTTGGCTGATTTGAGTTGCATGACTTTGACAAACTCTGATTGTGATATACTTCCCAATAAAGTATTGATAGCTCTGGCATTGGTTTCATATTGCTCTTTACCTGTCGTATCTGTAGGAATTGTTGTTGGAAATGTATATCCTCCTTCCACAATTTCCCAGACATCTGTTCCAAGTGATTGTAGATAGAATATGGTTCTTATTTTCCAATAAACAAAATTGCACCCATCAAAGATTGGTGGTCTGATGGATCCAATGCTTTCTTGATTACTCATTATGATGGATCTCCCTTCAAGTGATCAAGCTTCTTCTGAAGGACCTGCTCTGATACCAATTGTTGGAAATTATACTTGGGGGGGGGTGGGGGTGAATCAGTATTATCAGATCAATAATTTTATTTCCCAAACAAATTTATATATGCTACTTCAGCTAAGTGAACTAGCGTGTATATGCTACTGTACTTAGAGCAACCAGTGTATATGTAGAGAAATTTTGATTTAGACAATTTATCATGTATTGAGATTTAACCAATACATCAGATATTTATTAGACAGTGCAGTAAAACAAGAATAAAGCATCACACATAAGCAACACACATGAACACCAAGATATAAGGTGGAAACCCAATGTGGGTAAAAACCACCTATTGCTCTCGTCTCTGTATTCTTGTAATAATAAGAAAATATGTTTACAATCTTGTACTGGTGTAGACTCATACCAGTAAGCAGGCACCCACCTACACAAGGATACAACCTTCTCTCGTTCTCCAGCTACCACTGGAAGGGTGCTACAACACCCTAGCTCTTGTACTAGCCAATATGTTTACTAGTACGTAGGTGCCAGCCTATAGAAAACTCCACTCTTCTACCAGGGACCATGTTTCATGAATTTTCAGACTAGATGCTCCTGGAACACAACTCCACAATCTGAAGGCCACATTTCATCCAATTTTCATACTGGACCCATCAACAAGATTAAAACTCAGAAAATCATAACTGCATCAAATACATCTCCATCAACCAATCACTGAAACTCAATCATCACTTTCTGAATCAACCACAGCTAAATCAATCAATCATTGACAACCCATCATCACTGAAGCAAATCACAATCAATCAATCTAATCATTCAGAACACTATTACCAGAATACAGTCTTCAGAATAGAACTCAGAACTCTGCAACAACAAACAGAGACTACTAAAACTTTAAACATCATGCTTCATAAGGTATACACTACTTCCCTGTGTCAAACCAGCATGTATATGCACTATTACCGAAGGGAACCAATGTACAGATCTACAAATTCCAATTTATGATGTATACACTACTTTG
This sequence comes from Pinus tabuliformis, assembly GCA_031772625.1. NCBI lineage: Eukaryota > Viridiplantae > Streptophyta > Pinopsida > Pinales > Pinaceae > Pinus > Pinus tabuliformis. The sequence continues at coordinate 162,148,807 of CM062807.1, forward strand.
ATATGTTGAACTAGCGTGCATACGCTCTTTTACTAAAGAAAACTTGCGTACAGATATATAAATGCTAACTTAAAACATCACAACTATTCCAGATTTCAGTCATACCCAGATCATCACATTTACAGAATAAAACACGCATCAGTATTCAGATCTAGACTGTTCAAGATCAAACCACATAATGAGAATAATTTTAAGCCTTTGTGATCCCGATTCATCAACCTTCATTAGCCATGTAGGTGCCCCCTTAGATCAGATCAAGCAAACCATCAGAAGCTCATTAACCTGCATATATGATCCAACCCCTTGTAAGATGTTCAAATTACTTGCACACCTGGCCTAATGATCTTCTCCTCCTTATATAGTTTTAGGCCTTTCTCAATACCATGGACCAAAACTACATAGGACCAATACCTTGGACCAAATAACTTGGACCAATTACCTTGGATCAAATACCTTGGACCAAAAACTTTGGTTTTCCAAGATATGCATGCTTTTCCTTGTGTGAAAGTGCATGTGTATGTATACGCTCGTTTTGTTCAAAAAACCTGCATGTATACGCAACTTGGACAAGGTGAACCTGCGTAGACCTCTCTTTCTTCATTCTTTGGAGTCTGACCTATAATTCTTTGTTGTTGACTTGCTGCACTATGATCTTTCATCTGAGTGAGTTGCCATCAAGGACAACACCTGTATCATAATGCCAATAGAATCTCCTTTCTAAAAGCTAAAACTGGACCCTCTTGAACTATAGACTTCATAGCCCAATGGAAGGTTCAGGCTTTTAATCAACTAATCAATTTAAAACCAAACTTCGAGCACTCATAACTAGCCTAATCTCTAATACAACAAAGTTAAATCTCATAGAGAGAGCCCTCTCTGAAGGTGGCAGGGCTAGATCCCAGCTTCCAAAGTGGTTTGTGGTTACCTTTGTGATTTTCTTCTGCAACCTTGGAAAATTAAAGAGTGCTAACATGTTGGAAACTTTGAAAAACAACAAGTTGGATGTTGTTGGGTAGAAATATGCTCAAGTTCTCCCAATTAGAGCTCTTGATCCCCCCTTTAAGGGTGTTCCCCTTGATATGAGGACCTTACTCCCTCTTTAGTATATCCCTAACTCCCTCTGCCTTCCTATAAATCAAATCCCTTACATCCCCAAATGGTTGGTCATTGATTGCCTACATTCCTATGCTAAGATTATGCCTAAATGTTTCCCATCTAACTTGGATATGGAGTGCTTGAAGAGTCTTGGCTTGGACTTGTACATCGACCAAAAGGAGTTCTCCAACATTAAGGAAATGGTTGTATGCTTCCCTTTTTGATTCATTAATATATACATCTGATGTTACCTTTCCATAAATGTCTAAATATCTATGGATTTAGCTTGATACATGATATATCAAGTAGTTTATGTTTGATATGCACTATGTATGCTTTTGTATTTTGTATTGTCTTTTGATCTCTCTTGTAGGTACTCGGATGTAAAGAAAAATAAAGGAGTGAGCCTGGAAGCTATGAGATCGAAGCTATCACCAAAGGATTGAGTGATTAGGATCAGGGTGACGTAGGTTTCTCCTTCTCTCTATATTTTTAAACATAAGATAGGAAAGTTTGCATTAGTTTGTTTAGTTTGTTGCTAGACCCACTCATTGGGTTAGGGATATCACCTCTGTTCACAGAGGGGATTTATCTTCACAACAAATTGGCAACTCCACTGGGGAATTTATAGCCTCTTCAATCTCTTTTCGTATTTTGGTCTTTTGATCACTTTGACCAACAATTGAATTCTCAGTTAGTTGGAGCCTATAAAAGTCTGCACATTCACTGATTACTGCTTTAGAGTGTTGAGTCTGGATTGTTTTTCGAAACATTTTTTATTTTTTCCCATATTCCTTGCTAGTGTGCTTTTTTCTTGAAAGAGTCACATTGATCTCCATTTCAACATGGATTTGGCTATTACAGTCATTTTGATCTTATAGATTTGGAAGAAATTAGGGTTTCTCTATCAAAATCTAGTGTGTCTTGGGCTCTAAGGTTTCTTCCCTCTCTTTTTTTATTGGGTTTATTAATGTTTTGTCTGGTCATCTATGTTGATTAGCAAGTTTTTGTCTCTTTGTATTTTCAAGCACTTGGAGTGAAATTGGATGTATTCTAGGGTTTTTAGGTCATTTGATTGTCACTTGCTACTTGTGAGTGTCACTAAGATCTTGATTTGTTGGTTGATTAGATACTGTTTTCTGAAGAAATCACTCAAAAGTTCAATTTACATTGGTTTTAGCTTCAATTTTACAAAGTTTCTTTTCGATTGCATTAGGTCATCTTGCATTGTGAAACCATCTTTCTTGTCCGTCAAGCATAGATTAAATTGTTTTATTTACAAGCTGAAAGTATTACATTGTTTATTTGTTCGAAAGGAAAAAGTGAAAAGTGTTTTCATTTAAGTGCTTTTGAATTTGAATTGGTGTTTCTTTGATTAATGCATTGGTTGCATCAGAGGCATTTGAATCAAATTTTCATTTTTCTTTACATGATGCTTTAGTTGCATTAGAGCATTAAAAAATCAAAGAAAAACATCATTTATATAAATGCATCTTAGTAAAAGTGAAGATCATTTTTCTTTTGAAAATTTGCATTTTGGATTGTGAAAAGTGAAGATTTTTTTTCTTTTGATCATTTCATTTGGAAAGGTAAAGTGAAAGGTAGTGGAAGGCATGTTGTTTGATGCATTATAGACTGAAATTTCTTCACTGGATTAGTCTAGCTTTGATCGAAGTGGAAAGTTTTCTTTTTCTCATATAGTTGCATCTTAGGGATTCATATGACATCATTTTGAGCTCAAAATTGAAACACGGTTCAAGATAAATGTTAAAATTTACTTAATTAACCTAAGGAGCATTTGGAACCTAACACAAACATTTAGAGGTCTAGGATAGAGATGTGTTCTGATGTCTATAAACCTAGAAGTTGTCATTATTTTCCAGCATTGTATTTCGAAATCGCGTTCCACGTACGGAAGTATATAAGATTGTTCTCCATTACTCTTGGGTATATAGAAGGCACTCCATGTATGGTAAGTATATGGAAATTCTCTGATCGAACATTTATGCATTAGACAATGCTAACACAGACTTGTGCTCCACGTTCCGTCGCATATATTGAGAGACCCCACTATGTTGTTATCCTTTAGCCATAGGTAACTGAGTTAGCTGCCTCATAAACGTCATACACTAAACATAACATTTGGGGAGATTGGCCATCGTATGTTAAGCCCTTGGCTTCAGATAAGGCATATATAGTGGTTCACAGATACTTGGTAAACCATCTTGCCTAGATTACCCTTTTTTTTTAAGTTCTAAAATTTACTGTCGAAGATAACATGTCTTACCCATCCAGTTCTCCTTGGCCTCATTATGCCTTATTAAAGGTAAATTTTAATTGAATCTCAAATAAATCACGTCCTCTCCTTTTGTTTTGAGAAAAGGTCATCGTGCCAGAACCACCAAATTCGCCTTATCTATCCCCTTCAAAATCTAACACTAAAGGGTGACCACAAGAATTCAACCCTGAGATTCCATAGTTGTGTGAGAGTCAAGGCTTTGAACTTGGAATTGTCCTGAGTATTCAACCACTTGCTTGGCATCCTCCACCTCGCGTGTCATTGTCATCATCTCAGGAATCTGACCCGACAAGTCCTGAGTTTCCTCAATGGTTTTTGTTGTTTCCCCTGAATCCGCTTTACGATCCTTTGATAATATCTCCTCAACAACCATATAGTCCTTTTGGTAATCCCATTGTACCTTTGGATATTTCTCCTTGATCATCATGGATTCCCCCTTGCCAATTGTTTCAACCCATGGAATCAAAAGGTGAGATTCCGACCTCTCCTCAAGATCCTCCTCTAGAAGTCTTGACCACTCATACTCTGGGTCTTGGTGATAAATCGGAATATCACTTTCCCCTTGAAGGTTTTCCATATGTGTCTTCTCCTCATATGGGGAGTGGGACAACTCCACCACCTGAAAGTAGTGAATGTTTATTCCTGCTAGGTTATACCTCTCTTGGTCATTTAGTTTCAGGTACTCCAAGTGCATCTTTGCTTTATCATCATCTTATATGGTCATCTTGCATTACGCCTACCTTAGGTCCATTCTTTTAAAACATGGCCTCTCAAATTCATGTTCAAAATACGATTTCTTCAGTTCTTGTTCAACCTACAGTCATGGTTGGGACATTTAATGTCGCTATGGGTTCTTCAACTCATGTGTTGACCTTCATAGTTGTTAGAATTCCTCCATTGAGCGGGAAATATGTACCACCCCCTATCCCACCGCATGGAGGGAATCCACCTCCTCCATATGTACCTCCTTTTTTCTAGTGGAAACTATATGAGTGGATCTCAAAATCACATTATCGGAGAAATTCAAATTGTTGGTAATATTCCTTCTGTATCTAGTCAAATTCCTTATCAACAGTGTATTTTGGCTCAAATACCTTACCAACAACCATACCCTCCTTATGGTTCACAAAAACTTTAAAATCCACCTTTCAATCAACAGGTAACATCCTAAATGCAATCTGGTCCTAATCCCTCATTTGGGCCATCTGGTAAGTTTAAATTTTCTTCTGGAACTTATCATTTAGGAGATGGTAATCATTTACAGCAAGGAACCTATCAATATCAATAGGGAACCTATCAAATTCCACAAGGAACCCATTAACAAAAATGACCTTACATGCAACAAGGGTCTTATCAACAACACTTGTACCAGCAAGGGAAACCATTGTAGCAGCAAGGCCAACCATTGTAGCTGCAAGGCCAACCATTGTAGTAACAAGGTCAACCCTTGTATCAATAGGATCAACCATTGCAGCAACAAGGTCAACCATTGCAACAACAAGGTCAACCATTATATCAACATGTCAACCATTGCATCAGCAACCCTATGTTGAATGCTCCTCATAGGATCTTTTTCCCCCTGATGGTTCTCAACAGCCTCCGGTGGATGAATATCAACCTTTTCCTAGTCAAAACCCATATTTGTAGGGGCATACTCAACCTTTGCATGGTCAAAATTCCTCTCAGTGGGAGCAGTATCAAAATCCCTATTGTCAAAATCCACCACTATAGGGGAAAAATTAGTAACTACGAGGTTGGAATCCTCAATCTAGACCTTATCAAAGGCCTTTCATGCCTTTTAATCCTCAATGTCGTTCTTAGCAACTTTGGAGTTACCAGATGTGTCGAATCTCACAAACGACCCAATACTTCATTCATTGTCTTGGTCTCCGGTTCCTACCAGAATTCCTGGTGATTGTCCAAAATTGAAAGGAAAGTCTGGAGAATACCCCCAAACTCATGTCATGACCTACCATTTATGTTGTTCTTCTAACTCTTTGGTCGACAATTTCGTTGGATTCTGTCTTTTTCAGCGAACCCTAACGAGCATTGCCACCAAATAGTACATCGAGTTACCTCGAGGTTCCTTTCAAGATTCAAACAATTTGGCTATGGATTTTCTTACTCACTTCCAACTACCAGTTCAATATAAAACTAGTACCCATTGTTGGCTTAAGGGCGTCTATAGCTAGGTTCGGAGTTAGCTGCACCAACCAACAAAACCCTGAATTGTCGGCCCTTTCAGAAACAACCTACGTAACACATGTTGCATTCTCACCCGAGGCAGTATTGGGGATGAAAAGAATAGGTTTCTACATCTAGAGGTCTGTGTGATGGGTTTCTATTACTTCTAGGGCTTTATCCCGACCTTCGCGAACCCTAACCCTTGAAATGCGGAAATTAAGATAACTTACAAATAACAACTTCTAACTATGTGCCGATTGATTTAAACATCCATATCATCTAGTAAACCAACAGATCTACTATTTTTGTGCATCAATTAAATATTTGTTAAGTTAAATGCAGAAATACATAGAAAATGCAAAAGTAAACATAAATTCACAGATACACGTATATTGCTCCAAAATAGCCTTTATTATGATCAATCCTTATATTATAGGCTCTTTCTTCCCTGCGCACTCCACTGCAGGGGCCCGTGCACTCAGCTACATACTTATCAAGGTCTCCATGCACACAGTTGTAGGAGCCTTTCCCTTTTCCTAAGTACAAAAAAATAAAAATAAAAACTCTTCTGCTTTAGATCGCTTTCCGATACATATATCTTCAATTATTAAGTTACTTCCTATGACTCGCTATGACTCCTTTATATATTTTCTTTCATTACAATACCACGGTTCACGAACCATGGGAGGGTCACAAAACATCTTAAATTCTAACAAAGTAAGGGGATTTGACTTTCCTAAATCCACTTTTGGCTTCTACAACCTTCACGCTCCACTCTTCAAAATGTAGAGACTTTACATAAATAACAAAAACTATTACAAAATTCACCCCAGGGGACCCTGTCCCAACATGCCCCCAAAACAAAGCCATGACTCATCCTCAGGTCACTCTGCTGGTGGTGACTTGATCTTCATGAGTAGCTAATTGAATTAAATCTTCAAAACTTGCAGGCATGTTGTTCCCTAGCTCAGTTCTTAGGATTCTCTAGATCCTTTGATGAGACATTTCTGACTGACAAAAGTATCACAGAAGTTATGTCTCTTAAGGAAACTCCATGGAATGATGCTCATTGTCTTTCCTCGTTTCTCCTAAGCCTTAGTGGGATCTCTTCATGTCTAAAAGCCCTTGTTCCCGATGTACTGACTCATCCACTCCAGACACCTATTTTTGTTCATGAAGTGTTGTCCGAAGGAAACACGAGGAACATTTCATCTACAATGCCTATCAACGTTTCTGTCAAAGCAAGGATTGTAAAAAATATACATGTTGGGGTTTCTTGTTCTCTAGATGAGATTAGGATTTATACTTCCATTTTCAAAGAATTTTGTGATGTCTTTGCTTTGTCGTACGAAACTATTCCTGGCATATATCAGCATATAATAGTGCATGAAATTCCTACTTATCTAGATGCAAAGCCTATTTTTTAGAACCTTCGTCCCATGCACCCTAGAAAGTAAGCTTCTATAAAGGGAGAAGTTGAAAAATTTCTTAAATTTGGTTTCATTTATCCTATTCCATTGACATAATGGGTCTCGAATATTGTTCCTGTGACTAAGAAACAAGGAACTATCCGCGTTTGTGTTGACTATTGTGATATCAATAGGGCATGTCCTAAAGATAATTATCTGACTTCCTTTATAGATCAAATCATCGAGGAATGTGTCAGGAATGAGATTTTTTCCTTTATGGATGGATTTTCTAGATACAACCATGTTAACATTCTTCCCGCTGATCAACATAAAATGGCTTTCATTTGTCCTTAGGGAACCTTTGCCTACAAAAAACTCCCTTTTGGTCTAAAGAATGTTGGTGCTATCTTCCAATGAGTGATGTCTTATTCCTTTCATTATATTAAGAATATCGTTCAACAATATCTCGATGAATTATAAACACATTCTACTAAGCGTCGCGACCATCCTGATCACCTTCAAGATATCTTTCTTCGTTTTTGACACTACAATATTCGTTTAAATCTGCATAAGTGTGTCTTTTGCATCAAATATAGTTGTCTCTTAGGGTTTGTTGTATCCAAGTAAGGCATCTGGATCGATCCCCTTAAGGTGGAGGCCATCATGAATTCCCCCCTCCAACTTCTTTATACCAGTTGTAGAGATTACAAGGGAAAGCAAATTGCCTTCGTCGTTTTGTCCCGAATTATGCTGAACTTGCCAAGGGATTTACTAATTTTTTAAAGAAAGGGATCCCATTAATTTGGGATGAAGTTCCTCAAAATACTTCGATGCATTGAAGAATGCCCCCATTGGTGCTCCTTTACTACATCCCCCAAATTATCACCCCGATTATGTCTTGTACTTGGTCACCGCCGATAGCATTATTGCTATGGTACTTGTTCAAGACGATGATGATGGAGATGAACACATGATTTCTTACCCGAGTCGAAATCTGTTTGATGCAGAAACTTGATATGCCCATGTAGAGAAGCTAGCTTTAGCAACCTTTTACGTTGTTCAACACTTTTAGCACTATATTTTCTTACAAAAAACCACTATGATTTCTGACTGCAACTCGATGACATACATTCTAACTCAGTTGCTGAGGTGTAAGTATAATAAATAGATTTTTGTCTTACAAGAATTCGATTTGGAATTTGTTAAAGCTAAATCAAAGAAATCATTTAGTTAATTTGTGACCTTCCTTCTATAACCACATCTACTAAATCCGAAGAGATGATTCCTAACGAAACTCTCTTCCTCATTAATATTGTCGATCCATGGTATGGAGATATCATTACCTATCTCCTGACTCAAAATTTTCAACTAGAGTTATCTAACTCTACACATCGACGCAATTGACATCAATCCAAACCTTATCAAATTATCGAAGATACTTTGTACCATGTTGGTGGTGATTTTATCCTTCGTTGATGTTTAACGCTTGAAGAAGATGAAAGATTCTTAAATGACTGTCACTCTGCGGCCTGTGGCTATCACATGTTAGGATATTCTACAACTTAAAAATTCCTTCGCACCAGTTATTCCTGGCCTTCGATCTTCAAATATTGTATTTTAGCAGTCCAAAAATTTCATGCTTGCCAAATTTATGACCACAAACAATGCACCTTGCCCGCAGCCTTGCACCCAATTATTACTGTTGGACACTTTGCAAAACGGGGTATTGATTTCATGACATGTAGCCCTCACTTGGATGGGGGGCATGGTTATATCATTGTCGTCATCGACTATTTCATTAAATTGGCTGAGGCGATGCCCACATATGATTCTAAAGGTAGAAATGTGGATCAAATCCTTTTTAATCACATAATGGCTCAATTTGGGGTCCCTCAAGCCATCATCACTCACAATCGCTCTCATTTTCAAAATTATATGATGACATAGCTTACTGCTCAGTTGGGTTAGCGTCACGACAACTCAACTCCTTACTATCCACAAGCCAATGACCAAGTTGATACAGTCAACAAAGTACTAGTTACAATGCTTCAACATACGGTTGGGATGCATAAACGAAATTGGGATCTTATGGTATTTTTAGCTTACCAAACTACAGCTAAGACAACAACTTGATTCACACCCTTTCAGTTGGTGTATGGTCTAGAGGCAACCCTTCTGATTGAATGTGAAATTCCTTCAATGAAACTAGTTGTCGAATTACTCCTTGACACTTCATCGAAGGAGGAAGGGTTACTTTACCTCAAAAGGCTTGATGAAACTCATCGTATTGCTGTGTTAGTAATTGAAGCTCAAAATAAACGAGTTAAATAATAATATGACAAAACTGTTACTCCCTGTGTTTTTGTTGAAGGTGACATGGTCTTGTTATATGATCAAGCCCATGATAAATTAGGAGCTGGGAAATTCGAACCAATGTGGCATGGGCCTTACATTATTAAATGAGTATTATAGAAAGGCTCTTATGAGTTGGTTGACTATTAAGGAAATCCATTGGTTAAGCCCTGAAATGGGCTTTACCTCAAGAAGTACTATGCATGATTTCATGTAAATATTTTGTACATTAGTGTGTTATTCATTAGTGTGTAGTTTGGTTTTGGTGTGTTTGTTTGCTTTTGCAAATGTGTTTTCCTCTGCTTACCATGTGTTATAATTGGTTTACATATGCCATCAAACCTTTATGTTGGTTTTTCTGATGCAGCTTGTCATAGTACATGGAATATATTTTCCGCGACATGGGCAATCTATGACCCCAATGGCGAGTTACTAAATTTACAAGGCATATGTTTAGGGCATACTACTAATAACATTGCTGAATATAGTGTGGTTATTGAGATTTTGTCAGAATCCATTGCTCTTGCCATTATAGAATTAATCATTAATATTGTTTCACAACTCATTGTACTACAAATTAGAGAATATTTAGTTAGAAAGCCTCAATTTTTGAGAATGTATTTGTGAGTTCGTCTTTTGGAACACAACTTTTGTTATATCACTTATCAACATATTCCGAGACGTTTGAACACATTAACATATACATAGGCTAATTATGTATTAGATATACATCTACAACATACGTAAAACAAAAACAAACACATAGCGAACATTACAGGAAAACATGTATATATATAGAGTGTTTTGAAAACGTTTATTACATCAAAATGTAAAAAACGTTGTTATGAGACACATGGCTTCTCAAGCATACATAAGTGTTGAAAATAAATACTAAGAGATTGTTATTCACCCACATGATGCTCATGATATCATGACACAACTCTAATGACTTGGTTTAGTAACCGACATAGTCTGGCGGGCACCCCTACGGTGTGTCACTGATATCATAGTGGCACCTCATCAATCGATGCATATTCTAGAATTCCCCTTGTCAATATTTCAAGATTACGCTGTACCTCAATGATCATGTATGCTCCCTCCTCATAAGGAGCATCCTATGTCTAGTGTTCCACTTACCTGGCTATTGGAGAAACCCCTGGAGGTCTCTCTAGTCCATCTATAAAAATCACAAGTACCAAATCTTAGTACACATATAAAAAAATTAAAAAATTCAAAACTTTTAAAACTAGGTTTTACCTACATTGGTCCACTATGTGCTCGGTGGAAGTGCAAGAATAGGATCTCCTCAAAAATCCATGCCAGCATATGTCTAATCATCTATCATGATTAGTTGTTGTTGCAGCCATCCAAAAAATGATAGGGGAAAAGACATCTATTAGCTACCTCCCTGACAAGGCATAAGCTTGCCCCACCTCATCAACCATGAATATTTGGGCGCTAATGCATCCACTTCTATCTATTGGTATTGAAACAATGGCACATGCTCCATCGAGAACATCACCAAGATGGATAGAAACCAAATTGTTTCAGCCTTCCTGACTTGCGCTTCGTAAGTTGGCTCTTCATATTGATCAACAAACCCTCACACGTGTTGAAGACTGTGGGACCTAGACAATCAATTGTGTATTGGAAATGAGACTTTCTTGCTTCATGCAAGGCTCGAGCCCCAACTATTTGGGACATAGTATGAAGGATTGTTTGTAGTTAGAGATTTTTTATGGTCTTTATATCTATCTTCCCACTCTGGGTTTTTTTAATACATGGACAATGCGTCATAATCAAAATATTTGTGCTCTCTCCTCGAGTGCAAGAATCAAACAACTGAATCTATTGTCCCTCGTTAGACAAACCAATAATGAAATAAATGTCTACAACATCTATTTTGATTTATTGGTCCCCAATCATGAATAGTTGGCGATCCACATCCCACCAACTAATCAAGTGCTATAGTAGCTCTACCTAGCCCCTAATCCCAGGAAGCTAGAAGAATTTCAACAACCCATAGTCTCGAAGGGCCGCAATGTAATTTGGGTCTTGGATTTCTCGATGGTCTTTGGCTTCATGTCCTCTTTCTTTCCATTCAATCACCATATTTTATTGATTAAAATGTAAAACATCCATCAAACAACATTTCATGAGTTTCTATGGAAGGAAATCAGGAAATAAAGAATTAAACTTGGAGGATTTTTCAAAAAATTTGCTACTCTGTGCTAGCGTGGCTGTCCATGAATTTTTCCATACTTCCTTCACGCTACCATATTTGGCCACATGGTGAGAAACATGGGTCTGATGGGTACAACTCATGCTGATCACTCTTGACATAATTTTTCGGTAAGCCCTCCATGCAGCCTAATCTATGGACGAAAATACAAAAAAATACAATCAAATTAAAGGGAAGGGACAAACCTCTTACCTGCAGCAGACGACTCGGTGAATGGTGTCAAGGACTGATCATACTATTTGCCTGAAGATCAAGGTAAAATATGGTAAAAATGCTCTCTGATTTGAGAAATGGTAAAATGGTGAAAACGATTTACTTTTTGGAGATTTTATAAGTTTTCAGTTGTGCATTGACAGGTCATAGAACATGGTCATGCTGATTAATTATGACTGATTCAACTAGTTTTATTTTATCACTTTTTTTCAATCATAAAAAATAAATGAAAAAGTAACCCTCTGGAGTCATCTGTAATATCTTTTCTGGCTCTCAAAACATGAAAACATTGTTGAGTGCTTGTCATTTCAAACTTGTTAAAGTAAATGAAATGAAGTTTATTGAGTATAAGTTTAAACCTTTTCCAGACTGAGATATACTACTGTAGGAAAAAGTAATACCTTAGTCGAACATGGCTAAGAGGTTCACTTGGATATCATTTTCTACCTTGTCAAATTCAAGAGATCATTTACAAAAAGGGGCCTTTGGATTTTTCTTTTTCTCCTATTTTCAAACTCTCTAAACATGAAAAAGATGTTGATTTTCACCTCCATCAGACTTGTAAAATGTAAACGACACAGGCTTTATCGTCATGACAAGATCAACTTTCTCCTTCCTAGGACTCATTAAAATTACTAGGATGGATTCATTCGAAGGATGAACTTATATGGAAAGCATATGGTATCCCTTCAAGCTTGTGATAAAAAATAATGGGGTACTCACTGTAAATAGTGGGGGGGAAATGAAAGTAAACATCTCTTGTATTTTGTGTACAGGGAGCATGTCACTCTTGAATAGGACACTTATCTATTGCTCGTGTTGGGTTTGGGATATCCTCATTTAGTCACTTGCCTTCCTGGGTTTGGGAAATCCATTTTGGCTCTCATTTGATTATACTACTTCGTCATCATGACCTTTGATCCTGTGTTAAATCAAATGTTGCCAAAATTTGGAGTCATTTCACCGATATGTTTAAGAGAAGTCAGATTTGAAGTTATTACCACTTATACACTATCTGATCTTTCTGCCACAATCCTTAATCAAACTTACATACTTTATTATATCCCTTTTTTCATGTTTATGATGTGGGATACATTATGGCCCTCCTTCGATGGATCATTTCTTATCGACTTCAAGTCATTATCTAGGAAGATTATCTAGAAATTCCCTTCCAGTACCTTAGGGCTTGCATGCCTCAATGGAAAGCTCTTCGCATTCGATGATAGTTTTACATCACTAGCCTTCGATCGGATGATTCTTCGGGTGTTTGTCTTCAATTTCATTATTCACACTCATGTATTGTGTTAATTGTACCTTGAGATCCATTGTCATTATTAGTGGTTTCTCTCGTGCCTATTAACGGTTTACATCATTGACCAGTAATTAGGTGGTTTTCTATCATGTTTGACTTCGACACATCTATTCACATGCTAGAATTCGTACATTGATCAGGTTTGGATGGAGCTCAAGACCTTGGATTCCATATGATAAAATCCAGGCTGCATCGATTTGTTAGTTATTTATGATTGTACACATGATTATACAGATGGTTGTGACCATATCATAGGTCCATATATATGATCCTTTCTATTCGGATGGTTGCATCCATACCATGGATCCATGCACATGATCCCTTCTATTCGAATGGCTATGACAATTCCATGGATTCATGTATTATTAGATGCATATTCATGTATCATTAGGCATCTTTATCTAAGAGATGTCAGATATGTATATGTATATGATTGATTTGTAGGTCTCCTGATAGATTTTTTGCGGTCCTTGTGTTGACTTGTAAAGCATTTTACCCATCACTCCATGTTCTTCCTTCATGCTTAAGGGGGAATCTGTTACACAATATTTTGTCACACCTACTGTTCCACATCCTGAAGTGCCAAAATGTTGACAACTGTGAAGTGTATTCATCATGAAACACATACTGAAACATCCCTAATGAATGGAAGAAAAATTTGTCGTGAGTTAATTCTGGAGAATCTTGAATGAAAACCTAAATTTCAAGACCAACACTCTTTACTCCACTGCCTGCCCATGTTGATGGAAGGTTGCATTTCTTTGACTTGGCACTTCTAGATCAGGTTTAGATATAAAAAGTCACGCTAAACCTCTTCTGGCAGGTTTTCTCAAAATAGAGGAGAACCCTTGTATGCTGGAAACTTCATGAAACATTGACCTAGTTGTTGTTGGGTAGAGATGTGGTCGAGATCCCCCATTTTGAGCTCTTGATCCTACCTTTAAGGGCCTTCCCTTTGAAATTTGGACCCTCCTCCCTCTTTAGTGGATCCCTAACTCCCTCTTTCTCACTATAAATAAAATCCCTTCCATCCCCAAATGGTTGGTCATTGATTGCCTACATTCCTATGTTGAGATTATGCCTAAATGTTGCCCATCTAACTTGGAGAAGAAGTGTTTGAGGAGTCTTGGCTTGGACTTGGATTCCACCAAAAGGAGGTCTCCAACATCAAGGAAATGGTTGTATGCTTCCATTTTTGACTCATTAATATATATATCTTATGTTCACTTTCCATAAATGTCTAAATATCTATGAATTTAGCTTGATACTCCTTGATCTATCAAGTAGTTTATGTTTGATATGCACTATGCATGCTCATGTCTTTTGTATTGACTTTTGATCTCTCTTGTAGGTACTTGGACGTAGAGAACAAGAAAGGAGCAAGTCTGGAAGTTACGAGATCGAAGCTATCATCAAAGAATTGAGTGATTAGCATCAGAGTGAGGTAGTTTTCTCCTTCTCTTTGTATTTTTAAACATAAGCTAGGAAAGTCTGGATTGGTTTGTTCAGTTTGTTGCTAGACCCACTCATTGGGCTAGAAATATCACCTCTGTCCATAGAGGGGATTTATCTTCACAACACAAAACGAGAAGCATGCCACTCCATTTAATGAAAATATCCATCCATCTACAATGGTCCTTGCCAGTAACTATCCATGGAAGTGATAGGTAAAAAAAAATCACAATCGCTTCATCACCTTGAACACTATCTCACAAAGAAAAAAATTGTGAATGCATGTTTCAAAAGACAAAAATATAGCTTTACTAAGCCTGACCTTACCAAGAATATTACGAGACTAGACTCCCCACTATTTGGAGCATCAACCCACCTCATACAAGCCTTCATTTATGTCTACTTTGGTAGAGATGATACTCCATAGGAATTGTTGTAACCTTATTACCCAAGGAAGGAAAATGTTTTCCATTGAGTTTAAAAAATGCATATATGGCTTGCAATTTCAATGCATTTTGTCCTTAGAAAAACATTCAATGCATTATGTATTAAATAAAATTAGAAATTTATTAATGGTGAACCCTATTAACATAGAAAACTGTAGAAAAGGTTTGGACATTGGATATTGGCTTACAGAAATTATCTCTAACCTGTGTTTTGTTAATATTATACCCCAAAGATTAGGAATAAGAGTGTGTTGTAGTGATATCATTTTCAAACATGAAAACGAGGTCATCATTCAGTGAAGAGGCCAATGTCCAAGGTTTCATTTCCTAGAAGCAAGAATAAGTGGTTGGGTCTAAGTTCAAGTCCGAGGTGATCTTGAAAAAATAGTATCCAAACATTAGCAAAGATTCAATTCCACATAAGCATGAATAAGAAGTTGGTGCCAAGTGAAATTCCTAGTTAGTTCTTCAAAGGAAAAAATAAGTAGTTGGAATTAGATGCAAGTCTTTGGAGATTTGGACAAAATAGTAACCCCTACTATAGTAACATAGCTAATCGAAAGTGCTTGTGAGTAATAGTTATCACTTCAAGTCCTGTGTGATTTTGATAGAAAAGAACTTGCTATTAGCCAAGTTTCAATACCCAGAGGAATGATTAAATGGCAGGGTCATGATGTAAGCCTCAGGTAATTTCCACATCAGATTACACCCTGTTGTGGCAACTTATCCAAATGAAATTGCATGTGTTTAAATATTTTCCCTTTAACAACCATCTCACCTGGAAAAATAATCTTCTTGTATTCCCTGATGTGTTCATTCTGGTTCTATTACTTCTTCAGTTTAAAGAAAACACTAAAAGACTTTAGAGAACTAACTTCAAGGTGAAGTGTTCCAATGTTGACTATAGCATTCAACCAAAAAAAGGATTCGATGAACATCAGAAATTTGGATTTTGCAAAATCAAAAGAGATCAGGGTTTCTCATCCATTAGATTCATTAGAGGTGTGAAAACAGCATGTAATTATGCCAAAGACACACAGATTTACTTGATTTTCATTTCTATAACAAAGCTTTATTTTAGCTCTCCCACAACTCAAAAATTCGAAAAAAATATATTTTATAGTAAGGTATAGAAGGGTACACAGCATTCCATCTTTGACATTAGGGGAGTTTCGAGGTCTAAAATGGACCTCCTAAGGAAATAATAAAATAATAGTGGAAATAACAAAATAAGATTAGATTACATAATCAAATTTTAGAGGGAAAAAGAAAAAACTACTTTTTCAACTCATATTTGCAACTTATCTCCATATGGGTTTACTCAAATTTCGAGCGGGAACACTGATTAGATGCATAGTTTGATTCCTCATCCAAGGAGTACCCATTTTGCATACTTTCGATGGAACCTGTTACATGAAAAATGAGAAATACATGAAAAATGTGATTTCAATCATGCTTTTTGATGTATTTCTCATTTTTCATGTAGCAAGGTCCATCAAAACTATGCAACATGTGTACTCCCTGGATGATGAATTAAATTTTGCATCCAATGACTACTCCCTCTCGAAATTTGACTAAAACCTTATGGAGATAAGTTGAAAATACAAGTTGAAAAAGTACTTTTATTATTTTATTATTTTATAATCTTTTTATGTTTTTACCCAAAAAATGGTGAATCATCCCCCATGGTTGACATCATCATCTATAATCCTATTGGTTCTTATAAAGTTTATTTTTTTTGTACATTTTTCTTGGGAGGCCCATTTTAGACCTCAAAAGTTCTCTAATGTTTCCTCTAGCCCACCAACAGTGGCCATTTTGGCCTTCCACATGGATTTGTATGCCGGATTTTTCCCCATTATACTAGGTAGTGACCTTCAAGTTTAAACATATGTAGCTTAGTGTGAGGTGATTCAATCGTGAGAGCCTTGACATACGAAATTAAGCACATTGGAAACCTTTGATGCAAAGATTTTCGATCCAGATGGGCATCCATTTCTAAGGAATTTTGTTTCAAATGGAACCTAAAAAAATGTGAATGCCTCCTGTAGCCTAGGGGAAGCTTCAAATTTCGATTCTGTGAGTCCCTAAAATCTAAAATCCGATAATTTATATGGCTCTTATGAGAGTTGGAGTTGGGCTATTAGGTAGACAATAACATTAATGTAAAATTTACACATTCAATAGCCTAAACACGATTCTAGCTTCAAGGAAGACAATTAATTATGGTAGGGGGCTTTATTTATTTATTTATTTTTATTTGACATTTTAATTGGTTGTTATCTTCCATATCATGCTAAATATATATTCTTTTATTTTGTAAATTCAAAAATATTATATAATTTTTATATTTTTTAAATTTGGTAAATGGAATGTAAATTAATTCAAATTTTTAGAAAATTCAAACATGTTTATTTTTGAAGAAAATATAACTAATATAATTATGGATATAATTTTGGGCCTGGATTATGTCCTAAAACTGCTTTTTCTTGGCTTACAACTTGTTTTCTTCAAACATGAGGAAATAGGCTAATGACCCAATACCTAGAGGCATCTGGTAGGAGTGAAAGCATGCCCCCTTATGGACCATGAGCTGATAATTACACGTGCTTTGGTTTTCCTTTAATAACAATGATGAGTTAACCTGCATTAGCGGATATGATCCAGTGATGGTGTTCCCCTTTATTGGTTTGAAACGAAGTTATGATAGGTTTTCCCACTGTTTAGAAAAAAAGGGATAAAAGTTAAGTATTGAATTAATTTTTACACATAATTAAAATTTTATAAAATTTATGTATTGGAAAAAAACAAAAAAAATAATAATGAAATACATATTTTCACATAGTTTCCCATGAGGCATACAATAGATGGTGACAGAGTGTTTTTTAAGGAACTCCATGGTGTAAAGGTCATTGATTCGAAGTTGCATGGGAAAAAATCCAGCCATGCTAAGGGCTGGTGCAACCAAGGCCAAATGCGATTGCTAGGAAATTTTGATGACTTAGATGCCCTTGGGTCATGTCTAGTCAAGCCATAGGTTAGTTGTGCAGTCATCTCAAGACTCACATAAACTAGCAAAAAATAAATATTTACATCGAGTTAGGCTATGTGACATAGAGAAGACGGAGAGAGGTGTTGATGACGATCTTATCAGCTCCTACTAATTCAGGATCGAATATATCTCTCGCCTTACCACACATAATTTTGTGCCTTAGTTTCACCTCAATTTCATAATCTACCAAGTTCAAATCAACATTGAATTCAAATTAATAAAACCATTGTCTCTATACAACACCACAAAAACACCACAACAAATAGTGTGTCGTGTCTATAAGATGTGAGGAACAAATTCTTATTAACCCTTAAAACCCTTTTATATCAGTTTCAAACTCCCTTTATTGTGCCTCCTTCCAAAGGGAGTACAAAATTGTTATATATTGTAAACTTATACTCTATATTGTATAAAACTATAATCATTTTAGCATTATAGATGAATTCATAGACCCCTTTAAGGGGGTCATTGAATCCATCTACCTAAATTTTAACATTGCAAACATACTCAATTTTTCATTTCTAGAGTGACACAATTAAAAATGACTAGAATATATGACTAATTCATATACCTATTGTACTTGTTAGTTGGTAATATTTTTATTCTTGGACTATAGTAGTCATTTATGTTAATCATTTTTAATTTTTACACTTATTAGCTAGTCATATATTTTATTCTTTGACTCAACTGGTCATTTAAGTTAGTCTCTTCTAGTTGGATCACTTATTATCTAGTCATATGTTTTATATTTAGACTAACTTAGTCGTTATTAGTTGGGTCACTTAAAAATGCTCAAATTTAGTAGTAATTCAATTGAAATAATTGTGGTGACTAACTTTTTTAGCCACAGAGTCATTATTTTGTACTAGTGTTAGTAGCACGTTGGTGCTTTTATACAAACCATAAGCAATGGTGTGGAAAGTTTAAATAAAAGCACCAAGTCTGCAATATGTTTTGGCCTACACTAGTATTGTTCTGGAAAAGTATGATCTCGAGCATTTGTTTGATACGTATGCAACATGGTGGTATAAATTTTGGGTAACGATGTTCTTTGCGTTCAATGCTGCAGTGCTTTTATTTAAGTATATAGCCCCCATGCGTTTATATAGTTAGTGCACCGATGTTATCTTCCCATTAAATGCACTGATAAAAAAATATCTATTAAAACCTCCGGTCACCCAAATTTTTTTAGTTGTGATGAATTTTTGGTATCATATCTACTAAAACATCCACTACCACAAATGGATCTTGTAGAATAGTTTTTTTTTTTTAATTTTGCCAATTTTATAACACTAAAACCTTCGTTATAAGCTCCACTAGAAGTTATTTTCCATGTAATGTCTGCATAGTTGAGTAGCATTAAAATTACAGGATAACATTACAAGTTTGAAGGCCATGTAATTAAGGAAGAGGATGACCATGAAAATTCCTACTAATGGATGACCATGTCCCGCGATGCCAAAGGGTGAGTTGTCAATGTGTAACTCCCACACAATACCATTTAACAAACTTCTCACACATTAACACATGAAACCCTTGTCATTTCAATTATCATATAATAACAAAGAAAAATCAATATCAACACATGCACTTATAATATAGCTAATACCTTGACATTCATAGTGCCAAAATTATATTGTATCCAACTCAGCATAGGTCCCATCTCTTTATCTCACCAAACATATAAAATTGAACCACCAAAAAACCATACAATAAGTGTATAAGAAGTGCACTAGAATTAAAATTGCAACTTCCATCATGACATCAACTCCTGGAATATACAATTCACCAAAATTTGAGCGCATTAAAACATTAATGAATATATACACCATATAATCTTAGAAAAGTAAAGTTCGCTTAACATACAATGTAGAAATTATATCCAACTAAAATGATTCATCAAAAATTTATGTCAATACAAGCAACCATTATATGATAGTTTCATTCCACAACTGTATGAAGTATTTACCATAACCAATACTATAGTTCTCAATTAGTTTGAATACCGTATATATATATATATATATATATATATATATATATATATGCGAAACTTCAAATGTATCTAGGTGATTGGACCTTATACATTCATACTACTCAAAATAAAATTATTTTAATATTACTAATATGTCCATAAAAATTTATAAGGTCGCACAAGATATGAGTGATTTCAAAGTGCAATGACAATGTTCTCAAGATGGTAACCAAAATAAATATGTGGTAGTTGCAACCATTCAAACCTTTACCCACACACATAGTCATCAATATTCTTCCAAACAAAGTCACATAACCATCAACATGTATATCGGAGAAATAGTGGATGTAATGTCAAATGTAAGGAATATGAGTGGTCCTCCCCTTCGAGTCATGGTAATAAAAAAGGATTTAGGATGGTGAAAACAAGGTTCTTGATGGCCAATTACGGTGTGGCCAAGCATGACATTGGTGGAAATTTTGTGGACTATTACAAAATCATAATATTTCGAAAGTGAGTGTCAACATATGGTAACTCCATGGGGAAATATAGGCAACTACATTGAATTCATAATCCGTGGTTTTTTCATAAATGAAAGGATAATATGCTAAGTGGATCAAATTCCCTCTCCCTCATTGAAGAGTAGATGAGATACACTCACTTATCAATTTGTAACTTTACAAAATAGATGACATTAGGGAAATATTTTCCTAGGGAAAGCTGGAGTTATATATCATTAACTTGCTATAGTAATTATAATTCATTATAGATAGTTATTATTTAAAGATAATATGATACCATACTCTACCAATAATTTCACTGCCTTCACCTTTTGAGCAAGTTCTAGCTAAGATTTTTTTTTTTTGTGAACATTTCTCAAAGATAGATATATGACATTCTTCAAACATTCAACACAAAATCAATAATGCAACAAGAAGGAAATAAATACAGGAAAAAAAAAAAAAAAAAAAACTAAAAAGAAAAGAACAGAGAATGTAGAAATTTAGAACCAAACCTGCAATAGGATCAATGAATTTTTTGATATAAGAGCCATTTGCAGGATAGGATAATAGAATTCCATCATCATCCTTAAATAGATAGAAATTAAACCCAATCTTAGCATCAATTTCATATGGGTCAATCCAAAATTGAAATTTAGTATGTTTTCCTTTATTAGCATGTGAAGAGTCCTATAATTGAACTTTTTGGCCTTCCTCAAAGGTCTTATCATGGTATTTATTTACAATACTTTTCATTCTTTTGATATGATTTAAGGACTAATTTATTTAATTATTGAGATATAGGATAGCACGATATCTATTAATTAACTTTGATTCCTTAAATTCTTCAATTTGGAAGGCTATATGGAAAGAGGCTAATTGGAGCTACACATGCATGATCGCTTCTTGCCCAGAGACAAGCTGAAAAGGAGTGACACAAGGCATAAGGGAGGAAAAAGTACCATTTCTTGGGATTATCATATGTTATATTTTTAAGGATTTTGACCAAATTTTCATTTATTGATTTGACTAACCCATTTCTCTAGGGGTAGTTAGACATGCAAAAGTATGCTTAATACTGAACTAGTTATAAAAATGAGAAAAATTACCATAAATAAAAGTAGGTCCAATATTAGATACAATGTCTTGAATGGCCCTTTTTAAAGGGATTTCTTCAGACCACTTAGTGAATTAGTCTGTTGCAGTCAAAATAGTGATGTGGCTAATTGAGGAGGTTGGATTAATTGGGAATATGAATTCAAGACCCCATTTAACAAAGGGTTAGGTGGTGATGATGGGCTCGAAAGGCATGGTGGAGAATTGTAATTTTCCAACTGTACACTCGTATTTGTTGCATGTCTTGGAAAATTTAAAGGTATCATGAAACATTTGCAGCCAAAAATAGCAAGTTCTCATAATTTTGTAAGTAGTGGCTCTTACGATGAAATGGCCATCAATATGATTGGATTTCTCTAATGAGCCATTAAGATATTTCAAAATATGATTTACAAATTGATCATCTACACATATTAGGAGTACAACTTCAAGAGATTTCATGAACAAGATATTACCAAAAAAAAACATAATTTGAAGCATCCAAATGAATTTCCCCCATTTTGGATTTGTTGACGATGCTGGACCTTCCAACATTCACAGGATCTCCCTAGTAATAAATCCTAACTAGACATAATACCATTTAGAGTAGGAGTCCCAGCAGTGGGTAGTAATGTAGTGCCTTGACCGCGATAGCACGTAGAGATAAGTATGATTACTTTTGTCGGAAGAAAGTGTGTGACCTTGTAGTGGGTCAAGTGAGATGCATGGGGGTTCTAACACACGGAAGCAAAAAGGAAGTGTGACCCTTAGAAGCTTGTAATAGTATGCATCTTGAAAGGAACACACGAGAAAAATGGCATCACAAGTTGAAATGAAGAATAGTGCACAAACTAAAGTGACGAGTTAATCCAACATCACGCATTCAACAATATTCGTACAATTTCATACAAAGTAGTTCATAAGCAAATGCATAAGTTAAATAACGTACATTTATAAAGCAACCAGAATAGTCCAACTACAATAACAACATATGCATGAAAGCGTGTTGGCCCAATTATTATTATTATAAGTGAACGTTTCATGCATACATACACCATTGATAGGAACTATTCCCAATAGTGAAACATTATAGTCAAGAAAAACTACTCCTCTAAAGAACTATACTAGCTCTGCAGCTATGTAGAAGCCAAGGCTTGTCACAATACTCCCAAGCCTTCTCTAAGCCTAAGCCTAGCTAAAATCTTGGCTGACAAAAGCCTATTCTATGATTGATGGGGTTCTATTTATAAAAAAGGGTGGTGTGACCCTTGGCATTCCCCTTTGTGACTCCTTGACTACCCTCATGACTCTTCAAGTTCTTTAAAAATAACTCATTACATTACATAGTGTTTGTTCACATTCCACTAATGACACTTGGAATTTCACTTACAACATATTTAAAAATAATATACATTTTCTACATGTACCCATATGAGACAAAATAGGCTAGAGACAACCTAATAAGACAAAACACTATGACTCCGAAGTTTGGGGAAAGACCAACTCAGAAACCTTCACTTGATGCTTCTCAATGATGTACTGATACCAAGCTTTGTATTGTTCTATGGTGTCCCAAAACTTCTTGATTGTGTATTTATGATAGTAGACTCTTGCCTCCATATCTTCTAGGTATATGGACTTGGAACATTTTTCCAACTCATCCTGAATCATGTGCATCATAGTATTAACCATTACTAGACCACCAATGTACTTTTGCATGTTTTGTACCCTTAGCTCCAAGTTATCGTCGATGGCCTCTCATCTTAGCTGCTCTATGTACCAGTTAATCTCTAGTCATACTCGGTTCTTGTGCTTAGTTTCGGTGAGGGAATCGATTGATGGGATCCTATGCATTCTTACCATGAAATCCAAACTCTTGTACAACCATGCATATCAATCTTGTATGATGCTAATGAACAAGGTGAGTTGCTCATAGTTTTGGCTCAACATCCAGATCCTCGCTTTGTCTAGATCTCCCTACAACTTCATCATCTTTGGCAAGTGAAGCAGGGCTTCCTTGTCATGCATTATCCATTCTTGCACATGTGCGATAGAAGCACGCATGTCCTTGAAATTTTGGACAACCTTTCTGCTCTACTGCTGAAAACCATACAGATGGGCAACCACCCTATGAACGGTGATAAATCCGTCATAGAGTTTCCACATGGTGGCCTCAAGAGTTGATACTTCAACAAGTATCACTTTGCCCATCTTTTCCATTGTGGAACCTGTGGATTCTTCTGCCTTCTACCTGGCCACTTGCAAGTTCTTTGCCATATGTTCATTCTATGTTAACATGAAATTGACATTTGAGCTCATGGCTCCTACATAAGCCATAGTGGCATCGACCATGGCAACTGGATGCCTTTTGACATCTAACACTATCACCCTGTCCTTCATAAATATAAGTGACGTGTGCTCATCAGATAAATTATTTCTCTGTTCCTGCATAATATTCTTCTGCAACTCGTCAAATGATATATTGTACACATCCATCACTAGAACATCATCTCCTTTCTCGCTCGGGACTAGTTTTGATACAGGAGGTTGTGGAGACCGACGGGTGACCTCAGGTGCTATCGGCATGAGTTCGGTATCTTGGTCCAATGGCTTTATCCCAACTGCACGTCTATTACTTAAATCATTTGCTCAATCTATTGAGCAAGATCCTGATCCTAGATCTTCTCACCCTCTTCTTCAACTATTGGATGTTTTGACTCCTTAACCTGTATGGATGAAATTTTCTTTGTTATCACATCTTTCCTTTCTTCTTCTTCTTGTTTCTGCTTCTCTTCCCTCTCTCTCCTTCTTAGCTCATGTTCTTCCTTCAACTTCTTCTTTGTTTCTTGCAACTTAATTACCACTTCCTCTGACCTTTTCTTTTATTTCTTCCTTCACTTTTCCCTCTTTATGCATTGTTGCCTCTTTTCCTCCACTCCCAAAGATTCTTTATGAATGAGAGGATCTTCTTTGAACTTTTAGCTTTTCTCAGCAATATTCCTCTTACCCCTTTCCTATGTTGTTTTGTTGCTTATTGTTGTTTCTTCCTGCAGTGTTGCGGCCTGCAGAGTAGCTTTCCATGTTATGGCTATACTAACCTATTCATTGAGATCAGAGGAGTTGTAACAATACCTCCAAGGGTCCTCCTCTTCCCAATTAAATTTACCGTGGATCCACGGATAGTAAACCTTCACACACTGATTCTTGCAAATATCGTGGGGATCATATAGATTGTAGCCTTTGGTTCCAAACTCAAACTTAGCTAGCTCCTTAGCTTCGTCATCTGCATCCTTCAAGCTCTTAATCTCGTACAATGCACTCCTTAGAGGAAGAGTGGGCCATGCTGGCTTCTTCCTCCTATGTAGCCCTCCTGATAACCTTGTGGAGATGTGATATGAGACCTCTTTCATGACCAACTTGTTTGTGGCATACCTTGGTAGAACATGTAGATGTTTATCTCCACCAAACATCCTGATTAAGGTGCCACTGGGTGTGGCATACCAATATGCAATGTTAACTATTGTCTCCATCACTTCTTGGGACACGGAAGGTGGATCATGCTAAAGATCAACTTGTAAACTAGTATGATGAAATGGTTAGTCAACCTCACCATAATTCCTCAATAGCTACAGTTAGAACGCAACTTAAAATAAATGTTGAAAACAACCTCTGTCAGTGTCCATGTCCAACCCATGCCAGGAAATTGATGTTGGGCACAGATTTCATCAAGTAAATATGAAGACATGTAGAATCTCTCCTGCTCATCCTTGTGTGGATTTTTGGTGTTAGTCACATGGACTTTCAATTGAAGCGCTAACATATCTGACCAATTGAATGGCCTTCCACCATTCACCAACTCGTCCAACACAACCAACAAATTTTCTGGAAAGGTCTACATGCTCTCCTGACTGTACAATCGACATGCAAAGATGATCACGAACTGGTATGCCTTTATGAGTGACTTAGTATTGTAAACATGGTTGTGTATCACTCTGAAATTCAACGACTCTTTCACATAGTGATTTATAATGTCTCTTTTGTTTACAAATTTGTGGGTGGAATAGAAAAGCACATCCATGTGGTTCACCACCTGAGGTAAATGATACATTTGTTGATAGTTCTCTGCCCTAAATTTGGAAAGTTGTATCCCACTGGCACTGTTCAATGTCGTAGTCTCTCGATTTGTGTGAGAGACAATCCAGTGGATGATGTCCACACATGGGAAGGCGGGGTACCTAAATGCAACCTTATGTAAGCCTGGACAGTTGACATTGACATAAACTTGTCGATCCTCTAGATATTCCTTGAAGTCCCTTGTAAATATAACCTTGATTTCTTACCATGTTAACTTCATGTCCTTCTTAATTAAAAATTGTCTGTCTGCATAAAATAGAAAATTCATTGATACCTACTCAACTTCTTCCCCAGTGCTACTCTCGACAATATCCTTTGATGCAACTCTTTTGGAAGCCATGTTACCTGTAACTATTGGAGAGTTTCTGAACAATTTTTGTACCTGGAGGCAAAGAGGACACTCATGGCATGAAAATGTTAGCTTGAAATGAAAAGAACTTCAAGATTAGACCAAACAAAAAACTGGGAAACTGCTAGGAAGGATTGCATAGTCTTGGCTCTCAAAGGTGACTCACTGCTAGCTGGAACTGCACATTTCGCAGTCCTAGGAGTGAGTGGGGATATATTTCTGACTAGAACTGTGCAAGTGCAGTTAATTTTGGGCACATACTAGGAGAGACTGCACATTGCGTAGTTTCAATGGCTAAGGCTTGGGGCTGTGTCTTGGAACTACATAGTGTTCAGTCAGAGCTAGGGCTAAGAATCATATTCCCAATTCTAGAAGCCAAGGCTGAGACCCTGAGTTCCAGAAATGCATAGTGCCTGCTCGGGAAGGCAAGATCCAGGCCAAGGAAGCTCAGATCTACCGAATGGAAGTGAGAAATCAAATGGACCTAAAGGATTTAATGACATTGAGTGTATACCTAAGCAATTTGGCGCATGCAAGTGAAAATTATGCAAGAATCCATTAAACTGAAGGAAAACAAAGCATGTGGAGAGAGTCACCACAACGACAACCGTTATTGCAAAAATTGCGTAATGCATGCAACACTTGGGAAAGGTAATGAAAAACTTAAAAAATCATCTACAAGCTAAAACAAGTTGAAACACCAATTTTAATTCAACAAAATGAGTGAAACGACACTCTCATAAGCTAAAGAAACAAAAGTGACAGAAAAAGTAGCAAAATACTAGAAAAGCAATAGTTACCCAGAAAAGAAATGACGATCGCACTAGAGGTTCCTTGATCCCCTCGCGAATGCCAGAGCTCCAAGATCGAATGTGAAAATGAGCTCTGGAAGTGTCAATTAAACAGATTTGGTTGGTTTAGGGTTTATGACATGAAGGCCAAAAATCAAGGAAAAAGAGACACTTGGCGACAATTTTCAAAATAACTTAGTGTCACCTCCAGGCTGCTAAAAATAGATCTCTTTTTTTTAGTGATGCTTTTTCACTTTTATGTTTTTTTCTTTTTTTCAAGAAAATCTTCCATGCATTACCTGAAGAGATTGCACATGTCTAGGGACGACTAGGAAAATCACTGGCTCATGCACTGGACATCTTTTGAGCAATAAGCTTCTACACAATTTCTGGGCTAAGTGGATTTAGGTTGCCTCTCATGCTCTACACAGTTTCTTAGCTGAAGGCTAGCTGTCAGTTGGCTCTATGCAATTTTGGAGCCTGAAGGCTTACTGTCAGCTTGGACTGTGAAATTGTCAAGAGAAAGGTTTGTTTCCCTCAAGGATTCTGCAACTCGCTATGGAAAACCCAGAACCGGGTTGAAACCAAGTCAAGAGATTGGCTTGTAGGTTACATAGTAAAGTAAGTAAGAAAAAATAAGCCAAAAGGAAAAATATAAATCTGAATCAAAGAAAAAGTACTTGGGTTAGTGCAAGATAATTTGTTGTGATTAAGGAGGGAGGCTCCAAAATGAAGCATAGGCATAAATTTGGAGGGTGGTTGTAGCAGCTACAACATTGGCAACACACTGGTAGAACTCTAGCTCTCTCTATGGAACTTGTCTCATGTAAAGTGAGTCTAACTCTTCCAGAAGTATTCTTTGATTCTTTGATCATCATGGCTTCTTCACTAGCTTGAGTTAAAGATGTAGTCCCTACCATTCCATTTATCGACATCACACATACCAAGCAAATTCAACTTAGTTGTTTCAATTGGGGATGAGGGGCATATTGATGCACAAATAATATAGACTTTTAGTTTTAGTTTCATATCTAGTGTTGCTCCGCAACCAGCTGGCTTAGACATTACCCCAACGAAGTCACTTTAGGAACAAAAGCATTGCTCCACTGCCAGTGAGACTAGATAGTACCCGAGCAGAGTTACTTGCTTCACCTCTCTGTGCAGGAATCCTTTCTCTTATTTCACCTTTATTTTATTTTTTTCATTTCATTTTTCAAAGAACCATGCATAGTCACTTATCTATTTCATGAGATGGAAGAGGGATCTCGACTTATTGAGAGCAGAAGAGGTTATTCCTTCAGAGAACAATGTTTATATATACCTATGACATACTTGTTAAGTTTTTCCCCTTTCACCTTACTCTACTTGACTGAGTTAACAAGGGTTAACTGAATATAAAAAACCGATTAGAGTGGGCAGTACTAGTTAGAGTGCAAGCGTTGTGTTTTCACCAAGTCTCACTCTAAAAGGAATGTATTTTCCCTCAAGATATCATTGACTGGAAGAAATTCAGGATCTTCATAAAGAGAGGAGATAGATAGATAGCCAAATGTTTATAGTTGTAGAGGTACTCTTGTACTTCACCTTGCTTGTCTCAAGAAGCCAAGCATGGTTTCATGCACAACTAATCCTACGGGTGCACAAAAAAACAAACAAGAAAAGGAAAGAATTAAGATGAAAAACAAACCAAGTAAGAAAAAACAAAACAAAAAAGTAAACATTACTCCTACTCCTAAGCTAAGAAAAGCATGGGCCAATTCACGTGAAGTGATATTTCCAATGCAGCCGCCGGTGCATTGGTTGATTCATGCAAGTGATGTCATGGTTGATGAAAAAGATAAATCAATGCAAACCAAATCGTTCGAAGCTTGAATGTGTCCAAAAAAAAAGAAAAGAATGAAAGCACATGAAAGGCACTCTGCAAAAATATCATGGTGTTGTGTCACATTGTGTGTGAACGAAAAGCATGTACATAGTTTCAAACTTGACAAATGAGCAAACATGAAGAAAGAAGAAAGTTTTTGTTTCGCAACAATGCTTGCTATATATTACTCCTCCAATGCATGAGCGATATAATTGTCTGATTCTAGTGGAGGATGCGAAAACAGTGAACTAGATTGATTTTCAATGTGAACAAGAGAGCGATGAGGAGCTTGGGGAGATTCAAGAGATTTTCGGTTGGAAGAGTAGCTAACCTCAAGGATATGAGAACCTGACATAACCATCAACTCAGACTAAAGTGCCTCAACAACTTGAGGAGTTTCCACTTCATTAGAAGATGGATCATCAAAGACCAATGGGTTAGAAAGATTAGTTGTAGGTGAATCAGAATCGTGATCAAATGAATGAGTGAAAGGACCATAACAACAATGATAAAAAAATTCAAGATCGACAAAGGCACCCTCATGGTTAGACTAATCATAGAGAGGGGTTGATGGAAAAAAATTACCCTCTAAGTTTCCAGAAATGAAAGATGAAAGATCGAGTGGATCTGGGAAGAAAGATTTGTCTTATCCATAATCAAATGACAGAATGACATATTGCGCGTTATGTGAATGATTGGAAATGGAAACATCTGGAGATGAATTTTAAAAAGAGGAATCATAAATGGTAGAATCGCAGCGGATGTCAGGATAAAACAGAGGAGGTATGGACATAAGTAGGTCATCCTTTACCATAAATTATTGTTTATATTCCCACACATACTCATCAAAAATGATAGTGCAGGTTGGCTGTTCAACACCAACTTCATCCATAACTTGATCCTCTTGAACATCACATGTGGAATCCGGAACGGATGAACACTCCACGCCAAAATTAGTAGGATCAAAGGAACCAGTGGATGGACACTAAGTGGATGAGACCATGTGACAACCATTAGGCTTGCAATCAAAATATGCACAAAAATAAAAAGCAAGTGGGGTGGGAGGAGATGGTGGCAATTCAACATGTAGGTTCACAACTTCTCCCACTTCATCCTGCAGAGCTAGATTTGTTTAATGAGAACGGGATAGAGGGCCACTTGGGACAACAACCTTGTCCATCTCAAATTTAAATGCTCTAACATCGAGGTATGCTAGGAGGATTTTGAAAGATTCTAACTCATGTGGATTCTTAGATATGTGAACAACATACTGAAATCTTTCATTCAAAAATTTCCAGTCAACTTTATCTTCTGGAAATTCAAAACATTAATGACAGAAATGATCATAAAAGTGCGCAATAGATTCATCAAGTGATTTTTGCAATTTCAAAATTTTTCGATTAAGTGCTTTATGGTCATAAAAGAATAAATCGTAGCCTAACTCTTTGATCATGTGGTTGAAAGAGTGTATAGAGGTTGCAGGCAATGCGTGACACCATTGCTTAACGCAACCTTCGAACGTGAAAGTGAAAAACCCATAGGCAATGTCATCTGAGGGGACATCCATTAGGGGATTTCTAAGGTCTAAAATGGGCCTCCTAAGGAAATTATAAAATAATAAAATAATATTAGATTACATCATCAAATTTTACAGGGAAAAAAAACAAAAATATTTTTACAGCTCGTATTTTCAACTTATCTCCGTATGGGTTTACTCAAATTTCGAGCGAAAACACTCATTGGATGTAGAATTTGATTCCTCATCCAAGGAATACCCATGTCACATACTTTCGATGGGACATGCTACATGAAAAATGAGAAATACATGAAAAATGTGATTGCAATCACATTTTTTCATGTATTTCTCATATTTCGTGTAGTAGGGTCCATTGAAAGTATGCAACATGGGTACTCCTTGGATGAGGAATTAAATTTTTCATCCAAAGAGTACTCCCACTCAAACTTTGAGTAAAAACTTAGGAAGATAAGTTGAAAATATGAGTTGAAAAAGTAGTTTTATTATTTTATTATTTTTTAATCTTTGTACTTTTTTACTCCAAAAATGGTGAATCATCCCCCGCGGTTGACATCATCATCTTGAATCCTATTGGTTCTTATAAAGTTTATTTTGGATGTACATTTTTCTTAGGAAGCCCATTTTAGACCTCAAAAATCCCCTAACGATTCTTGTTGCAGAAACCTAGAAAGGAAATTGTGTGGATTAACAGGGATTCTACGCTTTCACCATCATATTTGAGTTGTGAGAAGTCGTCTATAACATCCACTAGTGCATCAAAATCATGAGCATGAGAGAAACATGATGGGGTTGAGATTGTGATATAAGTCATGAATGATGTGAAAAAATTCAAAAGAGACTTCAAGGGCTCAACTTGTCATCTGGTCCCCCTTCTAGCGCCAGAAATGTTGATGTTGTTGTACCCACCAACATTCAGGGGATATCCCTAGTAAGAAGTACTAACTAGACCTCAAATCATTTGGAGTAGGAGTCCCAATAGTAGGTGATAATGTAGTGCATTGACCGCGATAGTGCGCAGAGATAAGTATGATCACTTTGGTCAAAAGTAAGTGTGTGACCTTGTAGCGAGTCAAGTGAGATGCATGGGGGTTCTAGCACATGGAGGGAAAAAGGAAGTGTGCCCCTTAGAAGCCTCTGTACTAGTACGCAGCTTCAAAGGAATACATGAGTAGAATGACATCACAAGTTGAAATGTGGAATAGTCCACAAACCAAAGAAACGAGTTAATCCAACAACACACATTCAACAAGATTCATACAATTGCATAAGAAGTAGTTCATAAGAAAATGCATAAGTTAAACAACATACATTTCTAAATCAACTAGAATAGTCCAACTACAATAAAAAAATATGCATGAAATCATGTTGGATCAATTTTAATAATCATAAGTGAAATTTCCATCCATAGATACAATATTGACAACCACTAGCCCCAATAGTGGAACATTACGGTCAAGAACACCTACTCCTCCAAAGAAGTATACTTGCTCTACACTATGGAGAAGCCAAGTTTCATCAAAATACTCCCAAACCTTCTCTAAGCATAAGCCTAGCCAAAATATTGGCTCCCAAAAGCCTATTCTATGAGTTATGAGGTTCTACTGATAACAAAGGGTGGGGTGACCCTTGGCATTCCCCTTTGTGACTCTTTGACTACCCTCATGACTCTTATACTTCTTTACAAATAACTCATTACATTACATAGTGACTGTTCAAATTCCACTAATGACACTTGGAATTTCTCTTACAACATATTTACAAATAATATACATTTTCCACATGTACCCATGTGAGACAAAATATGCTAGAGACAGTGTAACAAGACAAAACATTATGACTCTGAAGTTTGGGGAAAGACCAACTTCGAAACCTTCACTTGATGCTTCTCGGTGACGTAATGATACCAAACTTGGTACTGTGCTATGGTGTCCCCAAACTACTTGATGGTGTCTTTCTGATAGCGAAATCTTGCCTCCATAGCTTCTAGGGATATTTTCTTGGAACCTTTGTCCAACTCATCCTAAAGCATGTGCAGCATGGTATCTACCATGACCAGACCACTAATGTACTTCTATATGTTTTGTGCGTTCAGCTCAAAGTCATCACTGGTGGTCTATTGCCTTAGCTTCTCCATGTACCTATCAAATCCTAGCTGGACTTGGTTCTTGTGCTTAGCTTCGATGAGGGATCTGATTGACACGATCCTATGCATTCTTACCATGACATCCAAACTCTTATAAAATCATGCATATGAATCCTGTATGTTGCTGATGAATGGGGTGAGATGCTCATAGTTGTAGATCAACATCTGGATCCTTGCTTTTTCTAGATCTGCCTGTGGCTTCATCATCTTTGGTAAGTGAAGCAGGGCTCCCTTATACAACATTGTCCATTCTTACACATGGGAGATAACATCATGTATGTCCTTGAGAGTTTAGACAACCTTTCTTCGCCACCACTGAAACCCAAATAGATGGACAACGACCTTATGCACGATGACAAATATATCATAGATTTTCCGCATGGTGGCCTCAAGATTTTATACTTCAGCATCACTTTCCTCATATTTTTCATTATGGAACCTTCACATTATTCTACCTTCTTCCTCGCCGCTTGCAAGTTCTTTTCCCTCTGTTCATTCTCTGTTAACAAGAACTTGACATTTGAGCTCGTGGATCCTACATAAGCCATAGTGGCATCAACCATGGCAACTGGATGCTTTCTGACATCTGACATTATTACCCTATCCTTCATAAATGTAGGTGATGCGTGATCATCCTAAAAATTATTTCTCCATGCCTATACAATCTTCTTCTGCAACTCTTCAAATGATATATTGTACACATCCATCACTGGATCATCATCAAGGAGAACATCCTCTCTTTTCTCCTTCGGGACTGGTTTTGATACCAGAGGTACTGGAGACTGAGGGACGACCTTGAGTTCTCTCAGAATGAGGTCGGTATCTTGGTCCCTTGGCTCCTGTCCCAACTCCATTTCCGTTACTTCAATCATTTGCTCAATATGTTGAGCAAGCTCCCAATCCCGCATCTTCTCACCCTCTTCTTCAACTGTTGGTTATTCTGACTCCTCAAGTTGTATGGGCGCAGTTTTCTCTCTCATTACGCCTTGCCTTTCATATTCTTCCTATTTCTGCTTCTCTTACCTCTCTCTGCTTATTTTCTCCTATTCTTCCTTCAACTTCTTCTCTGTTTCCTACAACTTCCTTTCTACTTTCTCCAGCCTTGTATTTTCTTTCTTCCTTCTCTCTTCCCTCTTTATGCGTTGTTGCCTCTTTGTGTCCATTGTCAAAGCTTCTTTCTCAATGAGAGGATCTTCTTTGAACCTTTATCATTTCTCAGCCTCTGTGTTCTTGGAAATATTCCTCTTACCCTTGTCCTACACCGGTTTTCTACTTATTATTGTTGTTGTGTTTGCTTCCTACAGTGTTGTTGTCTGTAGAGAATATTTCCATGTTGTGGCTATATAGACTTGTTCATTGAGCTCAAAGAAGTTGTAACATTACCTCCAAGGGTCCTCCTCTTCCCAATGAAATGTCCCGTGGATCCATGGATAGTACACCTTTACACAGTGGTTCTTAACAATATTGTGGGGATAATACGGATTGTAGTCTTTGGTGCTGAACTTGAACTTCACTATCTCCTTAGATTCAACATCCACACCCTTCAAGATCTTAATCTCATACAATCTAATCCTTATAGGAAGAGCTGGCCATGGTGCCTTCTTACTCCTATGTAACCTTGTTGATAACCCTATGGAAATGTGATATGAGACCTCTTGCATGACCAACTTGTCCATGGCATACCTTGGTAGGACATGCAGAGGCTTCTCTCCACCAAACATCCTGATGAAGCTACCACCGGGTGAGTTATACCGATCTGCAATGTTAAGTATTTCCTCCATCACTTCTTGGGAAATGCAAGGTGGATCCTGCTCAAAGATAAACTTGTACACTGGGATGATGAAATGGCTAGTCAACCTTGCCATAACTCATCAGTAGCTGCAGTTGGAAATAAACTTGCAATAAATGTTGACAACAGTCTCTGTCGGTGTCCATGTCCAACCCATTCTAGGAAATTGATGTTGGGCACAGATTGCATCAAGTAAATACGAGGAAATGTAGAATATCGACTACTCATCCTTAGGCGGATTGCGAGCATTTGTCACATGGAATTTCAACTGAAGAGCCAAAAAATCTAACCAGTTGAATTGCCTTCCATCATTCACCAACTAGTCCAATACAACAAACCAATTTTCTGGAAAGGTCTTCATGTTATCTTGAGTATACAATCAACATGGAAAGATGATCAAGGATTTTTAGGCCTTTCCAATTGACTTAGACTTGTAAACAAATTTTTGTGTCACTCTGAACTTTGACGACTCTTTCACCCAATGCTTTATAATGTCTCTGGTGTTTACAAAGTTGTGGGTGGCATAGAAAAGTGCGTCCATGCGGTTCACCGAATGAGGTAAATGATACATCTGTTGATAGTTCTTTTCCCTGAAGTTGGAAAGTTGTATCCCACTAGAACTCCTCAATGTCATAGTCTTTGGATCTGTGCATGAGACATTCCATTAGCTGGTGTATGCACGTGGCAAGGCGGGTTACCTGCACGTAGCCTTATGTAAGCCTAACCAGTGGATATTGACATAAACCTGTTGATCCTATATATCTTCCTTGAAGTCCCCTGCAAAGATATCCTTGATTTCCTAACATGTTAACTTCATTCCCTTCTCAATGAATAACTGAGTATCTACATAAACTAGAAAATTCACTCACACCTGCTCAATTTCTTCCCCAGTGCTACTCTCGACAGTATCTTTTGATGCAACTATCTTGGAAGACATGTTACCTGTAACTGCTAGAGAGTTTCTCAACAACTGTTGTACCTGGAGATGGAGAGGAAACGCATGGCATGAAAATGTTAGATTGAAACCAAAAAAAATTCAATAATAGACCAAGCATCAAACTCAGAAACCACTGGGAAGGATTGCACAATTTTTCTCTCATAGGTGACTGAATGTCAGCTAGAACTCTGCATTGCAAAGTCCTAGAAATCAGTGGGGAGGTCTTGCTGACTCGAACTGTGTAATGAGTAGTTTAGTCTGGGGACAGGCTAGAAGAGACTACACATTACGTTGTCTCAGGTGCCAAGGCTCGAGGTTGGCTCCTAGAACTATGTAGTTGGAACTAGACCTAGGATACCTCTACACAAATCTAGAATCCAAAGTCAAGGCCCTAAATTCCAGAAATGTGCAGTGCATGCTGAAGAAGGCAAGATCTGGGCCAAGGAAACCCATATCTGCCCAAGGGAAGTGAGAAATCGAACAAACATGAAGGATTGAATGATTCTGAGTGCAAATCTGAGTGAATCATGATGCATGCAAGTGAAACAAGCAGAGGAATCCATCAAACTTAAGGAAAACGATGCATGTGGAGAGAGTCTCTGCAACAACGATCATTAGTGCAAAAAATGGGTAATGCATGAAACACTTGGGAAAGGCAATGAAAAACTTAAAATATCACTTCTACAAGCTAAAAAAATTTGAAATTCCAGTGGTGTTATAGACATATTTGGGCACTAAAACCCCAATCACATATGTCCATAAACCAAGGGCTTCTAAGTCCCTAAAATTGTTTCTTCATACCCTAAAGGAGCAAGGTCAGCTGATTACATCATCTCCCAGAAGTTCTCCATGAAAAGCTGCTCAGAACTGGTCAAAACTGGACTATACAGACTGCTTAGTGCTAAGGGTGCGATGCATCTCACCTGCCACATGCAAAAAGTGTGATGCATACTGGAAATCCCTTCTATAGGGTGCGATGAGCGAGAGTAGACAAATGGCAGAGACAGTTTGCAAGGTGGATGATCATGGAATCTTCCAGAAACTTCTCCTGTGACACTTGCCTCTCTGAATTCGCCCAGGGATGAGTAAGAGATCATAAAATCTCCAGGTGGAATTGAGAACTATCAGAGAAATGACATTAATCACAATCCCAGAAGCTGACTCACCCACCTACAAACATCTATATATGGATCCCTCATCCCAGAGATCCAAAGGTTGGAATCTTGTATTTTGTAAGGAAGTGTTGTTGGTTTCTTTGTGGAGCATCATAGTGTTGGGTGATCTAAGCTTTTCATGAGGTGAAGAAGGGCTTTCATGCTGGGAGGATGATGCTGGGTCAAATCAATGGGTTGTAATCCTCTCTTCTACTCTTTCTATCAATAAAGATATTTGAATTTTCCTCCACATTCTTGTATGTTTGGGTTGATATATCCATTTGTGTGGTCAATATATATCTGGTCCTATATTGTTTATGATTGTAGATCTCTGTGCTTTGATGGTATTATGCTTCTTTGACTTTACAGGTGCTCTTTGAAGTGGGGTAAGCAAGGGAGAAGCAGCAAAGATCTATCAAAGGGGAGAGGAAACAAGCAAGGAGCCAAGCGAAAGACTGAGGTTGGTACTCTTTGCTTCTCTCTCGTCTACTTCTCATAAAGGAAAACGCAAGTGACTTTAGTTTTTTTGTTTCTAAGATAGCTACCCATCTTAGTGGTACTAGTAGCTCTGAATGGACACTATATTTCCCGATAACAAAATGGCGACTCGACTGGGGAGCGAATAGCTTGTTTGCTTATCTATATTTGTTTACTTTATAAACTACAGACAAAGCCTGAAGTTAAGCCAGCTCGCCTTCGAACTGCATTTTCTATGCAAGTGCAAAGTAGATCAATGCTCCTTCAGTCTATCTCTGGGTTTTGTTTATAAACTGAACAATTGATTTGCAAACATCCTAATTTCCCTGGTGGTGGCTCAAATAAGCTCATTAGATCAGCCCCTATGATTTGCATTTACTGACTATCATTAGCTCGGCCTAAATCACTAAACTAAGCTGCAAACTGTGACCAAGAACCAAGTTAAAGTCTCGTCCCTGGACCATCGCACTGTCTCCTTTAGGCAATCTAGATGCATCGCAACTCTCGTGTGTAGTAGGTGAGATGCATCCTTGTTCCCTGTGTTACAGATGCAATGATCAGATAAGACTATTTCTGCCTTCAGATTTTGGTTTTTCTTCACTCTCTTCAACTTTATTCAGGAGTTTTGCTGTCTGTGATCAGTATACCACTGTTGAAACTCCATTCCTTTACATGATTCAGCGAAGAATTGTGAATTTTTTTATGTATTTTTCACCATTTACAGTTCTCATTTACGAAAAAGTAGCTTAATCGAACTGTCGTCTTTTGATTTGGAAGTGTCACAAGTGTTGTTTTCAGTCGAAGAAAAGAATCCTACTCTTCTTGATGGTGAATTAAACTATTACTCTTGTATTTGATTTGAATTAATAGTATTTCAAGTTTCGAAAGCAGTTTTCAATTCAAAATCGCAAAGTGTCGTCCTTGTCTTCCTTTTGTTTTTTGAAAAGAAAATTGTTAGTACTGTCACTTTGAAAGAAAAGATAATTCAGTTTTGTACTTAGCATTCTTTTTGTCATTCACACATTAAGAAAGCGGAAAACAAATACATGCATGTGCATTTCCATTTAGACTGCTTGTTGATTTTGATTTAGGACAACACATCTAGTGTGTGCTCTCTGCTCTATGTTGAAAGAATATTGCTTCTCTTTCTTTAGTAGTTAGGATTTTCATTGCAGAAAGAAGAGTAAACGACTGTTTATCATCTTAGATTGCATTTTTAGGAATTGTATATCTACATCACGTGGTGAACCTTAAAGGAAAACTTCTTAAGAAAGATTAACTATAAAATAAATTCAATGAACATAAAAATGCTTTGGAACCTAACGCACAACATTTAGAAGTCTAGGCTAGAGACGTATTTCGGCGTCGTAAAGCGTGGTAACTATCGCTTTCATCGTAGGTTGGGTGATTCCTCCTCTTTGAGACGAAAAGTGCCAGTACGGACTTGTGCTCCCACGTACTATTGAGTATATATTGGGAGACCACAATAGGCTATATCCTTTATCCTTAGGAAGCCATGTCTGCCGCCCTATCGATCGCAATGCACTGAACACAACATTCGGGAA
The DNA here is from genome assembly GCA_031772625.1 of Pinus tabuliformis. Taxonomy (NCBI): domain Eukaryota; kingdom Viridiplantae; phylum Streptophyta; class Pinopsida; order Pinales; family Pinaceae; genus Pinus; species Pinus tabuliformis. The sequence continues at coordinate 162,187,173 of CM062807.1, forward strand.
GATTGACTTCCGTACTGTAAAAAGTATTCTGTAGTTTTGCGATTGGTTTGGTAATCCCTCTGTCTAGACTTCTAGAGTAGTCTCTTTCATTCCTTTTCAGACTCCTTGAAGGAAAAGGTCCATCTAAGCACTTGTCACTTCAGGCTCATTAAAAATAGAAGGTGATTAGAGTCATCTTTAGCTTTTTCTTGACTCTTAAAAATTGAAAAAGCAAGTTGTGTCAAAGCATCGTAAAATTCATTTAATTCAGAACCACTTTTTCCCCTTTATTTTGAGTTGATCAAGTAATCCGCAATCATGGAAGAAAGTCAATCGAAACCCTGTCATTCGCGGAGACTAACGAGTCAACCGTCTTTGACTCCGGAAACAAAACTATTCCGGACCAAGCAAACTCGTTTAACTGGATCAAAGTCCTCTGGTTTGCTTGGAACTTATGTTCCAACATCCTTAGAGACTCCAGTTACTCCAACCATTTCTGGTATCCTTGCCTTAACAAAAGAAGTTCCGCAGTCACAAGAGGACACTAGAACTGATCCTAGTGTAATGGTAAACACTTCTATTCCTAAACCGGCTCCATCTATAGCTGATTCGGAAGGTGTTATCCCTCCAACATCTGTCGCTGCAGAGTCCATACCTTCTTCGTCACCAGAAATAATTTACGGACCTAACGGTCTACCTCTCCCACCTAGATTGATTTCTATAGAAGAGATTGTGGAGGATCTTCCATCCAGTACTCCATCACATTTTGGAGCTGGGATCACCCTATATCCTTCTTCGTCAGAAGTTAGTCTCCCTTCATCACAAGTTCTTGTAGAATCGCTAGGAAATATTTTGGATAGACTCATATGTCTAAACAACCGTCGACATCCAGGACTGTGTCATCTGACGTGGTAGTAGCAAAACCTCCTGCTGCTACTCTGACAATGTTCGCTAGTGTACCATCTGTCCCAACTAGCTCTCAACCGCTAGATGGAGTCCATCCAGGGACTGTTTCGATAGTATGGTCTGTTCCTATTTGTTCGTTCAGAATAATATCTGGAATCTCTTATGTTGAGTCTCAAAAAATTGATCCTTCGCAACAGTATCAATTTGGGCAGTCCATTCCCAAAGGCCAATCTTTCCTTTGAGCACTAGATTGCCACCGTATGGGGGGCAGTATGCCCTTTCATTGTTCCCTCCAGGAGAAAAACCATATGAGAGTTCACAACAGAATTCGGGTCATGCTGGAATTACATCCAGTGGTTGGGTGCCAATACTACCTCAACAACCAAGAGTTGTATACTTAATGCAACCAAGTCTACCTGTGTCGAATATCCCCACTACACTGGCTATTGTGACGGTGTTGCAAGTACAAGCGTTGTCCGTTGTATGCCAACCTTAAGTTTCTCAGGTCGTAATACAACAGCCTCTTGTCTCCATGACACAACCACAATCACCGATTAGTGGCTCCTTAACCGGGGCGACCCAAGCCCAAACGGGTACTATTACACCTCATCTTGGTCAGACAGCCAATATTGGACAACAACAAATGGCTTCACAAACATGGCTGGTACAATATCAACAACCGCAATTCCAACAAGTTTACCAAGGACCTAAGCAACAAAGCTTTGTGAGTAATGGGCGGTCGTATATTCAAAACGGTCAACATCAATCATATCATAATGGTTATGCCCATCAGCCTTACCAAAGTTATCAACATCAAATACATTATGCTGGTATGCAAAGACCCACTACTCAGGCGATCCCATCTTATCCTGGGTATGCTTCGCCAAACTTGAATCAACAGTTGCCCTTCGTGGCGACTTTAGAGTTACCAGATCTAAATCGGCTAACAAATGATCCAATTGCTTATGCCCCTTGGTGGCCAGCGATTCCTCATAAACTTCCATCAGATATCCCTAAATTTAATGGAAATCCGGGTGAAGACCCGTCGAATCATGTGATGACCTTTCATCTGTGGTGTTCATCCAACACTCTCAATGATGATTCGATTAGACTTTTCCTTTTTCAGCGAACGTTAACCGGTCTGGCAGCAAAATGGTACATCGAATTGCCTAGATCTTTATTCGATAACTTCAGCACCCTTGCCACAACCTTTTTAACCCATTTTCAGTTACCAATAAGGTACAAAACAGGAACAGAACTTCTTACAAATTTCAAACAAATGACAGCCACTCACATATCTGATCATATTCATGAGTGGTGACGTCATCGTAGAATGGTAAAAACATATGTTCCTGATCAGCTGCTAGCTAAATGGTTTATTAAATCATCGTTACCTTCTATTACGGAAGATGTGGCAAAGGGAGGGGTCGCCACTGAAGAGCAAGTCATTGCTCGTGTGCAATATCTAGACTTGATTTATACTCAGTCTGGCACGCTCTACGATAAAATCCATGATGCTCCTAGACCGTAATTTTCCATTCCTCCTCCTGCTAAATCAAACAAAGACTCTCATGCCGGCGATGGCGTGATAGGTACGACTAGCACGAAAACCGTGAAGGCTACATCAAAGAAAGCCCGTACGGTTTCTAGTCAAAATGCAAATGAGGAACTTCTTGCCTCGGAGGTTAATGCCGTGTCAACTGAAAAAGGCAAAGAACCAAAGCAACCAGGAGGCAAGAAGAAAAATAAAGGGAAAAAGAAGAAACAGGACGAGTTGTCTCCTGAAAAATCTTCTGCAAACACTTCTGGATAAAGGAAACCAAGTCATCCATGCTTTATATGCGATGAGGATCATTGAACAAAAGACTGTCCACATAAAGCTGAGCTTAGAAAATTCTTCAAGAATTCAAAAACCTCAGCGGTATTGACTGATCTGTTTCCAAACCCAGGAAAATATCTGGTTGCTAGTGACAATGCTTCCCCATCCAAAGTGCTTATGTTGTCCATTTCGAAACAGCAAAATGATGCTTTGATATCGACAAGAAACAAACATTACGGGAATCCACAGCTATCGAACAACAAGGCTACTGATCAACCTAGTAGTTCGACAACCACTTCGACTGAAGTTGTGCCACCCATCATTCCTGAGCTAACGATAAAGCCGCTAAAGGGAATAGTACATAAATCGACATTTAATCCTTGTGCCAGAGCAGCACAGAATTATAATATAGTAGAGGACCTGGCCCAATTGTCGTCCGCTATGTCGACACTTGAGGTACTGCAAAATTGCCCCTCCCAGAAGCAGGCTTTATTATCAGCAATAGGTGGGATTGACCTAGAGGATTCCAATCTTGTGGCCTTTAATCATAAAGGATATGACTCGCAGTTACCAGCTCAGCTCGCTTTCCTCATTCAAGTGAAAGCCCTCAACAGAACTGTTCATCGAACAATTATTGATGAGGGGGAATCTACATGTATTATGTCAATGAGTTGCTGGAAAACTTTAGGCTCACCACCCTTGTTGCGATCGTCAACGATGTTAAAAGCATTTGATGGATGAACATACACTCCATACAGGATTTTAAGTAACTTGCAAGTCGAACTGGGGGGCAAGACAGTAGAAATTGATGTTGAAGTTATCGACGAAAACCTCGATTACAACATCCTACTAGGAAGGCCCTGGATATATGCTATGGCTGCTGTTGTGTCGACATACTTCAGAAAGATAGCATTTCCTTTTCAAGGAGGGATTACAATCGTCGACCAAAAAACCTTTCCCGAACAGTTCACAAGTTACGGGAAGCATTCCGATGATCCACGGAAGCCCTCAGTTGCTTCAAAATATTGGAGTAGGCCTACTAAAAGACCCTACATTGATGGGAACTTTTTCCCTACTACCTCCAAACAATCTGGCGAAAGTGGCCGTGATGGGAACCTACAATATGGTGTCTTCTATTCAAAAGATGTCCGAACACGATGTTAGCATGGATCATCACCAGGTTTTTCCTCCAAGCCCAATAGAAATATTGTATCAATCAATGTTTTCGGCATGGGAGGCAAACCCAAATCAATGCTCATCGAGCGTTTGGATGGATAGGTCTAAGGAATATGGTACCTCTTCAGATCCTTGGTTGCATGTACATTCTACAGACGAAGGAATTTTTTAGTCAATGATGATAGAGGGGGCACCATGGGAAGATTACCACCATCGTTCCCATCTTCCAGATTACAAAGAAGATTGTTCCAGCGACCTTAATCATCCTTCAATTTTTGATTTCCTATCAAATACTGTAAATACGGTGGATTCCGAGCGAAACCTGTCCAATATTGAAGAAACTATTGCCATAAATATCTCGACCAAACCAGATGTTGTAGAGAATATTCATGTCGGAAAATCTTGTTCTTCTTCAGAACTGGAAGTATATTACGCTCTCTTTCGCGAGTTCAGAGATGTCTTTTCCTGGTCATATGAAGAAATGCCAGGCATTGACTCGAGCATAGTTGAACACTAAATTAAGATGTATCCAGATGTCAAACTAGTACGACAACGGCTTCGGCAGGTGCACCCGAAGAAAGTTGCTGCCATCAAGGTAGAAGTTGAAAAACTTCTCCATGCTTGTTTCATTTATCCGGTTCCTCTAATCGATTGGGTATCGAACATTGTTCCTGTGATGAAAAAGCAAGGAACAATTAGAGTGTGCGTCGATTATAGGGATGTAAATCAAGCTTGTCTAAAAGATAACTACCCTACACCCTTCATCGACCAGATAATTGATGAATGCACCGGATGTGAAATCTTTTCGTTTATGGATGGATTTTCTGGGTATAATCAAATAAATATCCGCCCATAGGACCAGTCAAAGACTGCATTTATTTGTCCATGGGGAACATTCACATACCGCAAGATACCTTTTGGTTTAAAGAACGCGGGGGCAACCTTTCAGAGGGCAATGAATTATGCCTTCCATGACATCAAAAACATCATTCAACCATACGTCGACGATCTTCTGGCTCATTCGTGAAGGCGGACCGATCATCCGCAGCATTTCAGAGCAATATTTCTACGTTTCCGACACTACAAGATACGACTCAATCCACACAAATGTTTGTTTTGTGTCGGTTCTGGTCATTTACTTGGCTTTGTAGTCTCAAAGGATGGGATTCGTCTCGACCCATGTAAGGTTCAGGCAATCATCGATTTTCCTCCACCTTCAAATCTACTTTAGATTCAGAAACTCCAAGGGAAAGAAAACTTTCTAAGGAGATTCATTCCAAATTACGCTGAACTTGCTAAAGGTTATACATGTCTATTGAAAAAATAATTACCCTTCAACTAGGATCAGGGTGCGTAAGCTTCCTTTGATGCTCTAAAGGAATCCCTAATAAAAGCATCATTAATGTATGCTCCTGATTATCAAAAAGACTTTAACCTGTATCTGGCTGCAGCGGATACGACCATCGCAATGGTCTTAGTTCAAGAAGACAATGGAATTGAACATCCTGTCTATTATTTAAGTCGAAACTTAAATGATACAGAAAGCAAGTACTCCTATGCTGAAAAGCTAGCTCTCGCAGCTGTTCAAGTAGTACAGAGATTTCGACACTATGTCCTCTTTCGAAAAACTGCCATTTTGTCAAATTGCAACCCCATGAATTACATCTTGTCGCGACAGTTGCTTGGGGGAAAATATTTGAAATGGATAGCAATTTTGCAAGATTTTGATCTAGAATTCGTAAAATCCAAATCAAAGAAAGCCCCGGTTTTCACGGAGTTACTATGTGACTTTCCATCGTCGTCCAATGATTCAACATTCAAAGCAATAATCGTGGATGAATCTGTATTTCTGATATCTTCAAGTGACCCGTGTTATGGAGATATAATCATCTATCTCTAAACCCAAACATATAGGTCTAATACCTCTCGCTTAGAATAGCAACGTACTCGATACCAAGCAAAAGACTACATGATCATCAGTGATACACTTTACCGTAGTGGCATTGATACAGTTCTGCGAAGGTGCCTCACCCACGAGGAGGCCAAAAAAGTAGTGAATGATTGTCATTCAGGCGCATGTCAGGGGCATCAATCTGGTTATACAACGGCACAAAAGATTTTCCGAGCAGGATACTTTTGGACAACAATGTTCAAAGATTGCATAACCGCAGTCAGAAGTTGCCATGCTTGTCCAATCTTCGATCGCAAAACCAGGATACCACCCACACCTCTACAACCAGTAGTTGCTATTGGGCCATTCGCCAAATGGGGCATAGATTTTATGACATGTAACCCCACCTCGGCTGGGGGGCATGGGTATATCATAGTCGCAGTTGACTATTTTACGAAATGGACCGAGGCGATGCCTACATTAAACAACAGCGGCGAAATGGCTGCTTTTTTATTTTTCAATCATGTAGTCTCCAGATTCGGTGTTCCACAAGCTATAGTTACAGATCATGGATCGCATTTCCAGAATCACATGATGGTTGAGTTGGCCGCCAAATTAGGACTATCTCACGATAGCTCTACTTCGTATTATCCGCAAGCTAACGGGCAAGTTGAGGCAATCAATAAAGTCCTGAAGCACATGCTGCAAAGGATGATTGGAGTCCATAAACGAAGTTGGCACCTAATCCTGTACTCAGCCTTGTGGGCATACCGGACATCGGTGAGGAATGCGACTGGGTTTACACCCTTTCAGCTGCTGTATGGCCTGGAAGCAATATTACCAGTTCAGTGTGAAATCTCGTCCCTCAATCTCGTAGTCGACCTTCTCCCCGGAACTTCAGAAGAGGAGGCTCGTTTCTTGGAATTAATCCAACTGGATGAAACTCGTCATGATGCCGCCTTGGCTAACGAAGCACATAAGAAATGAGTCAAGGCGCAGTTTGACAAGAATATCAAACCCCGTGTCTTCTCAGAAGGTGACCTGGTCTTACTTTATGACCAGGAGTCTGATAAATTGGGAGCAGGTAAGTTCCAGTCTTTATGGATGGGCCCCTATATTGTTAAGTGTGTGTTAGCAAAAGCAGCCTACGAGCTAGTAGATTATGATGGGATTCCACTGTCGCAACCCCAAAACGGGTTGTACCTTAAGCGTTACTATGCTTGACTCGGTGTAGTAACCTCTTCATATGCTTTTGTTACATTTTTGTTTTCGCTAAGAGTGATTGTTTTGGTTAGGTAATCCACTTTTGCATTTTTTGCAGATGTCAAACCTATTGGAGTCATTTGTTGGATACGCGAACACAACTAGTCGTAGTTCGCAGAACCTATCTTCCGCAGCCTGGGCCATCTATGATCCAAGCGGCGAGTTAGTGAGTTTCAGAGGGGTATTTATTGGTCGATTGACGAACAACATCGCTGATAGAGCTCCTCTCTGATGCCATCATGCATGGCATACGCCGATTTGTCATCAGGCTAGACTCACAACCCGTCGTTCTACAGCTTACAGGCATCTATTCCATGTGGAATCCAGCTATCTATCATATGTTCCTAAGGGTCAAGATTTTGGAAAGACAGTTAGATTCTATTCAATATCAACACATTTCCAGAAACTTAAACACATTAACAGATTCATTAGCAAATTATGTGTTAGATAGACATTTGCAACACTTATAAAAGAAAAGCATTTCATCAATATTTACATCAGGATCATATAACTTAACCAAAATAAAGCTCCGAAAATCAAAAATATATATATAACTGTTTATGGTTTATACATAGTGTTCTGTGTCCAAGACAAAATCGGTCATATGACCCAAAAACTCAAAATGCTAGGGTGCACCCTAGTCTAATGGTGCTGGTGATAACAAGTCATCGCCTGTGCAATCATGCGTAAAAGCCTAGGCCATCAACTCGACACGCCAGTGGTATGTCGTTGTAATATCAAAGGCAGCTCGTTAGTCCTCACATCCGGTATACCAAGGGTGATACCCTCGATCTGATCCTGCAACACTGCAAGAGTCTTGTCCACATCCAGGTCGCGAAGGACAACCCTCCCTATAGCCTCTCCTGTTGGAATGACAGTTGCTGCTCTCAGGTGCACTGCTGGTCACACTGGTCTGATATCTGCATGAGCACATGAGTTTTGATTAGTCCTTATAAAAGAAAGCAAAAGAACATTATAAAAGCAATAAACAGGGATATGGTCAGAGATTTTTACCTATGACACCCCACTGCTCGCCATCCAGCAGTGCCAAATCTGGGTCACCCCGGAAATCCATACCAGCATACGGACACTCGGCATAAACCATCTACTGACGATTGAACCACTTGAAAAAGGCATCAGAGAAAGCAACCTACGATTGACCAGCATGTCGGGCCATAAGGTCAACCCATCTTTGCATCTGTGGCTCAGTCGGTGGTGGCAAATCGAGTGAAATGTATTGTGGCTACATCAGTGGGATCCTCTCCAAGGCGAAAGCGGTCAGAATAGAACCATAGCCAAAGTTCTTGGATCTTCCGTTTTTCACCTTGGTAAGTTGTTCTTTTATCATCGGAAGTACTGCATCACACCAGCTGAATACCTTTGGTTCAAGGCATTCCAAGGCGTACTGCATGTAGGACCTGTTGGCCAAGTGAACGGTCACACTACCAGCCAATCTAGAAAAGGTGAATAATATAGTCCTCAAGGACCAGTCGGTGACATCTCGGATATTGATCTTGCCGTCCCTGCTCGGCTGAGATCCTTCCCTATAGTATCAGCGAATATAATCCCTCACGGATTCGCCCCCACAGGCGGAACCTGATAGTGAGAGAGGGGCACCACACCTCGATAAACCGGTCAAAATGTAGATGTCCTCAACAGTCAAGGGGATGGATTTTCCTCTGATTTGGAACACTTGGTTGGTAGGATCCCATGCATCGAGGAAATATTGCAACAAGTTGATTTGTTGCCTCATGCTAGATATGTGGAAGAACTTGAGCAAACCCAATGCAGTTACAGTACTCAGATCATGTAAGGCAACCATGTCCTCTTCTTCATGCTCGTGTTTTCACCCTGTAACAACCATTTTGCTCTGATGAATCTCTGAAAAACAAACAAGAGAAGAATCAGGATCCTGATTTGGCAAAAGACAGGCAAAATTTGCATGAAAAATCAGTGCAAAAGTTTCCCTCCTTGCGCCCATCGCACCCCAGCTGTGTACTAGGTGAGATGCATACTGACTGGCCAATGGCCAGTCTAGTATGCATCGCACCTTTCGATGTATACTAGGTGCGATGGGGGCAGGATTTTTTTTTCAAACCCCAGAGGCTTAGAAAAGTAAGGAAACATGCTCAGAATTAAAAAAGGAAAGAATGCAACTGAAGAGCTCGGGTTTAGCTCCTACCTGGTCTAGACGGCGCCGAAAATCGTCCACAGAATCTCCTGGAATCAGCTGGTGAAAATCAGGGGGGAAAACACCTCCAAAGCTCCAACAATCCTAAATTCAAATGAAGTGTTAAAATGAGGGGTAAAAACTACTTTTAAATTACTTTTCAAGTAATTCAAGTAGGGTATTAGTGTTTTAACTCATTTTTCAAGCATGTATTCTCATTTCTAATCAGTTTGATGGAGCAATTGAACAGGTAGTATGACCGTTAAAAGAACATAGTGTTAATGGTGAATCGAATATCAATGACCATTATCACAAGCAGTTTTATGCAAAGTTCAAGCTCATTAAAAATTAAACCTAAGCAATGAGCATATGTTCCATCATAGTTTAAGCTCATTAAAAAATGAACCAACCTCCAGTAAATAACCATTGCGAATGCATTATCATCAGCTTTTGATCCTTGGTCGTGTTCTTACCATCACCTACACTCTATTTTTAGCTGATCATATGCCTCCATTTGATTGTTTACCCCTTTTGAGGAACAGTTGCAATGAGTGATTTTGTTAGCCATCTTCTTTACACTGCCGTGATTGAAAAGTTCCAAACCTTACCTGAAACCAGCTGCTACCCAGAAATATCACTCGTTCCTCAAGAAACGAGTCTCCTTTAAGTTCTTTTCATTTGACTCGTAAAATATGAAAATATTGCCGAGTAATTGGCCTCTCCAGCTCGTTAAAGTGATTGGAAGTGCTATCCCTCCTCTAGATTTTAATCTTTTTGGACCTGAGGGATCATCACACAAAAATATTGAGTGCTTGTCTTGTTCGGCTCATTAAAACTATCGAAAATTCATCCCCTTCGTATTATTTTATACTTTTTCGAACTTAAGGGATTATATGATGAGAAAGGATTGCTGGGGTTTCCTTTCCATCCCTTTTCAGACTCTCTAAAATAGAAAAAGGACCAAGTTATCTTTGTCGTTAAACTCGTTAAAACAATAGCGACAAACTTTTCCATGCAGACAAGAGCGATTTTCACTGTCGTTAGGCTCGTTAAAACATAGCGATGGGTTTTCCCAAAGGGAAAATTATAAAACAAGCATATGTTATCCTCCTTAAACTTGACAAAAATAAAGAGGTACTGGTCAGCAATGACTGGGGAAAAATTGGGAAGAAAACTTAAAGAAACTTTATTGGTAGCAAGTCGCTCTTGAACATGACACTTTCACTCCATCACCATGATTGAGTCGGGTTAGGTTATTCCATTCACAGGTCATATTACCATTGGTCCACCGTACCATCCGTTTTTGGGGTTAACGCTACCAATCCATTTTAGTGTCGCTAATATGTTCAAGAGAAATTGCTTAGAGAATTCACCAACCCAACTTGTATCTCATCTGTTGCAATACCTTCACCCTTCATTCTTTCATGACTGCCACCCTGAACCCTGTATCATCAGATCGTTTTCACATCCACAAAATCATTTGCTCTGTTTCGTGTCGTAGATGTGGGATTCATTAATGCCCTCCTACGACGGGTTACTTCTCATCGACAAGAGCTCATTATCCAAGAAGTCTACCTAGGAACAACCCTTTCAGTACTTTGAAGCTTGCATGCCTCAATGGCAAGTTTCTCACTTCCAGCGACAGGTTACATCAATGGCCTTCGACCAAAATATTTTGCGTCGTGTTTGACGCCGAGTCCATTTTTCACACCACGTGAATTGTACTATCGTACCTTGAGGGTCATCATCATTATTGGTGATTCCTCTCGTGCCTGTTAACAACTTACATCATTGGCTGGTAATCAGGCGATGTCTTTCCATGTTCGACTCCAGAACATCTTTTCACATCGATTGACTTGTACTTTGGGCGAAGATTGAACGAGTTTGAAGACCCTGGATCTAGTTTCATCCATGCGAGCTGCGATATATTTAGGAAAACAAATACATCAAATGTACATCATTGCTGCACAGATAGCCATCCAAGGCAAACGATGATGGCTCTACCAGAATCATCAGTCTGCCACACAGACGATTGTCTGTCCTATGTACATGAGAATGAATTTATAAAATTGAGCATGGGAATGCCCGCCTCAGCTAGATCATGAAAATATTATGAAGATAATGTATTGTATTGTATCTTATTATAGGTCGCCTTCCAGTTCAAAAAACCTCGGATCCTCATGATAAAGCATTTCACCTGACATCAAAAAGATTTACGACCTCATGCTTTAGGGGGCAACTGTTATAGAAATATTTGGGCACTGTAACCCCAATCACATATGTCCATAAACCAAGGGATTCTAAGTCCCTAAAAGTGTTGCTTCATACCCTAAAGGAGCAAGGTCAGCTGATTACATCATCTCCCAAAAGTTCCCATGAAAAACTGCTCAGAACTAGTCAAAACTGGACCATACAGACTGCTCAGTGCTAAGGGTGCGATGCATCTCACCCGCCACATGCAAAAAGTGCGATGCATACTGGAAAGCCCTTCTGTAGGGTGCGATGAGCAAGAGTAGATAAATAATAGAGATAGTTTGCAAGGTGGATGATCATGGAATCTTCCAGAAAATTCTCCTGTGACACTTGCCTCTCTAAATTCACCTAGGGATGAGTAAGAGATCATGAAATATCCAAGTGGAATTGAGAACTATCAGAGAAATGAAACTAATCACAATCCCAAAAGCTGACTCACCCACCTGCAAACATCTATATATGGATCCCTCATCTGTTATAGACATTTTTTTGCCTTACAGCTCTAAGCATGAAATGTCCATAATCCAAGGGATCTAAAGTCACTAAAAGTGTTGTTCCTGCCCCTAAAGGAACAAGGTCAACCAATGAAAGCTTCTCCCAGAAGTTCTCCACCAGAAACTGCTCAAAACTAGTCAAATCAGGATCAATTCAGAAGCTCCACTAGCTGGCTGCGTTGCAAAGCACCCAAATACACTGGCTAGGTGCGTTGCAACGCACTTGAATGCACTACCCAGGTGCGTTGAGCGGGAAATGACAAGTGGCAGAGTCATTCAACGAGGTGGAGAGACAATGGAAGCTTCCAGAATCTTCTCCAATGACACTTGCCTCACTGAATTCGACTAGTGATGAGTAAGAGGCTCTCAGTCTCCAAGTGGAAGCAAGAACTGACAGAGAGAAGCCACAAGTCAAAACATAAGCTGACTCATCCTCTCTGCTTACATCTATATATGGATCCCTCATCCCAGAGATCCAGAGGCTGGAATTTTGTACTTTGCAGAGAATTGTTGTTGGTTTTGAGATTGAGATTAGTGTATTGGGTGATTTATGCTTTGTTGGAGGTGAGGAAGGGATTCCTTTGCTGGGAGGTAGATGCTGGATCGGGACTCACTTGGTTGTATCTCCTCCTGGATCTTCTTATTGCATCAATAAAACTATTTGAGTTTCTTCTACATGCTTGTGTATCAGTGATGTTTTGTTATATTTGCATGTTTAGCTTAATCTGATCCTAAGCTTTTTATGAATGTAAATCTATATCTTCGTGTAGTTTCTCTCTTCTGTGATCTTGCAGGAATTTGGTGAAGCTGGGCCGGTAAGGGAGCAGGTAGCTGGAAGCTGTCGGAGAGGAGAGCGATTGGATCAACAAACTAGCGCAAGACACAGGTTAGTTTATCCTTCCTCTTCGTTTACATTTCATAAATAAGAATACGCAAGTAGTTTTCCTTGTTTGTTGCTAAGGCACTGTCACACCTTAGAGTGGGATAGGGGCGTTCTGAATAGATACTTTTCCCAACAACAAAATGGCGACTCCACTGGGGACCGTGTTTAGTTAGTTTGTTTGTGTTTCTTTTGTTGTTTGCTTCATAAACACAGAAGTAGCAATCGAACTGCATTTGCCATTATCAAATGCAAAGTAGCTGCTACTTCAATCCACCCACTGGATTTGTTTATGATTTGAACAGCTGATCCACAAATGCTCTAATTGCCCTTTGTGATAGCTCTTAGTCCTCCTTTAAATCATCCCTCTAATTGTACCTTACTGATTGCTTTTACTCGGCCAAAATCCATAGATTAAACTACAAACCGTGACCCAGAACCCGGATAGAAGTCTCGTTTCTGCCCCAGCGCAGGCTCTGTGAAGAGGTTCTGCATTTCAACGTAGGTCCCGAGAGGGCTACCTGCGCTGCAATTCAATTTCTTTGTGCAACAGGTGCGCTGATCAGCCCTTGCCCTGTGCAGCTGAGGTTCTTTGCATCCTTTTGTTCAGTTTTATCTCTGATTTTTGCAGCCTGTTATCAGTGTGTGTACCTATCTGAAAACCCCTTTTCTCTGCCTTAATTCCACCTCCTTTGTACAAAAAGACTGTAGGTGTTCTTTGTGTATTTGTTACATCATTTACAGTTTTCCATTGAAAAGTAGAATAGTCATACTGTCGTCCTTAGATTTAGATCTGTCGTAAGTGTCGATTTTGATCTTAGGAGAAAGTTTCTTTGCTGTTGACAGTTGATTATGCTTTTTACTTTTGCTTTGGTTTGAATTTGTCTCTTTCTAGTGTCGAAATGAGTGTTTACTTCAAAATCATAAAGTGTCGTAATCTTCTCTACCTTTTTGATTTCGAAAAAGAAGCTTGTTTGTGTTTTTCACTTGAAAGCAAATTCAAATTTGTACATCAACTTTCTTTTTAGGCATCAATATTAAGAAAGTGAAAACAAATACATGCATTTGTGCATTTGCATATTGATAGTTTGTATGGTTTGATTTAGGAAAAAGTGCATTTACAGTGTGCTCTTTGCTCTTTGAGAAAAGTTTGTGTCTTTCTTTTCCCCTTGTAGCTAGGATTTTCATTGTTGAAAAGAGATAAAGCTTGCTTATCATCTTTAGATTGCATTTAGGAATTACATCTACATCTCGTGGTGATCCAAAAAGGCAAACTTTTAAGAAAGATCAACTTAAAATAAATTGAATGAATCTAACAATGCTTTGGAACTTAACGCACAACATAGAGGTCTAGGCTAGAGACGTGTTCCGGCATCGTAAAGCCTGGTAATTGTTGTCCTCACTGATGGTTGGGTGATTCCTCCACTGTGAGACGATAAGTGCCAGTAAGGATTTTGCTCCCACGTACCATCGAGTATATATTGGGAGACCCCTATAGGCTTAAAACCTTTTATCCATAGGAAGCCGTGTCGGCCGCCCTACTGATCGCAATGCACCGAACACAGCATTCAGGAAGATTGACTGCCGTACCGTAAAACGTATTCTGCAGTTTTGTGATTGGTTTGGCACACCCTCTGCCTAGATCTCCAGAGCAGTCCCTTTCGTTCCTTTTCAGACTCCTCAACAGAAAAGGTCCATCTTAGCACTTGTCACCTCAGGCTCATTAAAAACCGAAGGAGACTAGAGTCTTTTGTTTTTTCTCGACTCTTTAAAATTGAAAAAGCAAGTTGTGTCCAAGCGTCATAAAATTTATTTTAAACGGAATATTCATACCCTTTTCCTACGTTGATCTTAGGTTGAGAAAATGGAGTCTACCAACCAAGGGATTCCCCTTGGTGGAATTCCTAGTCCCTTCTCCTCTTGGGGAGATGTTGGTGCACCCCATATGGCCACATTGTCGCTTCCAAGACTGAAAATTGGCTTGCCAGTCTAGCTCTTCTCAACCAATGTCATTCTATTCCTAAACAATCGAATCAACAGTTAGACCAGTCCAGAGTTACCCACCAACCTTCTACTTCCTCTAATTCTTCCTCTCCTCCTTCCTCTTCGCTTGATGGGGCTGGCAAAGCCAAAAGTCAAGTTCCTAAGGAGAAGAAGGAAAAGAAGAAGAAAGAGAAAAAGAAGAAGGAGCCAAAAGCGAATGGGGGCAAACGAGTGTCGTCTAACGAAAATCCACACACTGCACTGACCAGGCCTAAATCGCCATGTGTCATTTGCAAGGGAGACCACTTTCACAGAGATTGTCCCTGCATCCCTCGGATACTAAGGGACTGGTCTCCCCGTTTTCACAATCCGGTGGCGTCAACCTCTGATAGCCATGTTGAAAGCACACCGTCAACTAGCGAAAGTGAAGTCCCAGGACAAAAAGGGAGAGCTAGATCTCCTTGTAAACTGTGCGAAGGCGATCACGCCATCCACCGTTGTCCCTTCTTAGACGAAGCTAAAAGTGTTTTGGATGATCGTCTGGTTTCACCGTTACGACTCCCTCCTGGATATAAAAAACTCTTGCCGAGTCCTTCGTTAGTTGAAAACCCAGCTGGCCCGCTCAAATGGTCAGCTGAAGCGCCTGTCATTGAAGATGAACTAGTTGAATCCATACCTGACGAAAGTCAAAAGGTCGAGGCGGCAGTTGACCCGGTCTTGCCTTCAGAGGTTTTATCTTCGAATGACACAGTCACTGGAGAGAACAAGGATGACACCGTCCAAATTCTCTTCATCAACATAGACTCCGACGAACACGGGAGCAACCTATCCATTCCTTTATCGCAGGAAGGAAGTTCGTCAGAGCCGTACTCGGCCGTCTACTCGGTCCCACCTCCAAGCAACTAGGCAGACCCCGTTTACCAGCAAGCATACCATTCAGAATTATCGTCCGAATATATAGAATGGTCATGGTTGGTACCATCATAGATGAGGGGGCTTCTGTGATTATCCTTTCCTCTATTGCTTGGAAAGCGCTTGGTTCGCCACCGCTTTCGCCTGAGATGAGAAATCTGACAGGCTTTGATAAAGGAACCAGTCGACCTTTAGGGATCCTCCCCAATGTGCCCATAACATTTAAAGGGAATACCGTTCAAATGACCGTAATGGTCGTTCAAGGACCCTTGGATTATAACCTACTCCTTGGACGAGACTATATTTATTGCATGGGAGCCATCGTCTCCTCACTCTTTAGAGTAATGTGTTTTCCGCACGAAGGAAGAGTGGTCAAGCTTGTGGACCAGCTTTCATTTCCCGGATCACGCATCGCAAATAGTCATATACCTTCCCTAAATGGTCTCTTCACGCAAGAAATGTCTCAACCCACGGTTCGTCCTCCCGATGAGCGCGAGTAGTTCGGAGGGATGTGACTGGAACCCAGGGGGCATGCGTCCTGGTCTGCTTCGGCAGGAAAACTTCGGGTATAGGGTAGGTTTCCGCGGGAGAATATGACTAGTCTGTACCCCGTCCGTGATTGAGATAGGGGTTATTCTAGAATAAGATTCTCTTGTCAAAGTTTTGTGTTTGGCGCTCGTTGTCACTCACCTTTGTTTATCTCGGTAGACATCGCCAGAGAAGTGTTTTGTTTACACCGTGAATAGAACAATCTTTGGGTAGCCTGTAAGAGGTAGAACCCTTCCTGATAAAACAAATGTTTTGTCAGCTCGAATAAAGGGTGACCCTTCCTGATAAAACGAATGTTTTGTCAGCTCGAATAAAGGGAGACCTCGAAACTCTGTTTTATACTTGGGGGCATGCAAACCTTTTGGAGTGTAAGCAAGGGGCGGCTATTTATTTTTTTAAATTTTTAGGTCCTCCCTTTAAACCTGTAGGCTAACCCTTTAAACTCGTAGGATTAGTCGTTTCCTAACTTGCATAAAGAAAGGATGTGGGGCAAAAATCTAAATGTTGCCATTTTATATGAGACATTCTTATCATATGACTGGATTATCGAGTAGTTTTAGCACATAGTTCATGCTCGTTAAAAAATAAACATAAGACCGAGCAAGTGTTTCAATCCGCATTTAAGCTTGTTAAAAAATGAACTATCCTTCGGTAAATAACCACCGTGAATGAAGATTTCAGCCATTAAAGCCTTGGTCGTGTTTGCACCGTCACCTCCACTTTTCCATTGGCCGATCATTCACCTCCACTTGATTGTTTACCCATTTTGAGGAACAGCTGCGAAGAGTGATTTCACTAGCCATCCTTGTGACACTGCCATGCTTGGAAAATTCCAACCCTTACCTGGAATCAGCTGCTACCCTTTTTATCACTCGTTCCTCAAAAGACAAGTCTTCTTTAAGCTCTTTTCATCTGACTCGTAAAACATGAAAAGATTGCCAAGTTTTGGCCTTCCAGCTCGTTAAAGCGACCGGAAGAGCTATCCCTCCTCTAGATTTTAATCTTTTTGGACCTGAGGGATTATTGCACAAAAAGATCGAGCGCTTGTTTGTTCGGCTTGTTAAAACTATCGAAAATTCATCCCTTCTGTATTGTTTTATACTTTTTCGGACTTAAGGGATTAGATGACGAAAAAGGAATTCCGGAGTTAACTTTATGTACCTTTTCAAACTCTCTAAAAATGAAAAGGACCGAGTTATCTTTGTCGTTAGACTCGTTAAAAACATTAATAGCGACAAACTTGTCTTTAGACGAGAACGAGTTTCACTATCGCTAGGCTCGTTAAAACATAGCGATGGGTTTGCCCAAAGGGAAAATTATAGAACAAGCATATGTTATCCTCCTCAAGCTTGACAAAAATAAAGAGGTACTGGTCAGCAATGACTGGGGAAAAATTGGGAAGAAACTCAAAGAATCTTTGTTGGTAGCAAGTCGCTCTTGAACATGACACTTCCACTCTGTGCCTGGGTCGGGTTGGGTTGTTTCATTCACCGGTCACATCACCATGGTCTCGCCATACCATCCACATTTGGGGTAAATGCTACGATCCATCGCATAAGTGTCGCCGACATGTTCAAGAGAAGTCATCCAGAGAAGTGAACTGTGTCCCATCCACTGCCATACATTATACTTCATTCTTTCATGACCGCCACCCTGAACCATATATCATCAGATTGTTTTCACCTCCATCAAAATCATTTGCTCTGTTCCGTGTCACTGATGTGGGATTCATTAAGGCCCTCCTTTGACGGATCGCTTCTTGTCGACATCAGCTCATTATCCAAGAAGTTGATCTAGGAACACCCCATTCAGTACTTTGAAGCTTGCATGCCTCAATGGCAAGTTTCTCACTTCTGGCGACAGGTATACATCAATGACCTTCGACCGAAAGATTTTGCGTGGTGTTCGACGCCAAGTCCTTTATTCACACCACGTGAATTGTACTGCAGTACCTTGAGGGTCATCATCCTTATCGGTGATTCCTCTCGTGCTTGTTAACAGTTTACATTATTGACTGGTAATCAAGCGATGTCTTTCCATGTTCGACTTCAAAACATTTTTTCACATGGATCAACTTGTACTTCGAGTGAAGATCGGACGAGATTGAAGACCCCGGATCTAGTTTCATCCATCCGGGATGCGATATATATTCAGGAAAAATAAAGACATTGACATGTACAGCATTACAGCACAGATGATCATCCTACCAAAAGGATGATGACTTCATCAGAATCATCAGTCTACCATCAGACGATTGTCTGTCCTATGTACATAAAAATGAATTTATAAAGTTGAGCATGGGAATGCCCGCCTCAGCTAGATCATGAAAAAAGTATGAAAATAATGTATTGTATTGTATCTTATTACAGGTCTCCTCCCAGCATTGAAAGAACTTCAGACCCTCCTAATAAAGCATTTCACCCGATAAACGGCCTCATACTTTAGGGGGCAACTGTTATAGACATTTTTGTGCCTTACAGCTCTAAGCATGAAATGTCCATAATCCAAGGGATCCAAAGTCCCTAAAAGTGTTTTTCCTGCCCCTAAAGGAACAAGGTCAACCAATGACAGCTTCTCCCAGAAGTTCTCCACCAGAAACTGCTCAAAACTAGTCAAATCAGGATCAATTCAGAAGCTCCACTAGCTGGCTGCGTTGCAAAGCACCCAAGTACACTGGCTAGGTGCATTGCAACGCACTTGAATGCACTACCCAGGTGCGTTGAGCGGGAAATGACAAGTGGCAGAGTCATTCAACGAGGTGGAGAGACAATGGAAGCTTCCAAAATCTTCTCCAATGACACTTGCCTCACTGAATTCGACCAGTGATGAGTAAGAGGCTCTCAGTGTCCAAGTGGAAGCAAGAACTAACAGAGAGAAGCCACAAGTCAAAACATAAGCTGACTCATCCTCTCTGCTTACATCTATATATGGATCCCTCATCCCAGAGATCCAGAGGCTGGAATTTTGTACTTTGCAGAGAATTGCTGTTGGTTTTGAGATTGAGATTAGTGTATTGGGTGATTTATGCTTTGTTGGAGGTGAGGAATGGATTCCTTTGCTGGGAGGTAGATGCTGGATCGAGACTCACTTGGTTGTATCTCCTCCTGGATCTTCTTATTGCATCAATAAAACTATTTGAGTTTCTTCTACATGCTTGTGTATCAGTGATGTTTTGTTATATTTGCATGTTTGGCTTAATCTAATCCTAAGCTTTTTATGAATGTAAATCTATATCTTCGTGTAGTTTCTCTCTTCTGTGATCTTGCAGGAATTTGGTGAAGCTGGGCCGGTAAGGGAGCAGGTAGCTGGAAGCTGTCGAAGAGGAGAGCGATTGGATCAACAAACTAGCGCAAGACACAGGTTAGTTTATCCTTCCTCTTCGTTTACATTTCATAAAGAAGAATATGCAAGTAGTTTTCCTTGTTTGTTGCTAAGGCACTGTCACACCTTAGAGTGGGATAGGGGCATTCTAAATAGATACTTTTCCCAACAACATCATCCCAGAGATCCAGAGGCTGGAATCTTGTATTTTGTAAGGAAGTGTTGTTGGCTTCTTTGTGGAACATCAGAGTGTTTGGTGATCTAAGATTTTCATGAGGTGAAGAAAGGCTTTCATGTTGGGAGGATGACGCTGGGTCAGATCAATGGGTTGTAATCCTCTCTTCTACTCTTTAAGCTATTTGAGTTTTCCTCCACATTCTTGTATGTTTAAGTTGATATATGCATTTGTGTGGTCAATATATATCTGGTCCTATATTGTTTATGATTGTAGATCTCTGTGGTTTGATGGTATTATGCTGCTTTGACTTTACAGGTTCTCTTTGAAGCGGGGTAAGCAAGGGAGAAGCGGCAAATATCTGTCAAAGGGGAGAGGAAACAATCAAGGAGCCAAGTGAAAGACTGAGGTTGGTACTCTCTGCTTCTCTCTTGTCTACTTCTCATAAAGGAAAACGCAAGTGACTTTAGTTTGTTTGTTTCTAAGATAGCTACCCATCTTAGTGGGACTAGTAGCTCTGAATGGACACTAGATTTCCCGATAACAAGTGGTCGTTCAACAAAATGAGTGAAACAAAACTCTCATAAGCTAAAGAAACAAAAGTGATAGAAAAAGCAGTAAAAGACTAGAAAGGAAAGACTTACTTGGAAAAGCAACGATGATCGCATCTGAGGTTCCTTGATCTCCTCGAGAATGCTAGAGCTCCAAGATAGAATGTGAAAATAATTTATGGTATTTTAAATTAAATAGATTTGGGGTATTTAGGATTTATGATGTGAAGGCCAAAAATAAAGGAAAAAGCGACACTTGGCGACAGTTTCCAAAATAACTTAACTGTCACATCTCGGATGAAAAAGATAGATCCTTATTTTTTAGGGATGATTTTTCACTTTTTGATATTTTTATTTTATGGGAAATGCTTCCACGCATTACCTGGAGAGATTGCGCAGTTTTGGGGAGGACTCGACAACTCACTGGCTCATGCACTGGATAACTTCTGAGCAAAAAGATTATACATAATTTCTGGGTTGATTGGCTTTGAGCTGCGTCTCATGCTCTGAACAATTTAAGGTGAAGGTTGGCTATTAGTTGGCTCTGTAAAAGTTTCGAGCTAAAGGATTACTTTCAACTTGGACTGTGCAATTCCCGAGAGCAAGGTTGGTTTCTGTCAAGGATTGTGCAATTCACTAAGGAAATCATGGAACTGGGTTGAAACAAAGTGAAGAGATCAACTTATGGGTTAGACAGTAAAGCAAGTAAGACATGTCCTATCAATCCACAGATAGTACACCTTCGCACAATGGTTCTTGCAAATACTGTGGGGATCATACAATTGTAGTATTTGGTACTGAACTCGAACTTCACTATCTCCTTAGATTCGACATCTGCATCATTCAAGATCTTAATCTCTTACAATCCAATCCTCAAAGGAAGAGCGGGCCATGGTTCCTTATTCCTCCTATGTAGCCCTGTTGATAACCCTGTGGAGATGTGATATGAGACCTCTTCCATGAACAAATTGTCCATGGCATACCTTGGTAGAACATGCTAAGGATTCTCTCCACCAAACATCCTGATGAAGGTGCCACCAGGTGAGGCATACCAATATGCAATGTTAAGTATTTCCTCCACCGCTTCTTGGAACATGCAAGGTGGATCCTGCTCAAAGATCAACTTGTACACTAGGATGATGAAATGGCCAGTTAGCCTTGCCATAACTCATTTGTAGCTGCAGTAGGAAAGAAACTTGCGATAAATGTTGACTCTAATATCTTTCGGTGTCCATGTCCAACCCATGCTAGGAAATTGATGTTGGGCACAGATTGCATCGAGTAAATACGTGGAAATTTAGAAGATCGTCTCCTCAGCCTTAGGCATATTTTGGGCATTAGTCACATGGAATTGCAACTGAAGAGCCAACATATATGACCAATTGAATGGCCTTCCATCATTCACCAACTCGTCCAACACAACCACCCAATTTTCTAGAAAGGTTTCCATGCTCTCTTGACTGTACAATCAACATGTAAAAATGATCAAGAATTGTTAGACCTTTCTGAGTGACTTAGTCTTGTAGACAAGGCTGTGTGTCACTATGAACTTTGATGACTCTTTCACCGAGTTCTTTATAATGTCTCTGGTGTTTACAAAGTGTGGGTGGCATAGAAAAATGCATCCATGTGGTTCATCAACTGAGGTAAATGATACATTTGTTGATATTTCTCTTCCCCGAAGTTGGAAAGTTGTGTCCCACTAGCACTATTCAATGTCATAATCTTTGGATCTCTGTGTGAGACAATCAAGTGGATGATGTCTGCACATGGGAAAGTGGGTTTCCTACATGTAACCTTATGTAAGCCTGATAGGTGGACATTGACATAAACCTCTCGATCCTATATATCTTCCTTAAAGTCCCCTGGAAAGATATCAATGATTTCCTGCCATGTTAAATTCATGCCCTTATCAATGAATAACTGAGTTTGTGCATAAACTGGAAAATATCCTGACATCTTCTCAACCACTTCCCCAATGCTACTCTTGACAGTATCCCTTGATGCATCTCTCTTGGAGGCTATGTTACCTGTAACTACTGGAGATTTTCTCAACAACTGTTGTACCTGGAGACAAAGAGGACACTCATGGCT
This sequence comes from Pinus tabuliformis, assembly GCA_031772625.1. Taxonomy (NCBI): domain Eukaryota; kingdom Viridiplantae; phylum Streptophyta; class Pinopsida; order Pinales; family Pinaceae; genus Pinus; species Pinus tabuliformis. The sequence continues at coordinate 162,209,589 of CM062807.1, forward strand.
TGCAAATGTTAGCTTGAAACCAAAAGAACTTAAAGAATAGGCCAAACATCAAACTCAAAAACTTCTAGGAAGGATTGCACAATTTTGGCTCTCAGACGTGACTGACTGCCATCTAGAACTACACATTGCGCAGTCCCATATGTCAGTGGGGATGTCTTGCTAACTTGAACTGCATAATGCATAGTTCAGTCTAGGAACACACCAGGAAAGACTATGTATTACACATTCTCAGTGGCCAAGGCTTGGGGCTGGCTCCTAAAACTGCACAATGCGCAATTGGAGCTAGTCCTAAGAAACCTCTGTGTAATTCTTGAAGCCAAGGTCATGGCCCTAAGTTCCAGAAATGTACAGTGCATGCTCAGAAACATGAGATCCAAGCCAAGGAAGCCTACATCTGCCCAAGGGAAGTGAGAAATCAAACAAATATGAATGATTGAATGATGCTTAGTGAAATGAGTGGAGAAATCCATGAACTATAGGGAAACAAATCATGTGGAGAGAGTGTTTCTAGGAAAACTAGTGTCTTTTTGAACAACTAGCCCTCTAGGTTTGGCAGCTACCCTAGAAACAATAGTTTAAAGCAATTTGTGATTTCTTCTATGTATAATAGATAAGAGAAAGACAAAGGAACCAACCTGGATCTTCCGCTTAAATCCTTGCTTGATCTCTCTCCCCCTTTGACAGAGCCTGCAACTCCTCTCCGTACTTATCCCGCTTGGAGAGTACCTGTAGAAACATAGTAACAAAGAACCGTCAAAGCACCTTGATCTATTATATCATAATCATTACAGAATCAGAAATATAATGAACATACAATGGCATTCACAAATGATAACATTCACAATTGCACAGTTATATGGAAGGAAACTCAAAGAACTTTATTAAATAGAAGGGAGAATTACAACCTATTTGTCTGATCCAGCATCATCCTTCCAGCATCAAGCCCTCTTCACCTCATGAAATAGCAAGATCATGCCAACAATACAATGCTCTTTCTCAAATACAAAACTATCAACACTTCCTTGCAATTCAAAACATTCCAGCCTATAGATCTCTTAGATGAGGGATCCATTTATAGATTTGTGCAAGGGTGTGAGTCATCTTTGGGGTTTTGATTAGTGTCATTCCACTTAGAGATTTCTTGGATCTCTTACTCATCCCTACGCGAATTCAGAGAAGCAAGTGTCATAGGAGAAGTTTCTAGAAGATCCCATGAGCATCCACTTAGCAAACTGTCTTGGAAATTTGTCCATCCTCGCCCATCACACCCTACAGAAGGCCAAATCAGTATGCATCCCACCTTAGCAGTGTAGCACCTAGCATGCATTGCACCTGGCCAGTGTAGCAGTTAGTATGGTCCAGTTTAGGAAATTTCTGGATGGTTTTTCAAGTGGAGCTTTTGGGGAATGATGTAATCAGTTGACCATGTCCTTTTAGAGTATGAAACAACTCTTTTAGGGGTTGAAGGGACCTAGTTTATTGACATATAAGATTGGGGTTGAAGTGCCCAAATATGTCTATAACAGTTTCCCCCTAAAGCATGAAGTCGTAAATCTTGATGTCGGGTGAAATGCTTTATCATGAGGATCCAAGGTTTCGAGCTGGAAGGTGACCTGTATAAGATACAATACAATACATCATCATAATATAATTTTCATGATCTAGTTGAGGCAGGCATTCCCATGCTTAGCTTTATAAATTCATTTCATGTACATAGAACAGATATTCATCAGCATATGCAGACTGGTGATTCTTCAGAGTCATCATCCTTGGTGTGGATGACCATCTGTGTAGTTTCTATGTACATTTGATGTCATTATATCCCTGAATATATCGTAGCCCGGATGGATGAAACTAGATCTGAGGTCTTCAAAACTCGTTCAATCTTCGCCTGATGTACAAGTCGATCCATGTGAAAAGATGTTCTGACGTCGAACGTGGAAAGACATCGCCTGATTACCCGCCAATAATGTGAGCTATTAACAGACGCGATAGGAATCACCGATAATGATAATGACCCTCAAGGTACTACAGTATAATTCACGTGGTGTGAATATATGATCCGATGTCGAACACCACGCAAAATCTTTTGGTCGAAGGCCATTGATGTCAACCTGTTGCCAAAAGTGAGAAACCTGCGATTGAGGCATGCAAGCTTCAAAGTACTGAAAGGGTTGTTTCCAAGTCAACTTCTTGGATAATGTGTTGATGTCGACAAGAAGTGACCCGTCATAGGAGGGCCTTAATGTATCCCACATCTATGACACGAAATGAAGCAAATGATTTTCTGGAGGTGAAAATCATCTGACGACACAAGGTTCAGGAATGGCGGTCATGAAAAATGAAGGTTGAAGGTATTCCAGTGGATGAGGCATTAACTGGATTGTGGTTTCTCAACTGAATGACTTCTCTTGAACATATCGGTGACACTGTGATGGATTGGTAGTGTTAACCCCAATAGGTGGATGTTGTGTAAGACTAATGGTGATATGACTGGTGAACGGAATAATCCAACCCGGCTCAATCATGGTGATGGAGTGAAATTGTCATGTTCAAGAGCGACCTGCTACCATAAATTTCTTCAAGTTTTCTTCCCTTTTTCTCGAGTCATTGCTGACAAGTACCTCTTTATTTTTGTCAAGCTTGACGAGGATAACATATGCTTGTTCTATAATTTTCCCTTCGGGAAAACTTGTCACTATGTTTTAACGAGTCTAGTGACAGTGAAACTTATTCTTGTCTAGAATGGCCAAGTTTGTCGCTATTGTTTTAACGAGTTTAACGACAAGGATAACTCGGTCTTTTTCATGTTTAGAGAGTTTGAAAAAGGATGAAAAGGAAACTCTGTCTCATCTAGAATGGACGAGTTTGTCGCTATTTTTTTAACGACTTTAACGACAAGGATAACTCGATCCTTTTCATGTTTAGAGAGATTGAAAAGGGACGAAAAGGAAACTGCAGCAGTTCTTTTTCATAGCATAATCCCTTAAGTTTGAAAAAGGATAAAATAATATGAAAGGGATGAATTCTCCAATCACTTTAATGAGCCAAAAAATACAAGCGCTCGAATGTTTTCATGAGATAATCCCTCAAGTCCGAAAAAGATTAAAATATACTGGAGAGATGACACTGCCAATCACTTTAATGAGCGGGGAAGGTCAATTGCTTGACAATCTTTTCATATTTAACGAGTCTGAAAAGGGTTTAACAGGGACTCGATTTTGAGGAATGAGTGGTGTCTAGGGTAGCAATTGGTTCCGGGTAATCTTGGAACTTCTAAAAAATAGTCGTTTCTAGGAAGAGGTTGGCTAACAATACCACTCATTGCAAGTGTTCCTCAAAAGGGTAAACAACCAAGTGGAAGCGTATGATCGGCCAAAAGAATGGAGGTGATGGGAGGTACACAACCAAGGCTCAGAAGGCTGATATAATGGAAATCACAAAGGTTATTTACTAAAGGTGAGTTCATTTTTTAACGAGATTGAACCTAGGGGGAACTATGCTTGGTGGTGGGTTTATTTTTTAACAAGCTTAAACCATGGGGGAACTATGCTCGGTATTTAGTTTCATGTTTTTACGTAAGCTAGAAATGACAAAACTAAAAAAAGCTAGAAAAAATCTAGAAACGACAAAACTAAAAATCTAAAAAGCTAAAAAGCTAAAAACTGAAATTGAAAATGGTTTGCATGCCCCCAGCATGGTGAAAAGGAGAGTCTCCAGTAGCTATATGGAAACTTCTGAGGTTTGGTAGGATGGTTTCATCTGCAAAATAGACAAAAAACTTCCTTGGCTTCGTCTGTAGAATAGACAAAGGTGAATGGCGTGTCAGACAAATCACATAACCTTCAGGGAAACCATGTTAGGCAAGATGGTTTCATCCGCATAATAGACAAAGCACTTCCTTGGCTTCGTCCATAGAATAGACGAAGGTGAATGGTGTGTTAGACCAATCACATAACCTACTGGGAAACTTATCTTTTCAGCTAGGTTTGTCCACAGAATAGACAAGGGTGCATGCCCCCTTAACTTCATTGCATTCACTAGACTACTCCCGACAATCAGGTGGGTGGAATGAAGGTTCTTTTACGAGATTTTAATTAGAGACTCATCTTTGATCTTAATCAGCTGAAGGTGAAATCAGGTCAACTATTACCTCAACTTGTCGATTTTGGTCGACTATAGACTCATAGGATTCACTTTCAGAGAGAGTGGTTTCGACGGACGATTGATTTTGTTTAGTCGGTTCATCAACTAGTGAAGGATTTAGAGATAGTTCCCTGGAACGAGATGGAAGTCGCTGCGGTGAAGCAGGACGATTATCCAACACTCTTTTGGCTTCATCCAAAAAGGGACAAAGGTGAAATGAATGATTACCTTCACATAACCTACATGGAAACTTAACCTTTCTTCTCTGTCCATGAACTTTACTTTCACTAGTTAATGGTGTGTTACCAACATGATCTCCAGAGGTTGATGACACAGGATGGTGTGAACGGGGAGACCATTCTTTCATGATCCGAGGAAAGTAAGGACAATCTTGATGAAAATGGTCTCCCATACAAATTATGCATGGATATTTGGCTTTGGGAAGCTTAACAAACGGATTTTCATCAGATGTTGCATTCAGAGAAATGGTTGCCTGGTTGCCTCCTTGCTGAATTGGCTTCTTCTTCTTCTTCCCTTTCTTCTTCTTCTTAGCCACCTGGTTTCTAGTACCAATACTTTCACCAAGTGAAGAGGAAGAAGGGAGGAAGAAACAAACGAGGAAGAAGGAAAAGGGTCAACTTTAGGATCAACTGGAGGTTGATTTTGTCTAGTTGGAGGAATCATGGAATTTTGAACCACAAAGGTTGAAAACAGCCATACTGGTAGGCCAATGGTAATTCTCGAAAGGGACAATGTAGCCATATACGGAGCACCAATATTTCCCCAAGAAGAAAAAAGACTAGGATTCCCCTCAAAAGGGATTCCTTGATTGGTGGATCCTAGATTTGTCTCCATATATCTCAACCTAAGATCAACTAAGGAATAGGGATGTTATTCCGAATTCAATTAATTTTAATGATTCTTTGACACAACTTTACTTTTTCAATTTTTAAGAGTGGAGAAAAAGCTAAAGATGACTCTAGTCCCCTTCGATTTTTAATGAGCCTGAAGTGACAAGTGCTCAGATGGACCTTTTCTTTTAAAGAGTCGAAAAGGAATGAAAGTGTCTACTTTGGAAAATATAGACAGAGAGGTTACCAAACCAATCGTAAAACTACAATATACACCTTGGTGATAAATTAAAGAGAAATTACCAAGGAATTATGTACGACAGTCAATCTTCCTGAATGCTGTGTTTAGTGCATTGCGATCGATAGGGCGACAGACTCGGCTTCCTATGGATAAAGGATATAAGCCTATTGTGGTCTCCTAATATATATGCGATGGTACGGGGAGCATAAGTCCGTGCTAGCACTTTTCGTATCAAGGAGGAGGAATCACCCAACCTTCGATGAAAACAATAGTTACTAGTTTTTACAATGCGGAACACGTCTCTAGCCTAGACCTCTAGATGTGTTGCATTAAGTTCCAACGCATTGTTATGTTCATTGAGATTTATTTTAGAGTTTATCTTGCTTAAAGTTTGCCTTTAAATTGTTCACTGCGTGATGATGATGTAAAATTCCTAAAATGCAATCTACAATGATAAACAATCGTTGTTTATTTTGAGCAATGAAAATCCTGGCTACTAGGGAAAGAAGATTACAATTCTTTCAAACAAAGAGCAAAGAGCACACACTCGTGCATTTTCCTAAACCATTTTTTGCACACAAACTAGATGCAAATGCAAATGCATGTATTTGTTTTTCATTCTCCTTAATGTAAAAAATGCCAAAAAGGAAAACTAAATGCAGCAAAGATTTGAAATATTTATTTCAAATGACATTTTCAACAATTTCTTCTTCAAAAGAGAAAGGAAGACTAAACGACACATTTCAATTTTGAATAAAAAATGCTTTCAACACTTTGAATATCAACAAATCAAACCAAATACATGACGAAAAGTTCAATCGACTATCCAGGGAAGGAAGAATTCACGACACTTCTCTTTTTGACACAAAACGACAGTTACGACACTTTTTGTACCAAAGCGACAAGTCGATTTAAGCAACTTTTCGACAAAGGATTTTTAAATGATGAACAAATCCACAAAAACACTTACTAATCCTAATCAATGGAGGTTGATCTATGTGATGCAAGTAGGCTTCAGTAATGAGGCATTGTTCATAAGAAAAAAAAATACTAAACAAGACTGAAAACAAGGAAAAAAACCACAAATTTCTAGAATGGAAATAGGTTCAGTCAATCATCGCATCTGGGCTTCACAGAAACAGGGATGCATCGCACCTACTACACTCGGGAAGTGCGATGTATACTGGTTTACAGTGATAAAAAATGTGATTGGCCAGCTGTTATCAATGGGTTAAGCTGAGCTATGATGGACTGTAAAGAGAAAAATACAGAGGAATGATCTTGAGAGGTTACTGAGCTACCAAAAGGGCACCTAGAATGCATGTAAGTCAAATGTTTAATTCATAAACTAAACTAGAGATTGACTGAAGCAATGTTCATCTACTATGAAATTGTAGAGCAAGATTAGTTCGAAGGCTACTTGGCTGACTTCAGGCTCTGTCTATAGTTTATAAAACAAACAATAAAAAAACAAACATCTATTCGGTCCCCAGCGGAGTTGCCATTTTGTTTCTAAGAAAACTAGTGTCTTTTCAATCGACTAGCCCTCGAGGTTTGGTAGCTACCCTAGAAACAACAGTTTAAAGCAATTCGTGATTTCTTCTATGCATAATAGATAAGAGAAAGAAAAAGGAACCAACCTGGATCTTCCTCTTAACTCCTTGCTTGATCTCTCTCCCCCTTTGACAGAGCTTGCAACTCCTCTCCATACTTATCCTGGTTGGATAGTACTTGTAGAAACACAGTAACAAAGAATCGTCAAAGCATCTTGATCTATTATATCATAATCTTTACAAAATCGGAAATTTAATGAACATACAATGGCATTCATAAATGATAACATTCACAATTGCACAATTATATGGAAGAAAACTCAAAGAACTTTATTAAATAGAAGGGAGAATTACAACCTAGTTGTCGGATCCAGCATCATCCTCCCAGCATCAAGCCCTCTTCACCTCATGAAATAGCAAGATCACACCAACAATACAATGTTATTTCTCAAATACAAAACTATCAACACTTCCTTGCAATTCACAACATCCAGCCTCTAGATCTCTTAGATGAGGGATCCATTTATAGATGTGTGCAATGGTGGAGTCATCTCTGGGGTTTTGATTAGTGTCATTCCACTTGTTACATCTGGTTCCACTTGGAGATTTCTTGAATCTCTTACTCATCCCTGGGTGAATTCAGAGAAGCAAGTGTCATAGGAGAAGTTTCTAGAAGATCCCATGAGCATCCACTTAGCAAACTATCTTGGAAATTTCTCCATCCTCGCCCATCACACCCTACAGAAGGCCAAATCAATATGCATCACACCTGAGCAGTGTAGCACTCAGTATGCATCGCACCTGGCCAGTGTAGCAGTCAGTATGGTCCAGTTTAGGCCATTTCTGGATGGTTTTTCAAATGGAACTTTTGGGGAATGATGTAATCAGTTGACCATGTTCTTTTAAGGTATGAAACAACTCTTTTAGGGGTTGAAGAGCCCTAGTTTATTGACATATAATATTGGGGTTGAAGTGCCCAAATATGTGTATAACAGAGAGTCTTCGCAATGACGACTGTTAGTGCAAAAAATGGGTAATGCATGCAATACTTGGGAAAGGCAATGTAAAACTTGGAATTATGATTCATTCAAGTGAAATGAGTGGAGGAATCCATCAACTGTAGGGAAACAAATGATGTGGAGAGAGTCTTTGTAATGACGACTGTTAGTGCAAAAAATGGGTAATGCATGCAATATTTGGGAAAGGCAATGTAAAACTTGAAACATCACTTCTACAAGATAAAACAAGTTGAAACACCATCAGTCGTTCAAAAAAACAAGTGAAACAACCCTCTCACAAGCTAAAGAAACAAAAGTGACAGAAAAAGCAACAAAATACTAGAAAAGAAAGACTTACCCGGAAAAGTAACGATGATCGCACCGAATGTTCCTTAATCTCCTCGAGAAGGCCATAGATCCAAGATAGAATGTGCAAATGAGCTTTGGTAGCGTAAATTAAAAAGATTTTGGGTATTTAGGGTTTATGATGTGAAGACCAAAAATCAAGGAAAAAGTGACACTTGGTGGCAGTTTCCAAAATAACTTAAGTGTCACCTCTAGTATGTGAAAAATAGATCCCTATTTTTTAGGGATGATTTTTTTTTTATTTTTTATTTTTTCTTTTTTTGGGAAACACTTCCATGCATTTCTCATAGATATTGTGCAGTTTTGGGGAGGATTGAGTAACTCACTGGGTCATGCACTAGACAACTTCTGAGCAAGAATATTCTACATAATTTCTCGGCTGAGTGGCTTTAAGCTGCCTCTCATGCTCTTCACAGTTTCTGAGATGAAGGTTGGCTATCTACTGACTTTGCATGATTTTGGAGTTGGAGGCTCACTGTCAGCTTGGACTACACAATTCCTGAGAGCAAGGGTGGATGCCCTCAAGGATTGCGTAGTTCACTAAGGAAATCCTAGAACCGTGTTGAAACTAAGTGAAGAGATCGGCTTGTGGGTTAGACAGTAAAGAAATTAAGAAAACAAAAGCCAAAATGCAAAAGATAAAGTTCAATCAAAGAACAAGTACCTGGGTTAGTGTGAGATAAGCTGCTATGATTTAGGAGGGAGGCTCCAAAACGAAGCATAGGCAAACTTTTACAGGCTGGTTGTAGCCAATACAACAGGATTTTATCTAAACTTTTTGGGATATCTGATGATTCAAATAAAATATGATATTATTATATCAAGGATGATGATTGTTAGGATATTCCGACACATAGGAAATAGCTAAGTATAACTTGGTCTAGTATAGAGTTAGGTAAAGTGTGTTTCTTTACTATGTACATTTTGTAACTTACAATCCGACGATCACGATATGTAGTGATCTGACGGTTCATTCTTTCCTCGGTATTACCGACACTTGATCCATGGCTTAACACCCGATTGGTCCATGATCTCTATTTAAAGAGCATGGAGGGTCATTTGTAGGTTAACCGTTCATGAGAGAAGCTTATGTAAATTTTCATTCTTTTATTAATAAATTGCCTGAAGTGGCCGCGTTGGCACAGGCCGTGGACTGTTTCCCTCTTTGAGGGATTTAACCACATCAAAATACTGGTGTATTGATCTGTGATCTATGTGTGAGCGGTGTCCTTTGGTGTTCTGTCTGAGGAACTTACCCTATAAATTCCTACATGGTATCAGAGCTATTTGAGGGCTGGGTCCATTGGTGATCCAAATCTGAAGCCGGTAGAACTGCATCCGACTACCATTTCCTAGATATACTATTTCTGACTGCTTTCGGGCCGAGAGGACTTCTCTCTTGTGTTGGGAGCATCTGTTCCAGTGAGGAACCCCTTTCGTTTCACGCGAAAAGGTTTCCGGTAGCCCTAGCTGCGTCATTTTTAAGATCTGGAGGTATACAATGTTTATTTGCAGTTTACAGTTATTTTCTCTCTGTTTATTTCAGTTTTAGTTTATTTAGCCTTTTTTTATTACCGGATCTATACCTTTCATTTCTGCATATGCTCTTTGCCCTGCGACTCTGTGTGATCTGGGCAAATCAGAAACAGAAAGGAAGGATTTTTCTCATGCGTATGCTCTTTTCCGCTGCGCCTTAGTGTGATCTCAGAAAATCAGAAACATTGAGGAAAATATTTAGTTTCCGACTAAAGCTAACTTCGAGCCGCAAGGTTCGTTTTTTTTTGTATGTCCGTGTTGGGTTTTGTGTTTTTTTGTTTTGTAGGGAAAAAGAGCTTTCTCAAAGCAGGAACGCAACCCAAAGCTTCAACCCCTCTCTCTCTCTCTCTCTCTCAAACATTTTGTATAGCTCACTTGGTCCAAAGCTAATTTATGAAAGTAGAGGTCTTGAGTTCAAGTCTCCTTTTTGTGGGGGCGAATTTTTCATTTCCGCACATTCCCGCACTTCATCGGCGACTTCATCAAATTTTCTTCAAAAAGCCATAACTTCTTCATTCGGAAGCCGTTTTCAGAACCGTTTTTTTTTAAACAGCCTAATTTTTCGAGATCTTTCCATTGGAACACTTAGTTTCAGTATCTATAGCTTCAGTTTTTGTTAAAATGGAAAGTCCTGCCAAGTTATCCTTGACAGCACCAACTACTTCCAATGGTGGTCCTACATTGTGGATTTACTTAGAAGTAAAGGTCTTTACAGAATAGCCTCAGGCCAAGAAACCAAACCAAAAGATGAAGATAAGGCAGCTAAATGGGAAAATAGGCAAGATCAAGCACGTGGGTTGATAGGGATGTCTATTTCTCCAGATCTTATATTCCATATTGCAGAACTTGATACTCCTGAGGAAGCAATGAAATAGATCACTAAAGTCTTTGGAATTAAAAATGAACTTAAAGCCCATCAACTCGAAAATGAGTTGCTTACATTGGACCCCAATAATTTTTCTTGCATTGAAGATTTTTTGTCCAAGTTCATGACCATTAGACTTCTCTTGGAAGGTGTTAAGGTTAAGAAAGAAGATAGTAGCCTTATCTATTCCATTCTTACTAAGTTGGGACCAGCCTATTCTGTGTTTGTTTCCACCTTCCATTCTACAAGAGAAGCCTTCATCTCTCAAGGACAAGACTACAAGCCCCCTTCCTTTGATTCCTTTTGTGATTCTTTAATAAGAGAACAAGAAAAACTCTTACACCTTGGTCTTCTTCATCTTGGAAACTCTTCTAAGAAAGCATTAGCCGCCTAGCAGCAACCAAATTCAAAGAATCCTAAGAAGTTGTATCCTAAAAGGAATGGTCCTAAACCAAACAAGGGTCCTAAGCAATTTCAGCCTCAAAATGAAAAATCATTTCAACAAAATGATAAAACAAATAAAAACAAAGGGAAGAAGACTGATAGACATTGCAACTTTTGTAATCGAGATGGCCACTTAGAATCCAAATGCTTTAAAAAGATGGAAGCCTTGGAAGCAGAATGAAGAAGCATAATATCCATTTGGAGCACTCTTCAACTTCAACCTCATCTTCCGGAATGGCACTTTCTGCATGTGGTTGTCAAGCATCTCGGTCTGGCTATGCACTAAATGTATCTTCTTCTTCTCATTCTCATGAGTGGCTCATTGATTCTGGAACTTCTTATCACATGGCCAAAAAAAAAGCCATGTTTTCTTCTTTAAATGATTGTAACACCAAAAATATATATGTTGGTGATGATAGATTTCTTAGTGTTGTAGGGACTGGCACTGTTCATATAGACAATGGTCAGTTTAATGATGTATTATGTGTTCCAACCTTATCCTGAAACCTTCTATCTGTATATCAGATAACTCATTCAGGTGAAGGTAAAATCGTTGAATTTTCACCTCACAATGTTGTAATTAAGGACCTAAGAGATCCTAGACAGCTTTTAGCTACTAGCATTGCTGATGATTCTACAAGGTTGTATAAGTTTCACAACTTTGGGTCATCAAATCTTCCCTCAGTATTCGTTGCTCATAATGATGAAGTGAGCAAACTTTGGCATGAGCGATTTGGTCACTTAAACTATCGCTCTCTTCAGAATATAGGTATAGAAAATATGGTGACAGGTCTTCCAATGGTATCTTGCAGATATGGTGTTTGTTCTGGATGTGTACTCGGAAAACATCATCGGTACAGTTTTGAAAAACGTGCCTCTTGGCACGCCTCAGCCCCTTTACAGCTCATGCATAGTGATTTATGTGGTCCACTTCCAGTTGTTTCATTCTCTGGCTACAAGTATTTCTTAACTTTCATTGATGATTTCTCCAAACGCACTTGGGTATACTTCTTAAAACTCGAGAGTGAAGTATTTAACATGTTCTTGGCCTTTAAGGCCTTTGTTGAAAGACAATCTGGACATCAAATTCTTAAGCTAAGATCTGATAATGGAGGAGAATATGTTAACAACAAATTCATCAACTTTTGCACTGAGAATGGAATTCAATTGCAACATACTGTTCCATATACTCCACAACAAAATGGTGTAGCTGAAAGGAAGAATCGCACCTTAAAGGAAATGGCTAATTGTATGCTTCAATCTAAAGGACTTAGTCTTAGTTATTGGGCAGAAGCAATTAACTGTGCAAATTACATAATAAATCACACTCCTACTAAGGTTTTAAAGAATATCACTCTAGAAGAAGCATGGAGCTCAATTAAACCAGATGTAAGTCACTTTCGTGTTTTTGGAAGTGAAGCATGGGCCCATATTCCAGATGAGAAACATAAAGCATTAGAACCTAAGAGTGAAAAATGTATTTTTGTTGGATATTCTGAAGATGTCAAAGGATATAGACTTATTCCACTTAAGTCCAAAAATGTTATCATTAGAAGAGATGTAAAGTTTGCTGAAAATATATCGGCCTGCGAGCCTAGTTCGGCGGATGTGCCACCTCTCCCTATCTCTTCTACTTTTGAAAATATTTCTTCTTCAGATGATGAAAGTGAGGATGACGATCCTCCCCCACCTTCTCAGGATCCTCCTTCAGCTCCTCAGCTTCCAAAATGGGTCCATGCTACTCGGGATGTAGCAGGTGATCTTGTCGGTGATCCTACAGATCAGCAACGTACATGTTCTCAATTCGATAGAGCCTCTTCTTTACTGGCTCAAGCTTCAGTGAATTATGATCCTGACACCTTTGCAGAAGCTTCAGGCCATCCAGATTGGGAAGCAACTACGAATGAAGAATATCATTCATTATTGGCAAATGATACATGGGATCTTGTTCCTCTACCAAAGGGATGAAAACTTGTTAGATGCAAATGGGTTTACAGAACCAAGTATGGACTAGATGGGAAAGTTGATAAACATAAAGCTCGTCTTGTTGCTAAGGGTTTTTCACAAGTTGAAGGCATTGAATACACTGAAACCTTCTCCCCTGTTGCCAAAATGAACTCTATCCACCTTGTTCTCTCCCTTGCTGCCTCTTTCAAATGGGAAGTCCATCAGATGGATGTTAAATCTGCCTTCTTGGATGGGGACTTGCATGAAGAAATCTATATGGAACAACCTATTGGCTTTATACAAACAGACTCCAGCCTTGTATGTCGGCTTAAGAAATCCCTTTATGGTCTCAAGCAAGCTCCTCAAGCTTGGTATGCCAAAATGGGTAACTTTCTTTTAGAAAATGGCTTTTCTAGGTGTCATTCTGACAATATTGTCTACACCAAGAAAGTGGGCAAGTCTCTTATCATTCTTGTTCTTTATGTTGATGATCTTATCCTGACTGGTAGTGATCCCAACCTTATAAACCATGTGAAGTCTAGCCTTAAAAGGAAGTTTGAAATGACAGACTTAGGACACTTACGTTATTTTCTTGGTCTTCAAGTCTTGCAATCCAAGGAAGGTATTTCCCTTTCCGAGTCCAAGTATGCCTGTGATATTCTACGCCATTTTCACATGGAAGACTGTAAGCCAACCCCTTCTCCCTTACAGTCTGGAGTCAAACTTTCAGTCACTTGTACCTCTCCTGAAGTTGATGCTACCTTATACCGTCAACTTGTAGGAAAACTTTTGTATCTAACCCATACTCATCCTAACCTTTCCTTTGCTGTTGGCCTTGTTGCTCGGTTTATGCAAAACCCACGTGAAAGTCATTGGAAAGTAGCTAAAAGAATACTTCGTTATGTTTGAGGTACAATTTAGTTTGGGATTCATTACAGTGCCGAAGCATCTCCTCTATTGGTTGGTTTCACTGATTCCGATTGGGCTGGTGACCCTGATGATCAGAAGTCTACTACAGGTTATGTGTTCACTCTTGGTTCAGGACCTATTACATGGGCTTGCAAGAAACAAGGTGCCATTTCTCTTTCTTCGGCAGAAGCAGAGTATCGTGGTGCCGTAGAAGCTAGTAAGGAAGCCTTGTGGCTTCGTCAACTCTTGTCAGAGTTTGGCTTTCAGCAGCAACATTCGACTACACTTTGGTGTGATAATCAAAGTGCCATTCAACTATGCAAAGATCCAGTCCAACATCAGCGCAGCAAACACATTGAACTGCACATGCACTTCATCAGAAAGCTCATTCACGACCATGTTATTGAAGTGCAATATTGTTCAACAGATGATCAAGTTGCAGACATCTTTCCAAATGCTCTCACAGAGGCGAAGTTCACTAAACTTCGATTTATGGTTGGAGTTCAGGAAGTTGTCACTAAGGGGGGATAGGCTCTAGTGCCTCCTTCCTTCTCCTATTGTGTCATATTTGTAAATCCTTCAATCCTATCCCAAGTTATTCTTAAGGGGGGATGTTAGGATATTCCGACACATAGGAAATAGTTAAGTATAACTTGGTCTAGTATAGAGTTAGGTAAAGTGTGTTTCTTTACTATGTACATTTTGTAACTTACAATCCGACGGTCACGATATGTAGTGATCCGACGGTTCATTCTCTCCTTGGTATTACCAACACTTGATCTGTGGCTTAACACCTGGTTGGTCCATGATCTCTATTTAAAGAGCATGGAGGGTCATTTGTAGGTTAACCATTCATGAGAGAAGCTTATGTAAATTTTCATTCTTTTATTAATAAATTGCCTGAAGTGGCTGCGTTGGCATAGGCCGTGGACTGTTTCCCTCTTTGAGGGTTTTAACCACGTCAAAGTACTGGTGTATTGATCTGTGATTTGTGTGTGAGCGGTGTCCTTTGGTGTTCTGTCTGAGGAACTTACCCTGTAAATTCCTATAATGATGAAGTTCAAACTTCTCATCTTGGACAAAGAATAATTCTGCAAAATATTGATTTTGAAGTTCTATCTCCTTTGGATGATCCAAGTCTTGGGAAATTTGTAAGGATAAGTATCTACCCTTTATTGTATTGGTGGTGTTTACGTTGAGACCATGTTATTTTATTTTGGTTAACCAATCTGCTAATTTACTGAACATTAAATTTTGTGAAAGTAAAATTTTACAGCTAGTAACGAGGTCCTTACTTCATTACGCTTTTCGAGAATAAGATGCTTGAACTTTTCAACATCCTTTACAATAGAATAAGTGTGATTTTTAACTAGTGAATATTTTATAGCTTCGTGAGACAAGATTTGATTGTCAAACACTATAGCTTATTTGTGTCCTTGACTATATTTTTGTGTTAAGATGGCATAAATTGCTTCTTTTGTAGCATTAGCATATATGGTAAGGGAACCTATGATAAGTTGCACTAGGCAAGATGAGTGATGGAGCTAGGGTTCCTGAACTGGTTTTCACCATGGCGTACTAGTCTAGCAGACCTTGCTCAGCACCTGCCCCCATAATTGCTTCCCTAACCTTCACTGCCGTTTACTGACCGCCTTCCTGTCCCTTTCCCTATTGTTCCCTTCCCATGTCTTTCCCTTACCTTAGCAGTTTTCGGTATCACATTTACTTGGATGGTTTTACCCTTCACCATTTTAACCTTCCACCATTCATCCTTTGGTTTCCACAGGCAGCTGTCAGCTAAAGACTATGATAGTTATGGAGGATAACCTAGATTATTCATCTGACCCGTCAGAAGGAGAGCCCATTTGGACAAAGGACAAGACCATCCTCGATGATTTTTTCTCATTTGAAAACGAGCTCACCAAGGAAATTGGTGCACTCCCTCCCATTTCTAGCGCTCGGTTCAAGTCTATCTCGCTTCCCGAAGACACCCATGTCGACCAGGAGCTTGTCTCGCAACCTATTCCTCCTTGCACCTTGGCATTTGCTGTGCCTCAGGCAGCCCCTGTTCAACAAACACTAGGTGCATCCACTGCATCATTCCCCTCCTCGTCTGGCTCCGAAAAACTCTTGCTTGATCCCCCCTCGACCTCGGCCTCTCTGACATCTGGGTGTTCCACTTTTCTTACCCTGGTGGGCCCCTTGCAAGGCAATTTCGCTAGCATCGGCTCCATTCTGGGGTTCTTTGCTCCCTTTTCGTCTGACCCTACTAGGGTTTCAACTTCTCCAGCCAAGCAGACTTCGATCCTACCTACTACGGTGACAACCAGGTTAAGAGAGGGGACTCAGAGGAAGCAGAGCTTCAAGCTCAAGAACTGTGAAGTCTTCCTGAAATTCTCTGAGGATACCCCATTACTGGAGTCAATGGAGTCGTCAGAGCATGTCTTGGTGGGTCGGGTTAGAGGCAGACAATACAGTGTGGAACTCCTGCAAAAATGGACCATGGAGGTTTGGGGACACCATCTCAGCGACCCCCCCAGAGTACAGACTTTTGTAAAAGGTTGGTTTGCGATGCACTTCAGTTGCTTGGCACACACCAATTGGGTCCTTTCGACAGTTTGGCACATCGACCAAGCCCTTGTATTGCTATGGAGGTGGACTCCATCATTTGATCCTGAACTAGAATGAGTGGACGCCGAACCTATTTGGGTTCGCCTCCCAGGGCTCCCATTTCACTTTTGGACAGAGGACATCTTCAGGAGGATAGGGAATGCGCTTGGAAATTACCTCACATATGATGCCTCTTTCCAGACTTCGGAGCGCATGGCATATGCTCGGATCCTTATCCATATGGACCTTTCAGATGGTGTTCTGGAGCATATTAATATACAATGGAGGAATATTACTAGACGACAGATCCTGGACTACGAGGGTATCCCTTTCAGGTGTTGAAGGTGTCATAGAGTCGGGAATTTGTTCAAAGATTTCCCCCTTAATGGGGGTTCTTAGAGGAAATATCAGAGGCAGGAGACATTAAACGGGGAAGGTTTCGACCAAGTGGAACAACCACTTCCCACGAAGGAATTGCCTCAGCAAAACATTTCGTTTGCCAGAAGGCCTGGAACTCATTCGGCCCCACCAGTTACGACTGCTCCTCCTGCAACATCCTCTCAAAAGAAGCGTGGCAGGCGACCACTTAGACCTCCTCCTTCGTCATTAGATCCTGTCTGGTCTGCCTTTGGTGATTCCTTCGACTCGAGTATGAGCACCCCTCTTACATCTTCCTCTCATTGTTGCACTATTGTGAGTAATTTTTTTCCTTCTGGTTTCCCAATAAATTTGGGTCATGGGCCGGTGTTATCCGCTCCCCCTACCCAAGTCTCTTGTGACATCTCCATGTCTCTCCCTATCATCACCCTCACCGCCCCACTCTATCATCCTCTCCCCCTTGCCCTCCCACTTCTTCCGCCATTATCCCTGTTTCAACGGGGTATTTCACTCGTTCAAAGACTAAGAGACAAGCGGGGGATCACATTGCACTGGATATTATCTCTCCCCCGCCTTCGTAGAAGCTCCACCGAGGTCACCCCTCTTCTTTCTCTAAAGCACAATCCCAAGCGGGTGACAAAATTGCTGTTGGTATATAGTCCACTATCCCTGGGGTCCTTAGAGCTAGAGACACCCCCTCGGAGTCCCCTCCATGAAGATTCTCTCATTTAACTATCATGGGCTTACTAGGCCTGAGAAAAAATTGACACTCCCTCGGTTAGTTCATTCCGACCATCTTGATATCTTATTCCTACAAGAGACTCTTGGAGAACATGCTACTAGGGTGGAAGCTCACAAGTCTTGATGCATAGTGGAGATCTGGAGGTATATCCTTCGGATTTAATACTCGGTCAATTAAATTGATCAGCAGTTGGGGTGGGGCTAGACATATTGGTGCAGACATATTTTCAGTAGACCTTGGCATGAATTTTAGAATTTTCAATATCTACAGACCATGCCACAATTGACTGAAATTTTGGGATAACCTCCTTGGGTCGGATACTTTCTTAGCTGACCACCTGATTTTGGGTGGTGACCTTAATTTTTCTATTGGACATTCGAAGTCTTGGGCCCACTGTGCCCAGAGAGATATACTCTCGGATTATTTTTCTTTCACCCTGGATTCTCACCAGCTGATTGACATTCCCTTGGCCAAGATCCAAGCTACCTGGAGAAATAATCGGATTGGGGAGGACAACCTTGCTCATAGATTGGATCGTTTCCTTCTTAAAGAAAAATTACTTGACTTGGGGCTCAGTCTTAGACAATGAGTTGGATCAGGAGGGATCTCTGATCACCTTCCCATATATATGGAAATCGATGGACGAAGAGAAAAGCCCAATGGACCTTTCAAGTTTTGTTTAACTTGGCTCAAAGAAGCTTCCTACAACAGCATGGTCTCAAACTTCTGGAAAGCCAATCCTCTGGGTGTCGAGGGAAATTATACTAAGGGATTCCTACGCAACCTTTCATCACTGAAATGACTGTCGAAGCAGTGGGCTCACCATAAGAGGACACAGGATTACCTTTCACTGGGACAGATTGAAAATGATTTGATGCTTCTTAAAAATGATCATGGGGGCCTTTTCACCTCTGTTGAACATAAGGATAGGATAGCATCCCTATATTCCGCAAGAGATAACATTCTTAAAGCCCGTGAGGAAGTTTGGAGGCTTAGGAGTAGGGTGATATGGCTACAAGAAGGGAATGTTAACAAAAAATTCTACCATAAGTTTGCAAATGGCAGAAAGGCTATTAATACTATTTGGCAGCTCCCGAATGAAGATGGATCTACAGCAAATACTTTTCCACAGTTAGCCTCTCTTGCTTCTTCTCACTTCAAGAGAGCTTTCAGGGCCCCTTGTGATGCAAATCTTGTTGATATTATTAGGGTGGCCCAAAATTTCCCTTGATTCATGGAACAAGACGAGGAAGAGGAACTATCCAAGGAGGTCACCTTAGATGAACTAGAGGCCACATTGAAGTGGTTCAAGAAGGACAAAAGCCCTAGCCCAGATGGCTGGACCATTGAGTTATACTTGGCCTTCTTTGATGTCCTAGGTACAAATCTGCTGCATGTTATTGAGGACTCTAGAATCAATGGTAGAATTGTGCCTTCCATCACCTCGACCTTCATTGCCCTTATCCCTAAGGCCAACAACCCCTCCTCTTTCAATGAGTATCACCCTATCTCTCTTTTCAAGTGCCTATACAAGATCATTGCCAAAATCATTGCTAATCGGATGAGACCCATTCTTTCCAAGCACATCTCGCCTAAACAATTTGCCTTCCTTCAAGATCGACAAATTCATGAAGTTGTTGGTACTGCCCAGGAAGTACTTGTTAACGGGAAAAGTGTCTATTCAGAACGACCCTATCCCACTAAGGTGTGACAGTGACCTTAGAAACAAACAAAGAAAACTACTTTCGTATTCTTCTTTATGAACTATAAACGAATAGGAATAGGATGAACCAACCTGTGTCTTGCGCTAGTCCTTTGATCCAATCTCTCTCCACTTTGACAGCTTCCAGCTACCTTCTCCCTTATTTGCCCAGCTTCACCAAGTTCCTGTAAGATCACAGAAGAAGAAAACTACACAAAGACATGGATTTATATTCATAAATAGCTTAGGATCAGATTTAAGCTAAACATACAAATGTAACAAACATCAATGATACACAAGCATGTAGGAGAAACTCAAATAGTTTTATTGATATAACAAGAAGATCCAGGAGGAGTTACAACCGATGATTCCTGATCCAGCATCAACCTCCCAGCATAGAATCCCCTCTTCACCTCCAACAAAGCATAAATCACCCAATACTCTGATATCTATCTCAAAACCAACAGCAATTCTCTGCAATGTACAAAATTCCAGCCCCTGGATCTCTGGGATGAGGGATCCATATATAGATGTGTGCAAAGAGGATGAGTCAGCTTATGATTTGACTAGTGTCTTCTCTCTGTCAGTTCTTGCTTCCACTTGGAGACTGAGAGCCTCTTACTCATCCTTGGTCGAACTGAGTGAGGCAAGTGTCATTGGGGAAGATTCTGGAAGCTTCCATTGTCTGTCCACCTCGCGGAATGACACTGCCATTTGTCATTTCCTGCTCAACGCACCCTAGTAGTGCATTTAGGTGCGTTGCAACACACCTAGCTAGTGTATTTGGGTGCTATGCAACGCAGCTAGCCAGTGGAGTAGCTGAAATGATCCTGATTTGACTGATTCTGAGCCGTTTCTGGTGGAGAACTTCTGGAAGAAGCTGTAATTTGTTGACCTTGTTCCTTTAGGGTTCGGAACAACACTTTTAGGGACTTAGGATCCCTTGGTTTATGGACATCTCATGCTTATAGCTGTAAGGCACAAAAATGTCTATAACAGTTTCCCCCTAAAGTATGAGGCCGTTTATCTGGTGAAATGCTTTATTAGGAGGATCCGAAGTTCTTTCAATGCTGGGAGGAGACTTGTAATAAGATACAATACAATACATTATCTTCATACTATTTTTCATGATCTAGCTGAGGCAGGCATTCCCATGCTCAGCTTTATAAATTCATTTTCATGTACATAGGACAGACAATCGTCTGATGGTAGACTGATGATTCTGATAGAGCCATCATCCTTTTGGTAGGATGATTATCTGTGCTGCAATGTTGTACACTTCAATGTCTTTATTTTTCCTGAATATATATCGCAGCCCGGATGGATGAAACTAGATCCGGGGTCTTCAATCTCGTCCGATCTTCACTCGAAGTACAAGTCGATCCATGTGAGAAATGTTTTGAAGTCGAACATGGAAAGACATTGATTAATTACCAGTCAATGATGTAAACCGTTAACAAGCGCGAGAGGAATCACCGATAATGGTGATGACCCTCAAGGTACTGCAGTACAATTCAAGTGGTGTGAATATAGAATTTGGCATCGAACACCATGCAAAATCGTTCGGTCGAAGGTCATTGATGTATACCTGTCGCCGGAAGTGAGAAACTTGCCATTGAGGCATGCAAGCTTCAAAGTACTGAATGGGGTGTTCCTAGATCAACTTCTTGGATAATGAGTTGATGTCGACAAGAAGCGATCCGTCAAAGGAGGGCCTTAATGAATCCCACATCAGAACGGAGCAAATGATTTTGATGGAGGTGAAAACAAGCTGATGATATATGGTTCAGGATGGCGGTCATCAAAGAATGAAGTATAATGTATGGTAGTGGATGGGACACGGGTGACTTCTCTGGATGACTTCTCTTGAACATGTCGGCGACACTTATGTGATGGATTGGTAGCATTTACCCCAGATGTGGATGGTATGGCGTGACCATGGTGATGTGACCGGTGAATGAAACAACCCAACCCGATTCGGACACGGAGTGGAAGTGTCATGTTCAAGAGCGACTTGCTACCAATAAAAATTCTTTGAGTTTTCTTCCCAATTTTTCCCCAGTCATTGCTGACCAGTACCTCTTTATTTTTGTCAAGCTTGAGGAGGATAACATATGCTTGTTCTATAATTTTCCCTTCAGGCAAACCCATCGCTATGTTTTAACGAGCCTAGTGATAGTGAAACTCGTTCTCGTCTAAAGACAAGTTTGTCGCTATTAATCTTTTTAACGAGTCTAACGACAAAGATAACTCGATCCTTTTCATTTTTAGAGAGTCTGAAAAGGTACGTAAAGTTAACTCCAAAATTCCTTTTTCGTCATCTAATCCCTTAAGTCCGAAAAAGTATAAAACAATACAGAAGGGATGAATTTTCGATAGTTTTAACGAGCCGAACAAAACAAGCGCTCGATCTTTTTGTGCAATAATCCCTCAGGTCCAAAAAGATTAAAATCTAGAGGAGGGATAGCACTTCCGGTCGCTTTAACGAGCTGGAAGGCCAAAAATCGGCAATCTTTTCATATTTTACGAGTCAGTTGAGAAGAGCTTAAAGAAGACTCATCTTTTGAGGAACGAGTGATAAAATGGGTAGCAGCTGATTCCAGGTAAGGTTTGGAATTTTCCAATCATGGCAGTGTCACAAGGATGGCTAGTGAAATCACTCTTCGCAGCTGTTCCTCAAAATGGGTAAACAATCAAATGGAGGTGAATGATCGGCCAATGGAAAAGTGGAGGTGACGGTGCAAACACGACCAAGGCTTTAATGGCTGAAATGTTACATTCATGGTGGTTATTTACCGGGGAATAGTTCATTTTTTAACGAGCTTAAACGTGGGTGGAAACATCTGCTCATGTCTTATGTTTATTTTTTAACGAGCTTGAACTATGTGCTAAAACTGCTCGATTAGATGGTCTTGTTTTGATTTTTTACCATAAATAGCTTTGTCCTTCCAAAGATAGTACTGTATTCTCAACTGCTTCATCAAACTAGTCAGAAATGAACAATATTTGCTTGAAAACGAGATTAAAACGCTAATATTTTACTTTGAACTACGTAAAAGTAATCAAAAAGTGTTTTTTACCTCTCATTTTACCATTTCATTTGAACTTGGTTTGTTGGAGCTTTGGAGGTGCTTTTCCCCCTCGATTTTCATCAGTTGATTTCGAGAGATTCTGTGGACGATTCTCGGTGCCGTCTGGACCAGGTAGGAGCTAAACCTGAGCTCTTTCATTTCATGGTTTCCATTTTTCTTTTTGACCCTGATTCCCTGCTTTTCTGAGCCCCTGGGGTTTGAGGGATTCGTTCTGGCATCAACGCACCCCCAGTGTATCGAAACCTGCGTTGAATGCTGGCTTGTATGAAGGCAGTTTGACATTCAACACACCTAGAACACTGCTGCAGGTGCGTTGGGCGCAGAAAGGGAATTTGTTGCACAATTTTTGATGGAATTTTTGCCTGTTTCTCACCAAAATCAGGATCTAACTCCTCTCTTGTTTGTTTTTTCAGAGATTTGGGAGCAAGATGACCCTTACATGGCGAGAACGTGAGCATGAAGAGGAGGACATGATTGCCCTACATGATCCAGTTACAGTGAACGCGCTGCGGAATTGTGGCTTGCTGAAGTTCTTTCGCATTTCTAGCATGAGACAGCAGATCAACTTACTGCAGTATTTGCTCGATGCTTGGGATCCTATCAATCAAGTTTTCCAGATTAGGGGTAAATCTATCCCCTTGACTGCAGTAGACATCTATTTCTTGACTGGCTTGTCGAGGCGGGGTGCCCCCATCTCTTTGTCAGGTTCGGCCCGAGGAGGCGATTCTGTGAGAGATTATGTCCGCCGGTATTGCAGAGAAGGATCTCAGCCGAGTAAAGACTGCAAGATCATTATCCTTGATGTCACTGACAGGTCCCTTAGGACTATCCTGTTTACTTTTGGTAGGATAGCCGGTAGTGCGTCTCTTCATGTAGCCAACAGATCCTATATGCAGCATGCCTTGGAATGCCTCCAACCGAAGGTGTTCAACTGGTGCGACGTAGTACTTCTTGTGATGAAAGAACAGTTGACCAAGATAAAGAACGGGAGGTTGAAGAACTTTGGGTTCGGTTCTATTTTGACCGCCTTTGCCTTGGATAAGATACCACTGATGCAGCCGCAGTACATTGCACTTGATTTACCTTCTCCTACTGAACCACGTATGCAGAGATGGGTTGACCATATGTCTAGGCATGCTGGCCAGTCTCAGATTTCATTTTCTGATACCTTCTTCAGGTGGTTTGATCATCAGGAGATGGTTTATTCTGAGTATCCATATGCTGGCATGGACTTCCAGGGCGATCCAGATTTAGTACTGCCGGATGGCGAGCAGTGGGGTGCTATTGGTAAAATCTCTGACCATATTGCTGTTTACTGTTTATAATGTCCTTGTGCTTTATTCTATCAAGACTTTAATTAAACTCATGTGTACATGCAGATGTTGGTCCTGTTCATCCAGTAGTTCGCCTGAGAGTACCAGCTGTTTCCCGAGTAGGAGAGGCCACTGGAAGAGCTATTCTTCGCGACCTCGATGTGGCCGAGACTCTCTCAGCTTTACAGGAGCAGATTGAGGGCCTCACTCTCGGTATACCAGATGTGAGGACCGACGAGCTACCTTTGCAGTTACAGCGGCATACTACTGGTGTGCCCAGACGATGGACCCGTCTCTTACGCATGATCGCACAGGCTGTGACTTGCTATCACGAGCATCATTAGACTAGGGTGCCCCCTAGCATTTTGAGTTTTTGGGTCGTGTGACCGATTTTGTCTTGGTTACAGAACATTATGTGTAAACCATAAACAACGATATATATTTTTGATTTTCGGGGTTTTATTTTGGTTGAGCTATATGATCCACGTGTAAAACATTGATGATGTGTTTCTTTTTTATAAATGTTGCAAATGTCTATCTAACACATAGTTTTCTAATGAGTCGGTTAATGTGTTTAAGTTTCTGGAAATATGTTGGTATTGAATAAGATCAAATTGTCTTTCCAAAATCTTAACCCTTAGGAACATGCGATAAATAGTTGGGTTTCGGACGGAATATATACCATTGAGTTGTAGTATTATGAGTTGTGAGTCTAGCCTGACAATTAGTCGGCGTATACCATGGATGATGGCATCAGAGAGAAGTTCTATCAACGCGCTATACTCAGCGATGTTATTCGTTGATTGACCAATACATACACCTCTGAAACTTACTAACTCGCCGCTTGGATCAAAAATGGCCCAGGCTGCGGAGGACAGGTTCCACGAACTACGACTCGCTCCGTCGGCATATCCAACACATGGCTCCAGTAGGTTTGACATCTGCAATAAGTGTAAAAAGTGGATTACTCGACCAAAACAAACCCTTTAGCGGAAACAAAAATATAACAAAATCATATTGGTTACTATTTATGCATAGTAACGTTTGAGGTACAACCCATTACGAGGTTGCGCCAGTGGAATTCCGTCATAATCCATTAACTCGTAGGCTCCTTTCGCTAACACTCGTTTAACAATATAGGGGCCCATCCATAAAGACTTAAATTTACCTGCTCCCAATTTATCGGATTCTTAGTCGTAAAGCAGGACCAAGTCACCTTCTGAGAAGACACGGGGTTTGACATTTTTGTCGAACTGCGCCTTGACTCGTTTCTTATGGGCTTCGTTAGCCAAAGCGGCGTCACGACGGGTTTCATCCAATTGGATTAATTCCAAGAAACGAGCCTCTTCTTCTGAAGTTCCGGGGAGGAGATCAATTGCGAGTTTGAGAGACGAGATTTCACACTGGACTGGTAAGACTACTTCCAGGCCATATACCAGTTGGAAGGGTGTGAACCCAGTTGCATTCCTTACCGATGTTCGGTAAGCCCACAAGGCTGAGTACAGGATTAGGTGCCACCTTCTTTTGTGAACCCCAATCATCCTTTGCAACATGCGCTTCAGGACCTTGTTGATCGCTTCAACTTGTCCGTTGGCTTGCGGATAATACGGAGTAGAGCTGTTGTGAGACAACCCTAGTTTGGCAGCTAATTCGACCATCATGTGATTGCGAAAATGCGATCCATGATCTGTGACTATAGCCTGTGGTACGCCGAATCTGGCGACTACATGATTGAAAAAGAAGAGGGCAGTTGTTTCACCAGTATTGTCTAATGTAGGCATCGCCTCGGCCCATTTGGTAAAATAGTTAACTGCGACTATGATATACCCATGCCCCCTGGTCGAGGTGGGGTTACATGTCATGAAATCGATGCCCCATTTGGCGAACGGCCCAACAACAACTATTGGCAGCAGAGGTGTGGGTGGTCTTCTGGTTTTGCTATCAAAAATTTGACAAGCATGGCAACTTCTGACTGCGGTTATGCAATCTTTGAACATTGTTGGCCAGAAGTATCCTGCTCGTAAGATTTTTTGTGCTGTAGCATATCCAGATTGATGCCCCCCACAGGCGCCTGAATGACACTCATTCAGGGCTTTTTCGGCCTACTCATGGGTGAGGCACCTTCTCAGAACTGTATCGATACCACGACGGTAAAGTGTATCACCGACGATCATGTAGTCTTTTGCTTGGTATCGAATACGTTTTTGTTCAGAGTGTGAGGTGTTTGGCCTAAATTTTTGGGTTTGGAGATAAATGATTATATCTCCATACCATTCATTGCTTGTAGATATCAGAAACAAATTCTCATCCACGATTGATTCTTCGGATGTTTCATCGTTGGATGACGATGGGAGATCGCATAATAGTTCTGCAAAAACTAGAGCTTTCTTTGACTTGGATTTTACAAATTCCAGATCAAACTCTTGAAGGATCGTAATCCATTTTGAATACTTTCCCCCCAGCAATTGTCGCGATAATATATAAGTCATGGGGTTGCAATCTGACAGAATGGTAGTTTTCCGAAAGAGGACATAGTGTCGAAATATTTGTATCGCTTGAACAGCTGCAAGCGCTAGTTTTTCAATATAAGAATATTTGCTTTCTGTATCATTTAAGTTCTTACTTAAATAATATATAGGATGTTCAATTCCATCGACTTCTTGAACTAAAACCATTGCGATGGTCGTATCTGCTGCAGCCAGATACAGGTTAAAATCTCTTTGATAATCGGGGGCGTACATTAATGATGCTTTCATTAGGGAATATTTTAAAGCATCAAAGGAAGCTTGTGCAACCTGTTCCTAGACAAAGGGTACCTCCTTTTTCAAAAGACGTGTATAACCTTTAGCAAGTTCGGCGTAATTTGGAATGAACCTCCTCAGAAAGTTTGCTTTCCCCTGGAGTTTCTGAATCTGAAGCAAATTTGAAGGTGGAGGCAAATTTATGATTGCCTGGACCTTACACGGGTCGAGATGAATCCCATCCTTGGAGACTACAAAGCCAAGTAAACGACCAGAACTGACGCAAAATACACATTTGTGCTTATTGAGTCGTATCTTGTAGTGTCGGCAACGTAGAAATATCGCTCTTAAATGTTGCGGATGATCAGTCCGCTTTCGCGAATGAGCCGGAAGGTCGTCGAGTTATGGTTGAACGATGTTTTTGATGTCATGGAAGGCATAATTCATTGCCCTCTGAAACGTCGCCCCTGCGTTCTTTAAGCCAAAGGGTAATTTTCGATATGCGAATGTGCCCCACGGACAAATGAATGCAGTCTTTGACTGGTCCTGTGGGCGGATATTTATTTGATTATACCCGGAGAATCCATCCATGAATGAAAATATTTCGCACCCGACGCATTCATCAATTATCTGGTCGATGAAGGGTGTAGGGTAGTTGTCTTTTGGACAAGCTTGGTTTACATCCCTATAATCGACACACACTCTAATTGTCCCCTATTTCTTCATAACAGGGACAATATTCGATAGCCAATCGGTTAGAGGAACTGGGTAGATGAAACCAGCATGGAGAAGTTTTTCAACTTCTGCCTTAATGGCAGCGGCTTTCTTGGGGTGCACCTACCTTAGCCGTTGTCGTACTGGTTTGACATCTGGATACATCTTAATTTCGTGTTCAATGATACTTGAGTCGATGCCTGGCATTTCACTGTATGACCAAGCAAAGACATCTCTGAATTCGCGAAAAAGAGTGTTATATATTTCCAGTTCTGAAGGAGAACAACATTTGCCAACATAAATATTCTCTACAACATCTGTTTTGGTCGAGATATTTATGGCTATAGTTTCTTCAATGTTGGATAAGTTTCGCTCGGAATCCACCGTATTTACAGTATTTGACAGAAAATCAACTACTGAAGGATGGTAAAGGTCACTTTGAGTATCTTCTTCACAATCCGGAAGAAGGGAACGATGGTGGGAATCATTCCATGGTGCTCCTTCAATTACCATAGATTGGACAATTCCTTCGTCGGTGACATGCACTCGCGACCAAGGATCTAAAGGAGTACCATATTCTCTAGACCTATCTATCCAAACGCTTGATGAGCGTTGAATTGGGTTTGCCTCCCTTGCTAGAAACATTGATTGCTATAATACTTCTATTGGGCTTGGGGGCAAAACCACTGCATGATCCATGTCGATATCATTTTCTGATATCTTTGTAGAAGATATCATGTTGCAGGTTCCTACCGACGCTACTTCCGCCAGGTTGATTGGAGGTGGAAGAGCGAAAGTTCCCATTAGTATAGGATATTTTAGTAGGCCTACTCCGATATTCTGAAGCGAATGGGGGCTTCCATGGATCATGGGAATGCTTCCTGTAACTTGAGAACCATTGGGGAGGAAGTTTTGTTGATCGACGATTGTAATTCCTCCTTGAAAGGGGAATGAAATCTTTCTAAAATAGGTCGACACAACAGCTGCCATGGCATATATCCATGGTCTTCCTAGTAGGATGTTGTAATCAAGATTCCCATCGATGACTTCAACATCTATTTCTACCGTTTTCCCCCCTAGTTCAACTTTCAAGTTATTTAGGATACCATATGGGGTATATGTCCTTCCGTCGAATGCTTTTAACGTCGTCGCAGACCGCGACAAGGTTGGAGATCCTAAAGTTTTCCAACAACTCATCGACATAATACATGTAGATGCCCCCTCATCAATAATTGTTCGATGAATAGTTTTGTTGAGGGCTTTCACTTGAACAAGGAAAGATAGTTGAGCCGGTAACTGAGGATCGTATCCTTTGTGGTCGAAGGATACAAGATTGGAATCCTTTGGATCAATCCCACCAATGGCCGATAATAAAGCCTGCCTTTGGGATGGGCAATTTTGTAGTACTTCAAGAGTCGACATAGCGGATGGCGATTGGGCCAAATCTTCCACTATGTTATAATGTTGCGCCGCTCTAGCGCGGGGATTAAATGTCGACTTGTGTACTACTCCCTTCGGCGGTTTTATCGTCAATTCAGGGATGGTGGGTGGTACAACTTCTGTCGAAGTTGTTTTCGAACTACTTGGTTGATCTTTATCCTTGTTTTTCGACAGCTGCGGATTCCCATAATCTTTGTTCCTTGTCGAAATCAAAGCATCATTCTGCTGTTTTGAAATCGACAACATCAGCACT
Organism: Pinus tabuliformis; assembly: GCA_031772625.1. Classification (NCBI taxonomy): domain Eukaryota; kingdom Viridiplantae; phylum Streptophyta; class Pinopsida; order Pinales; family Pinaceae; genus Pinus; species Pinus tabuliformis. The sequence goes on from CM062807.1 coordinate 162,238,430, forward strand.
TGAGACGGGGAAGCATTTCCACTTTCAACCAGATTTGTTCCTGGATTCGGAAACAGATCAGTTAGCCTGCTGAGGTTTCCGAACTCTTAAAGAATTTCTTAAGCTCAGCTTTGTATGGACATTCTGATGTCCAGTGATCCTCATCGCATATATAGCATGGAGTTTTTGGTTTCCTATTTCCAGGAGGGTTTGAAGAAGATTTTTCAGGTGATGATTCATCCTGTTTCTTCTTCTTCCCTTTACCCTTCTTCTTGCTTCCTGGTTGTTTGGTTTCTTTGCCTTTATCTGTCGATATGGCATTTACTTCTGAAGCAAGAAGTTCGTCTTTTGCATTTTGACCTGAAATCTTACGGGCCTTCTTGGATGTAGCCTTTGTCGATTTCATGTCTGTTGTTCCAATCACGCCATCGCCGGCGTGAGAGTCATTGTTTGATTTAGGAGGAGGAGGAATTGAGAATTCCGGTCTAGGGGCGTCAGGTATTTTGTCGTAGAGCGTGCTGGACTGAGTATAAATTAAGTCCAGATATTGTGCATGAGCGATAACTTGCTCTTCCGTTACGACTCCCCCCTTTGCCACATCTTCCGTGATGGAAGGTAGTAATGACTTGATAAACCATTCAGCTAATAGTTGATCGGGGACGTACGTTTTTACCATCCTACGACGACGTCGCCACTCATGTATATGATCAGATATGTGAGTGGCCGTTGTCTGTTTGAAGTTGGTAAGGAGTTCTGTTCCCGTTTCGTACCTTATCGGTAATTGAAAATGGGTTAAAAATGTTGTGGCTAAGGTACTGAAGTTGTCGAACGAAGCTCTAGGCAATTCAATGTACCATTTTGCCACTGGACCCCTTAGCGTCCTCTGAAAGAGGCGAAGCCTTATCGAATCATCATTTAGGGTGTTTGATGAACACCATAGATGAAATGTCATCACGTGATTCGATGGATCTTCACCCGGATTTCCATTAAATTTAGGAATATCCGATGGAAGTTTATGTGGAATCGCTGGCCACCAAGGGGCGTAAGCAATTGGATCGTTTGTTAACCGGTTTAAATCAGGTAACTCTAAAGTTGCCATGAATGGTAACTGCTGATTCAGGTTAGGTGAAGCATACCCAGGGTAAGATGGGATTGCCTGAGCAGTTGTTCTTTGCATGCCAGCATAATGCATTTGATGCTGGTATGACTGATAAGGTTGGTGGACATGATCATTGTAAAATGGTTGATTTTGACCGTTTTGAATGTACAGCTGTCCACTCTTCGCAAAGATTTGCTGCTCAGAACCTTGGTATACTTGTTGGAATTGTGGTTGTTGGTATTGCACCAGCCATGGTTGTGAAGCCATGTGCTGTTGCGCTATACTAACCGTTGGACCAAGGTGTGGGGTAATTGTACCCGTCTGGACCTGTGTCGCCCCACTAGTTGGCGATTGTGGTTGAGTCGCAGGGTCAAGGGGCTGTTGCATTACAACCTGAGAAATCTGAGGTTGGCATACAACAGGCAGTGTTTGAACTTGTGACACCGTCACAATAGCTGGTGTAGTCGGGATATTCGACACAGGTACACGTTGTTGCATCGAATACACAACTCTTGGTTGTTGAGGTAGTATAGGTACCCAACCACTTGAGGTAATTCCAGTATAACCCGAATATTGTTGTGAACTCCCGTATGGATATCCTCCCGGAGGGGATAATGAAAGGGCATATTGCCCCCCATACGGTGGTAATCCAGAACTCAAGGGACTTATTTGCCCTTGGGGACCGGACTGCCCAAATTGACCTCCAAACGGATCAATTTGTTGAGACTCAACATAAGAGTTTCCGGGTATCATTCCGGATGAACAAACAGGAACAGACCATACTGTCGTAATAGCCCCTGGGTGGGCTCCTTCTAGTGGTTGAGAGCTAGTTGGGACAGATGGTATGCCGGCAAACATTGTCGGAGTGACATCAGGGAGTTCTACTGTCGCTGTGTCAGATGACACAGTCCTAGATGTTGACGGTTGTTCAGACATTTGTAGTCTATCCAAAAGATTACCTAGCGATTCTACAGGAACTTCCGCTGGTGGTAGACTAACTTCTGATGAAGAAGGATATAGAGTGATTCCGACTCCAAAGTGCGTTGGAGTACTTGTTTGAGGATCTTCTACAATTTCTTCAATTGCAATCAGACCAAGTGGAAGGGGAAGACCGTCAGGTCCGTAAAATATTTCTGGTGCCGAAGAAGGTGTGGAATCGACAGCGACAGATGTTTGAAGAGCAAGACTCTCCGAACCGGTTGTAGATGGAACTGGTTCAGTAACACAAGTGTTTACTCTCAGACTAGGATCAGTATCACTGTCCCTCTGTGGCTGTTGAACTTCTTCTGTAGAGGCAGGGATTCCAGAAATGTTTGGAGTAACCGGAGTCTATGATGTTGTTGGAACACTTGTTCTAACTTTAATAGGAGATTTTGAACCGGTTAAACGAGTTCACTTTGTCCGTACTGGTTTCGATTCCGGAGACAAAGGTGGTTGACTCGTAAGCCTCCGCGAACGACAGGGTTTCAATTGACTTTCTTCCACGATTGCGGATTACTCGATCAACTAAAATAAAAAGGGGAAGTATGTTTCCGAATTAAATGAATTTTAGATGCTTTTGACACAACCTGTTTTTTCAGTTTTTAAGAGTCGAGAAAAAACAAAAGATGACTCTAGTCTCCTTCGATTTTTAATGAGCCTGAAGTGACAAGTCCTCAGATGGACATTTTTTGTTAAGGAGTCTGAAAAGGAACAAAAGGGACTGCTCTAGAGATCTAGGTAGAGGGAGTACCAAACCAATCGCAAAACTGCAGAATACTTTTTACGATACGGCAGTCAATCTTCCCGAATGTTGTGTTCGGTGCATTGCGATCAGTAGGGCGGCCGACACGGCTTCCTATGGATAAAAGATTTTAAGCCTATAGGGGTCTCCCAATATATACTCGATGGTACGTGGGAGCACAAGTCTGTACTGGCACTTATCGTCTCAAAGTGGAGGAATCACCCAACCATCAGTGAGGACAACAGTTACCAGGCTTTACGACGCCGGAATACGTCTCTAGCCTAGACCTCTAAATGTTGTGCGTTAAGTTCCAAAGCATTGTTAGATTCATTCAATTTATTTTAAGTTGATCTTTCTTATGAAGTTTGCCTTTTGGGTTCACCACAAGATGTAGATGTAATTCCTAAAATGCAATCTAAAGATGATAAGCAAACTTTTATCTCTTTTCAGCAATGAAAATCCTAGCTACAAGGGGAAAAGAAAGACACAATCTTTTCACAAAGAGCAAAGAGCACACTGTAAATGCACTTTCCTAAATCAAGCCAAACAGACTGTCAATATGCAAATGCACATGTGCATGTATTTGTTTTTCACTTTCTTAATATTGATGCCTAAAAAGAAAGTTGATGTACAAATCTGAATTTGCTTTCAAGTGATAAACACAAACAAGCTTCTTTTCGAAATCAAAAGGTAGAGATGATTACGACACTTTATGATTTTGAAATAAATACTCGATTCGACACTGGAAAGTCACAAATTCAAACCAAAGGCAAAAGTAAAAGCATAATCGACTGTCAACAGCAAATAAACTTTCTCCTAAGATCAAAATCGACAGTTACGACAGGTCTAAATCAAAGGACGACAGTATGACTATTCTACTTTTGCAATGGAAAACTGTAAATGATGTAACAAACACACAAAAACATCTACAGTCTTTTTGTACAAAGGAGGTGGAATTAAGGCAAAGAAAAGGGGTTTTTAAATAGACACATATACTGATCACAGGCTGCAAAAATCAGAGACAAAATTGCAAAAATGAAGCAAAGAACCTCAGCTGCACAAGGCTAGGCTGATCAGCGCACCTATTACACAGAGAAACTGCATTTCAGCGCAGGTAGCCCTCTCGGGAAGTGCATTGAAATGCAGAACCTCTTCACAGAGCCTGCGCTGGGGCAGAAACGAGAATTCTATCCAGGTTCTGGGTCACGGTTTGTAGTTTAATCTATGGTTTTTGGCCGAGTAAAAGCAATCAGTAATGCACGATCAGAGGGTAGATTTAAAGGAGGTTTAAGAGCTATCACAAAGGGTAATCAGATCATTTGTGAATCAGCTGTTCAAATCATAAACAGATCCATTGAATGGATTGAAGTAGCAGATGTCTACTTTGCATTTGTTAATGGCAAATGCAGTTCGATTGCTACTTCTAAGTTTATGAAACAAACAACAAGAGAAACACAAACAAACTAATTAGACACGATCCCCAGTGGAGTCGCCATTTTGTTAACGGGAAAAGTGTCTATTCAGAACGACCCTATCCCACTAAGGTGTGACAGTGACCTTAGAAACAAACAGAGAAAACTACTTTCGTATTCTTCTTTATGAACTATAAACGAAGAGGAATAGGATGAACCAACCTGTGTCTTGCGCTAGTCCTTTGATCCAATCTCTCTCCACTTTGACAGCTTCCAGCTACCTGCTCCCTTACTTGCCCAGCTTCACCAAGTTCCTGTAAGATCACAGAAGAAGAAAACTACACAAAGACATGGATTTATATTCATAAATAGCTTAGGATCAGATTTAAGCTAAACATACAAATGTAACAAACATCAATGATACACAAGCATGTAGGAGAAACTCAAATAGTTTTATTGATATAACAAGAAGATCCAGGAGGAGTTACAACCGATGATTCCTGATCCAGCATCAACCTCCCAGCATAGAATCCCCTCTTCACCTCCAACAAAGCATAAATCACCCAATACTCTGATATCTATCTCAAAACCAACAGCAATTCTCTGCAATGTACAAAATTCCAGCCCATGGATCTCTGGGATGAGGGATCCATATATAGATGTGTGCAAAGAGGATGAGTCAGCTTATGATTTGACTAGTGTCTTCTCTCTGTCAGTTCTTGCTTCCACTTGGAGACTGAGAGCCTCTTACTCATCCTTGGTCGAACTCAGTGAGGCAAGTGTGATTGGGGAAGATTGTGGAAGCTTCCATTGCCTGTCCACCTCGCGGAATGACACTTCCATTTGTCATTTCCCACTCAACGCACCCTGGTAGTGCATTTAGGTGCATTGCAACGCACCTAGCTAGTGTATTTGGGTGCTATGCAACACAGCTAGCCAATGGAGCAGCTGAAATGATACTGATTTGACTGATTCTGAGCAGTTTCTGGTGGAGAACTTCTGGGAGAAGCTGTAATTTGTTAACCTTGTTCCTTTAGGGGTCGAAACAACACTTTTAGGGACTTAGGATCCCTTGGTTTATGGACATCTCATGCTTATAGCTGTAAGGCACAAAAATGTCTATAACAGTACTGTACTAGCTCCATACTAGGAAAAGGAAACGCATGATCCTTAAAGTGGACTTATCTAAAGCCTTTGACCATGTAAATTGGCTATATATCAGAATGCTACTACCTCATATGGGGTTCCCCGATAATATCATTAAATGGATCATGGGTTGTATCTCTAACATATCTTGTAGTGTCCTGGTCAATGTTAGTGCATCCCCATTTTTTCTCTTGGAGGGGGGACTTAGAAAAGGCTGCCCTCTTTCTCCCCTTCTCCTTCTTCTTGTCATGGAAGGTCTCAGCCGGAATATAATGGTGGAGTTCAGAGGTGGTAGACTACAAGGCATCAAGATCACTAACGAATGTTGGCTCACACATCTACTCTTTGTGGATGATATTCTGATTTTTCTGAATGGAAGTGTTGGTGATCTGACTGTCATCAGATCCATTTTCTCTTTATTCATGTTGGAAACTGGTATGGAACTAAATAAGCACAAATCTACGTTTACCACAACTGCATGCACACAACATGAGATACACTTTGCTCTCCAACGATTTAGATTGACACTGCTGAGTCTTTATGATGGTCTTAAATATATGGGGTATGAGTTAAAGCCTCTTGGCTACAGAATTGCTGATTGGGTTTGGCTCATTGCTAAATTAGAAAAAAGGCTCAATATTTGGTATCTCAAATATCTCTCTCGTGTTGGTCGCCTAACTCTCATTAAGAGTGTTTTGGAAACTACCCTTGTGTACTGGATGTCACTAGCCTGGATACCTAGTGGAATTCTTACCAGAATCCAATCCCTTTGTTGCAGATTCCTTTGGAAAGGTAGCTAGCCTGGTAGGATTTTTGCCTGAGTAAATTGGGAAGCCTTGAATTTTCCAAAAAAATGGGGAGGTTGGGGACTAAAAACAATCGAGGATTTCTCTACTACACTTGCTACTGTTGGCAACTGCTTACAAGTGATAGTCTCTGGGTCAAGGTTTCAACATCTAAATATATCACCCCTCTACAGACTCTGGACTAGATCAGGAGTCCTACCAGGCATCCATCCAGGATTTCAACTATTTGGAAGGTTGTAATCAAGGCCCTGGGTCCCATCAAGGCTGGTCTCACCTAGCGTATCCATTCAGGTTACAAAGTTCGGGTTGGTATCAACTCGTGGATTGGGTGTGGGAATTCTCACAGCCTTCCTAAAAATCTCATACAACTGCTTCATGATCATAATGTCACTCACATAGCTCATATTGCTGATAGGGAGAAAACCTCCATCCTACATCAGGCTTGGAGATCGGCACATCAGCTGAACATCCCCCCACACTGGCACTATCTGTGGGAGGAGTACACTTAGGCCCTATCTAAAGCCCATATCCGCATATCTGAAGATGAAGATGAGATTGTTTGGGCCTTCTCGAAATCTGGTAGATACACTCCAAAATTAGGATACCTGGTTCTAGCAAAGCTGAGAAAGCCACGAAATTTTGAAGACTGGTGGCAACAACTCTGGAAGTTGAAGGCTCCCCCATTCTCCAAATTACTTATGTGGTGCATCTTACAGAATAAAATCCCTACTGGGGACAATCTCATCAAGAGGCCACAATACAGGCCACACTGGTGTTACCTATGCAAAAGAGACAATGAATCTATTTTACACCTCTTCCTGGAATGTTTGGAAGCTCGTCGGCTATGGGAATTAGTCATCCCAACTATTGCCCCTTCGGGTTCTTGGTCAGCTGCATCTGTTATCGATGCTTGGTACTCCTGGTATTCCTCTACCTCTACCAAACAGCGCAATCTCCTGATCCTTACCTATTGGGCAATATGGACCGCTCGCAATGCCCTCATTTTCCAGAACCTCACCCCTCGCTGGCTGATCATAGTGGCTAAAGTCCTGGCTGATTATGCTGTCATCCCCGATGACCCTCCTCCCCATTGACCCCGTGTAATTACTCCAAAACTAATTGATGACAGTAAACCGTGGGAATATTTTGACAGGGATGCTCAGGACAATGGTTGTGCGGGGGGGGCATCTTGCACATCACTCATTTAGTTTGCTGATTGGACTCAGGAGAGGCACCAATAACTTTGCAGAGCTATCAGTAGCTAAATATCTTATACAATTTTCTTTGGAGAAAATTGTAGAGACCTACAACTATTTGGAGACTCCAAAATTGTTTGTGACTGGTTAAATAGAAATACAAGATGCTCTACATACACTCTAAGTCACATTCTGGAGGAGGCCCTGAGACTGATTACATATTTTGACACATTTACTTGTAATCATATTTTCAGGGAGCGGAACACAGCAGTTGATGGCCTTTCCAAAGAAGCTGCGCTCCGGGAGCCGGACACTCTGATGATTCAGGAACAGCTCGATGATGCCCATTATCAGTATTATCATCGGCCATTTATGGACTTTTAGGCATAAATTTACAGGATTTTTTATTTTTGTTTATTCATGTATATGTATATATATATATATATATATATCATCTCTCAGATAGCTTTGGTTTTACAATTTTTGTTTATACTAGTTTATCTTTGATTGCTACCTCCCTGCGTGGGACAAGGTAACAACATTACAGAGCTTAGATCTCTTGTTGATGACTACTTGTCATGGATATGTTCAGCATATGCATATGCATCTACAAAATGTAATTTCTTTTTATAATAGAAATTACGGTTTTTCCTAGGGGAAAAATAAAACGGATATATGGTAAAATCTTTAGTGAAATGAGGAGTAGCTAAAACATGAGATTTTGAAATGGAATCCTTAATCTATTGAAATTCATTCTAAGTGGATGAATTTTAATTAAATGATTTATCATTTTCCAACAAATTATGAATTGGTTTGACAATTTTTGCAAACTTTGGAATGAATCGCCTTACAAAATAAATCTCTATCATGAATGATTGGATATATTTTTTCTTGAATTAGAAACAATGTTGATTCTTGAATTAGAAACAATGTGTCTAGGTAGTTTTCCTGATTTGACACCAAATGTTTATTTCGCAAGATTTAGAGATATTCCATACTTTTTACAACGAGTAAAATTTTTTGCAACATGGTAAAAAATATCATCTTGCTTCCTTCAATAGACTACCAAATCATCCAAATATACTTGGATAATTATTTATGAGGTCATCAAAATCTATGTCCATAGCTCTCTAGAACATAGCTCCAACATTAGCCAAAAGACGTATTGTTTAAGGAAAACGTTCCCCATTTAGTTGTGAAGTTTGACTTATGTGTATCATTCTTTTTCAAGCATATCTGGTTGTAGCTATAAAAGCCATCTTAAAGTGACATCATACCAGAACTGACCACTTGTTGCAAAATCAATTCCATATTAGGTAGCGGCAAATTATCTTAATTCGCATTATATTTAATGAAGGAAAGAAATTCAAAAGTAAAAAAAAAAAAATGGCTGGTTTTCTTTCTAATAGAAACTAAGTTAGCCAACCATTTAGAATATTTGACTAGGTATATAACATCAACAACCAACATATTAACTATTTTTTCCCTAATAGTTAACTCAAGAGCTCGGTTGATAGGTATCTGCTTCTACCTAACATATGGGAAATCCATTTCAATAGGTATAACATGGATGATTATGGAAGGATCAAACCCTTTTAAATCATTATAAGACCAGGAAAATAAAGTAGAAAAATCATGAAATAGGTGAACAAACTTGTTTATTTCTTCAGTTGAGTAGGTTTTAGAGACATACAACTTTTTAGGATTAATATCAGTTTTTATATTTCCTTGTATATTCTTATCAATAGTTTTGTTAGGTGCTTTGTCTAAAATAGGAGTTTTAATGGTATCACTTAGTGAAAAAGCATCCTCGAAAGGGACAAGACCCTTTGGGTATTTATTCTTTCTAAAGTTGATTATTTGAGATGACTCCTTGGTTTCATTTGCAAGGAAATTTATAAGATCTTGGTCATCATTGAATACCTGTGAGGTTTTGTCATTGTCGGTAAGTATGGTTTGTACACTGTCATATATTACCCTTGCATGAATACTATAAGTGATGGTTACTCTTGCATGTCGGTAAGTATTCATACATGCAAGGGTAGAATAACGTCTCATCAACTTGTTATATGGGGTATAAATTATTTTAACCAAATTAACAATTAACTGAGAATCCTCGAAAACAAAGAGGTTTTGAATCCCAAGATGAAGGGTATTATCTAATCCAAGGGGCAGAGCTTCAAACTCTATAATGTTGTTAGTACATGAAAAATTCAAGAGATAAGAGATTGAATGAAATTTGCCATAATTATTTTGCAAGAACATAGTGGCACCATTCCCCTCTTATGATGATACTAAATAAAAAAACATATGCAAAATTAAATCAAATCTAAAGGAACATCCATAGTAGTTTTGTTTCCAACCTCTTCTTCACTGAAGATGGTGTAGATTCCTAGGTAATCCTTTATGTATTTAACAGATGGTTGGAAGGTCTTCAATAAATGGGACTATTCCTTTTGCTCAATACAAAATGAAATTCTTAGGACCCTTAGGAATGATAATATGATAGCCATCCATTGAGTAGTAATCCCCAATTAGTGTCTGCTAGTCTATACCAAGGATTATTGAATAGTTACCCATAGACATGATGATGACTTGAATATTACATGTACGAATTTCAGGGTGAGAGGACATAACCAAAATGAGATATTTTATCTTTCCAGTAGTAGCTTGATTTTTCTTCTTAAATTCAAGTATGTTTCCGAAGACCTCATTGGTACATGGATGTCCAACTTCCTCCATCATTGGTTTAGACATAATATTTAGACCAAATGATCCATAAATAAAAAAGTAATGACCAATCTTATCAAAGATATTCATAAAAACATAAAAATGAGGGTTCTCAAGATGTTTGTAGTTGGTTATTGCTCCAACTTCCTAGTTTTAAAAGGGCGCAGTTTTATCTTCCATCTTAGTGATGGATACAAAAGAGCTTGGTCCTCTTTATTTTTTTGCAAGGAAGTTTTTTAAATTGGAAATCCACTCAGGGGTCTAAGCTAGATCAAGTAATGTAGAATTTTTTTTGTCTTAGATAGATATTCTATTATATTAAATGTTTTGGCATCCTTTTGTGGATTGATGTTCATATTGAGTCACCATCATCTTTATTGTTTGAGTTAGATCATATGGGAGAATTATTGTGATTGAAATAACTATTATCAATTTTTTTATTGTAATTTTTGGCACTGATATTTACAATGTTATTTTTGTCATCAATCCATTCAAAAATGATTTATAGTAGTGTTAGAATCAAGAGGCATGGGATTCTTCCCAAAAATCCTCTCTCTACTAGCCTTCATGAATTCACATGTTTTCTTGTCATGATAGTCCTCACAAAATTTGAACCAAGGATGGTTTACAAGGCAGGCTCCTTGTGTAGAGGAAATGGAAGTAAGGTGAGAGATAGGTGGGAGTGTAGTTTAAGTGGGTATGGGAGAAACCTTTCACTCAAAATAAATCATTCAATTGTTAATATATTACATCAACTACAAGATTGCATTCATTTCAAATATTTTACTAGATTCAGTTAAAGGAATGATAGTCCTTAAATTTCAGTCTTTGAATTTGAGACAAGTTTGTAAGGTTGAAGCTAGGATATTGATAGATTTCTCTTCAAGCCTATTTATATAGGATGTAGTAATGTTGTTATAATAGTGAATCATAGCCAATTTTTTATGTGGTATTATCAATTTAGGAATTTGGTTATAGAGTTTAGTAAATCTCATAATAAAATATTTGATAGTTTCTGCTATTTGGAAAGCCATGCTATTGTATTGTTTGATCTAACATGCAAGGGTTTTTGTTGTTCATAAGTGGATTTAAACTTTTAATATAATCTATCCCAAGTGTAAAAACTATTAGGATGAAAATCATAAAAGGAAGAGGTAGCTAGCCCCCTTCCAATAAATTGGCAAAGAGTCTCGTACACACACCCTTGGCATTAGCCCCAATGTTATTGCAGACATTCGAGAAAGCACTTAAGTGTTCCTCAATTGTGCAAGTTCCATTACTAGAAAATTTAGTTTGTTAATCTTTAAATTTGGGTAATGGGATCATTGTAGGAGGCGAGCTCAAGGGATATGGCACATGTGAAGGAGTTGAATTTAGTTATTTTTCAAATTCAAATAACCTATATTTTGTATAATTCAATTATGATTATTAATGTTTATGGTGGTCTTGTAATTACTATAAATGTTGCCTAAAAGTGGCACAACAATTTTAAGAGATGGAATATTAAATATTGGTAGTTTGTTAATAAATACAATATTAGATTCTGATAGCATGTTTCATATTTTCTAAACTTTTCTTTCAACCCTTAATAATGAATAAAGATTTGTACTCTGGTGATTTTTCCCTTAGCCGATGTGATTATCGAGGGGTTTTCAGGTATTTGATGTAAAGATCAGGATTGAAGAGGAATTTCAAGAGTATATTGTTAAGATTAGGATTGCTACACAGGTGTAGGCATATATTGATAAGACAATTTAATTAGGCTAAGCTCTTTCAATATGCTATTGGAATTTCTCACCAATGATTTCCCTATCATGAGATAGAGTGGCCTAAAACCTTTCTATTTCTTCTCTAGTTTTCATAGTGTCTAAATCAAGATTAACTAAACCAACGAAAATATTGTTTTGATTATTAAAATCCAGAAAGACATTTGATTGAAATAGTGTAGGAATAGTAATTTAAAATTCAATCTCCTTGTTCAATAAGAAATACCCTTTCATATAAATATCTCAAAATCCAAATAGTAAATGCACATAAATGACCTTGATTAAAATTTCCAGGCGTAGTTTCTTATGTTGTTGACAATAATGATAAGGCTATATTGTCTTATTAGTGCTTGGTGAAAAAGGTTCAGCTATTTTCATGATTCTAAAATCAAATAAAAGGAAGAGAGTAATAGAGAACATGGAAAAACACTAGTTAGAAATGACAACGAAAATAGTGATTAGACCAACCAAAATATCAAAAAGGATAAACCAAGAGAAAATGGGGTGATCACTTTTCGCTCCCTAGTGTGGTAGATGTTAGGTTCCTATACCAATATGAGTCATAATTTTGAATGAATAAGGCTAAACCTTGTAATATAGTACATACCTTTGCCTACTGCAAATGCTTTCTAATATTAAAAAATAAAAAAATGTAAAGAGGGTATGTCCTCAAAGAAAAATCAAAGGACACAAAAGAATGGAAAAAGGTCAGAAAATGATGATATATGAACCCCAAAAGACAGAAAGAGACCATGAAAGTGTGCAAGTCAAAATGCCACTACTATTCACTTTCATGCATAATAATGATTGTATGCAGCTTGTCACTCATGCCACAATCCATGGTAATCAAACTATTTAATCTTGATTATACCATGCTTTGAATTTTATGTTTATAGTTAGAGAATAAAATCTGACCAGATAGTTTAATCTTGGCAGATCATTAGATAGGTAGAGAAAATAAAAGGAGCTCATCAGTTTAATCTGAGCCCTTGGATGATATAAGGCTAGAATTGGATAGTTTTCTTTGTAAAAAAAAATGATTTGATAAGGGTTTGCTAGCCTAAATGCCCCCAAATAAAATGAAGAAAAAATGGTAGGATGAGTAAATGGGTAAGTAGTAGATAGGTTGCAGAAATATCATGTGATTACATAAAGACACCTATGTCATGTTTAAATGCATCTTTCAAACGTGCATAAGAAATAAACAAAGCAAACACAATAGTTCACAATTTGGTTTATTTAACATCCCCTCAATCATTTTACCCCCTCTACTTACTAATTTCCCCTAAATAAGTTCTAAGTACTAAAATCCTTTAAGTCAAAGAGGCTCAGAGCATTTCTTTGACTTTTGGACTGGACTCTTGGCTTAATGACTTAGGGACACAAGTAGTAGAACCCCCTTCATGAAAACTCATTCCCCCTTCATAAAATACATTTCCCCTCATTATCCTAAGAAAACCCTTTTTCCTAAGGTTAAACACCTTTTACCTAGGAAAAACAACGCCCCCCCCATGTAAATCCCTTGCGCACAAAAAACCCGCCAAAAGGTTTTTATCCTAAGTGTAAATCTAAATGCGCAAATGCATACACTTTACCCCTTTTTTGAGGAAAACCCAATCCGCCATCGCTTTCATATTAATTAACTAACTTTATTATATAAACCATTATAACCCTTTACCCATAAATAATTAAAACCCTATATAACATACCCCAACCCCTTTGTTTTTAAAACTAATATGAACTAACCCTTATCCCAATATAAAATCACTTAAGTCTACCTAATCCTGGTAAACTTAAGTTAATCCTGCATCAGCCTAACCTGATCCCCTAAACACACGATTAAGCCCCGCCTGATCGATTATCCCATGATTAATCCCCTAAATAATCCCAAATCTCCATGATTAAGCCCCCTTGAAACCTTTCCTTTTATCCCTTCGCACAGCTTCTCCACCCGACTAACGTCAGATCGCAATTGCCCAAATCCAACGGCCCAAAGCAATATCGGTCACACCCAATGGATTTCCTTTACCCTCCCAATGAGGTGGTTTTCCCCTGACCCCCCATGGTTTCATGTCAAATGATGTATCAAATTGGGTGACCCCTCTCAAAAACCGCCCACAGCACAAAAGTGGTGCGACGACCCTCCAAAACCACTTTCCCCACTTAACCAAAAAACTGTCGAACGTTCATCCAAAAGGGAACCCACCAAAACTAATCATTTTCTCCATAAAAGGCCACAAAGCCCTTTTTTGCCCTTTTTCACCCATTCTCTTTGTAAACCATTGCCAAGCACTGTAAATGTCGAATTTACCAATAGAATTCCAAGACTGCTCCAGAAGACGCTGCGGACAACCCAAATGACCTTTTCAATTCGTATTAGGACTACACCAACTGTTGTAGCTGCTGTGAACCATCTTTTTTAAAACCAATTCACCCTATTTAAGGTATTTCACCACGAATAACCCCTTACCCCTTCAAATTTCAAAACATTTAGCCTGTGCAGTATTTTAATTTAAAAATTTCATTAAGAATACTACGAAATTCAAAATTTGTTTGCCTAAACCCTTTGAAAATCCCAAAACCTTTGATAAAACCCTTAGATCCTAATTCAAATCCACAAGAACTAAATTATGGCTGCCCCTGTTGCCATGGATGATCGTCCTGTGATGACTCCACATTTAGACCTGGACCACCTTCCCCTGGCTAACAGGGATTTCAAAATCAAAGATACAACTTCATTAGAGCTTCCGCTCAAAATTCATTGCTTAAGCAGAGACAACTATTTGAACCATTCATATGACATTGGCCTCTGGGAGTCCAATTTACCCAGATACCAGTTCCCCCAAGTTCATATATTTCCATAAGTTGTTCATATGTGCTATGCATGCTACATCCCCAGCCATAGAGCCATAATGTCTCATGACCAGAAGGTTCTATTCACTCTCACAGTTGAGTCCATTAATGAAATGTTGCAGTTCCAACTAGGGCCAAACTTGATTCCACTCTCAATTGGAGACTTGTTGGACCAGTATCCCAAGCTAAGCCCTTCAATATTGGCCCAATTGTTCCAAACCCTCATTGAAGAGGAAAAACACATCCCTAAAGACCCACCTCCATATATGTCAGCAATTTTCTCTACAAAGGGCAAGAAGATTGTGACCATGATTTCATAAATTTTGGGTTACTCCATAAGTCAATACATTGATGAACTTATACTTGCCTTCCTGTCCATTTATACCCCATGATATCCTCCTGCTGTTTTGTACAATTTTTCTAAGTTTATAGCTGATAGGATGCATGAGCAGTTTACTAGAATGAGAAATGAAAGAGTGTTTAAATATTCCTCTATCCTCTATCATATGTTTTTGTACTATCAGTCGGATAAGTTTCTTTTCACTCTCCAGAAGCTTGACACCAGGGGCCAGCCCAGATCTGTCATTTTTTGGACCCCACTCTTCCATGAGTTTGGATCACCATATACATACTCAGACTTCATAGATTCTTTTGTGTATCCAATCATGACTATGCTCACTGGAAATCCTCCACCCATGATAAGTCCAGAAATAAAAAGAGTCCTCCAACTTTCCAAGCAAGCCAAAGTGGGAGATTGGTACCTTTACCAAAACCACATAGAAATAAGAATATATGGTTGCCTTCTTGCACCATATAAGTTGCCAAGATACCTCCCTATGAGGTTGTTTGCCTTAGAATATTACAGACAGATCATCAATGCAGATGAAGTCAACTTTGTCAATTCCAAGAAGAAGGCCTATTTCAAAATCAAAGACCAATTAGGTCCCTTCATATGCAATTCCATAGAGGCAAGGAGAGAGGCAGACCTAATCTTGCAAAGAATGAAATTCCAAAGGAGTCTTGTATGGAGATATGACCCTTTAGAATTCATTACCAAGAAAATGAAAAAGGTCAACCAAGGACCTTTTATGCACCACCCCATACCAGACATAGTGGCATATGCCAATCAGATAGATTGGATGGAACATACCTTAGTAGACAAAGACAACACAAGGGTAGATGTAGAAAATGATCCGATTGATTTAGAAAAGCAGCTTGATGAGAACTCTTTTCTGCAGGTACTGGAAGAGCAAGAAAGATCCATGAGCACCCCTCTAGTCACACAGACTCCTCAGAATGAGGAGAAAAATCCAAAAAGAAACAGAGAGGGAGCTTACACTTTAGGAATGGACATCTCTAATCTGTAGCAGGTAACAAGTCACAGCAAGAGGCAAAGGCTCAATCCGGCCTTTGAATAGGAATATACAAAAGGATCAACACAAGTAACCAACAGAGAGGTAGATAGAAGCAGACCCACAAATCTATCTGAAGACATACAAGAGCATTCCACATCATAGACTCGGATGTTGGAAAGGTAGCCTAGTGTGGAAGTGTCTTCCTTAAGTAGGCCTACTGACAAAGACCAAGACATAAAGTACAGGTATAAAGAAATCAAAATGAGGAATGAGAAGCTTAAAGCCCAAACATATGCTCAATACCTAAAGCTCACTCCCACAAATCAAACAAGGCTAATGTCGGCCTTTGACATCAAGGAGGGAAAGTTGCAAATGTCCTTTATCAAAAATATAGCACAGTAGCCCAATACTTCATCAGATTACAAGAGGATTGACTTTGAAGTGTTGGCAAGGGATATTCATCCCATAGACCAGATAGAACTGCATAAATAGGCTGGGGAGATGATATACTCCACCCTGATAGGTAAAGCCATAACTACCCATTAGCTACAAAACTCATTGACCAACATATTAGGTCAATATTAGTTGGAGAAGGCCTTCTCATAGGCCAAGGATACTAGGATCAAGTCCTTAGAGGACTTAGTGATTAAATTGGGACACAATCCCAAAGATATCAAAGCTACAGAGCAACTTATGAAGAAGAAAAACGATGATATTTCTGCACTTAAGAAGCAATTAAAAATACCCCAGCTACAACATCCTCAAACACTTGAAGTCTTAGAGAGCCAAACTAGACATGAGGAGTTGATGGACTTGGTCCTAAAGCTTAATGATTAGTTAAAGGAGGTAGAAAAGGAGTTGGACACTTTAATTCAATCGAAGCAAAGTGACTTGGCCACAACTTCTACAAATGTCATCCCTACATTATCTACAGCAGTCCCTTCCACACTAGCAGCTTCACTAGCACCTACAGCTCCACCTACCATAGCATTTCCAGTCACAACAGAGTCTACAATAGTAGGTGTATCAGGAGAAAAAGCAACAAAATTAGTTAAAGCCATGGAAGAAATGTCTATCAAGGCTACAGAAATGAACAAACTAACAGAAAAGGTGGAAAGTTTAGAAACTGATTACAAACTTGCCGAAATTATGCAAAAGGAAGAAACTCAGAAGACCAATAGGATGAATGAAAGCGTCAAAGCCTTGGAAAAGGACCTAACATTAGAGAAACCCCTTGGATAAGCCAAGGAACTGTTGTGGGAAAATACCATTGACTCTGTCAATGATATATGGCCATTAGTTTAGGTTATTTTTGAACAAATAGAATTAGTAAAGATAGCTACAAAAGCTATCCAGAAAGTCAGGGAGGAGTTGGGAGACATGCCTAAGGATGCCAATAGACTCATCCACTTCCTCGATAGAAACAACAGGTATGAACTCCAAGAACTAGACATAGAAGACAAAACTGAAAATATTTTGGAAATAAGGAAGGTTCTTTCCAAAAGGAACCTAATGCTTAATTTAGAGGAAAAATTCCACAACATGGAGGTGCCCATTGATAGATTCATGGCCAAATTCCAAATTTTGAGGGAGAAATGATTGCCAAATCCATTGGTTATCAATGACAAACTTATGACATAGTACGACTATGATAAGAGACTCAGATAGTTGGCCAAAGAACAAGCTAGCACTTCATTAATAAAAGCCCTGCCAACAAGCAAAGTTTTGTATAATACATTTGAGAACTTCTTTTTCCTCCAGCGTGAGGTAAAACATTTGTTCATCACCAAGCCCAATTTTTCCAAGTATATTGAAGCTGATGAGATATACAGCCGAATGATGAATTTCAAGTTACCTAATGCTGAATGGTGGGAAAAGATGACTGATTTACTATGAGAAATTTAGAGTGAAATGGTTACTGCACAGTAAAATTAGAACAGCCAGGTAAAAAAGATGAAAATAGTTCAGCATGGTTAAATAGTATCAGTGCCAAAGAGTATCAGGTAAAAGAAGGAGGTTAAAGAATATTCCAGCGTAGAAGACCACAACAGAAAGCCAACATAAAAGGCTTAAACCCAACCATAAAGCCAACAACACCACAATAAAAGGGAGAGCATGAAGTAGTTCGATAGTTGTCTCTATCTTCTAGCAAGAAGATATTTTGTATTTCCTAGATTAAATCTCAAGTTAGTTTGAGATATTTTGTGATAAACTTTTGTATAAATACTTCATAAATCGACGTATGTAGGGTGGATTCTTAGACATTTCTATAGAACTTGTTGATCAAAAGATTGTAAGCTATTGTATCACTAATTGGACCAGCAAGCTAGATTAATGAATAAAGACAAGACATTTCACAAGATTCATGCAGAGAAGTATTTTCTCATCTTGTTATTTTTATTTAAAAGTTTTCCAAAAGTATTTAATGTATTTGAGATCTGAATGCTATAATATGGAATGATATCTCATAATTTTCTTCATTCCACTCTATTTTAACTATTATGCATTTTAATGTTTTCTACTAATTATCTAAGTTAAGGAATTCTTGATTGCTCCTTAATTTATGTAGTTCCATATAATATATAGCAAAGGATTCTTAACTGCCCTTTTCTCATGATCACCATATATTCCTCATTTTAATCCCAGTTTGAGAATTCTTAAGTTCTCTCTCACCCTGGTTAAGATCATTTCACCCATCTAGCCCAAAGACCTACACTTTACTCTACTAGCTTGCCCTTTGAACACTCCCTTTAGTGATTTAATTCCAGTTTTGCTACCCTTCTTTGACTCCATAGCCCAATGGTCCAAAGACATCATTCTATCCATCTGTTTTAACGATTCCACCATCCAACCCTCATTACAAATCAAAAACCCCCCTGAACCTTCAGAACTAGCCTAAAATCCCAGCAAACAAAGCTAAATTATATAGAGAGATACCTCTCTAAGCCATAGGTTGGCTAGAGCCTATGCTTAAAAGTTGGTTTTTGGTTACCTCGATCATTTTCTTTCTTGTGATAACTTCTAGAGAAAATTCTGAGTGATAACATAGTGGCGACCATACTGGGGAATCTCAAATCCTCGGTCCTAATAAAGCTTTAAGAAAATCCTAAATCTTCATTCTAAGCCTCTTAAAGTCATTTCTTAGAAGTTATTTTACAAGATATCACAAAAACAACTAAATTTTTTTGGAATTCTGGCTTCTAGGAAGACTCATTTTACTAGGGCTAATCCAACCCAAACCTTGCCCTAGTAGTTGATAATCCCAACTTGATTTCAAGAAAATCCAAAAAAGAAGAAAGTTCAATTAGCCAGATACCATTAGTTAAAGCTAATTCATGTCCTGATGAGTGGTTATTTTTAGAAGACCTTCCCTTTGATGTGCCATTTTAATAGTCATTATTTAGAACAAAATCCAAAAGTGCACTCAGTGAAACTGTTCTAGATCCTGAATTCGTTGCAGACATTGAAGTTCAACAGGCCACCAAGTCCATTGATGAATACATTCTAAAATCTCCTCAATCATCTATTAACACTACTATTAACCCCGAGGTGTAGCGCTGCTAGTTTGAAGACTAAAGGAAGAATATGGCCTGCTTTGCTGTCCTGGAAAGGGCCCCACATGGGCCATCACTCTTCTTTCCCCAATATTCTACTTACATTCTATCCCACTCATATCTTAACCTGACCCTCACTTCATAACAAAACCCTCTTCCGCCTTAGCCTCAAATAGATTAACCCAAAACCCCCCGAAAAACCTTACCTTTCCGTCCATACGCACTCTCCACACATTTCTTGAGGACATCCCGTACCTCCATGTCCCTCCACCGTCAATCTCTCCTGCCAATCTGATGGCCCACGTTTCACCCGATCGATGAGACGTGCTCGATCGATCTCTGTCGTTAGACCACTCCCACTAGATTTAACGGCTATCGCTCTTATCGCGCAACAACTAACGAGAGGAGTACCTGCCCGATAAAGGCAGTTTTCTCTCTTCCCCCTCCGCTACATGGCATGTAGTAAGTGGCATCGGGCGTACTCCACCTATTAGCACTTACTACCCGATGAGTGCCCGATAGAAACCCTAACCACCCAAACAAAACCACCCTCAAGGTGCAATCGTTTGAGCACCTCCTCCGCCTGATAGCCGTCCGATCTGTCCACCGAGATCTAACAGCTCAGACCTTTTCCGCTCCCACCAAAGACTGCAAGCCTCATGTAATCGATCCCCTCCATCCATTCCTTCCGATCCATTGGACCTCGTCGATGACTGCTCCTGCTTGTCCTTCGCCACCCTGCCATTACTCTGTTCTCCCTAATTAGCACATTCAGCCGTCCATGCACCTCATACTCTACATCCTATCAGTTACCCAAGGAGGATGGTGGTTGACTCTGTCAGTATCATGACAGTGAGGTTGCTAAACTAAATTAATAGAAATTATGGCCGAAACAGGAAGGACGCAACACGATACAAGCAAACATAATTAAACAGTCATGGAGCCTCACTGACACAATCAAGCCAGCCACCTAACAGGGCAGCATTGTACCAGAATTAATTACCATTTTCATGATGGAAGGAGAATTGTGTCCTTATATGCAATCAAGCAGTTAGAGACAATGGGGATAGATTAAGACACCTCAAGCCCTAAAAATCTCGAGAGCATTGTAAAGAGCTATAAATAGCTGAAAGTAAGATGTAATCAGGGTTCAACTTCTGGAGACTATGGAGACTCTACTACTCAAGCTTCTCATCTTCATTCATTAGTAATACAAGCTTCTTTTGCTGTTATATGATCAATATTCCAACTTCTCTTCTGTTATAAGCTTGCACTTAAACAGGCCGTTCAGGTTTCTTTTGTGTCAAATGCTAGATAACTCTCATCTTATCTTTGCGTTGGTGTATTAGATTTGCAAGTTTCATTTACTTTCTGTAGCTATCCACCACATGGTTATGTATGTATCTACTGGTATTGTTAGTATTCTCCATTCACTCACTTAATCTACAAACTATTGAGCATTAGTGGTCTAAAACCGTGTAGGCCGAGAGTGTTCATGGATGTCTTGAGTAATAATAGAGTCAAAGTGGTTATCCGGCTTGATCCAGACCATTGTTTATTCCAATAGTTCATAGAACAATGTTGAAGATTATGTGTTATCAGGCATCTCCGAGCTGCAACCATAGGAGAGTTTCCTGGAGTGATAACATAATTGGTGCCATTACCGGGGAGAGGAGATTGAAGCTTAGCTTCCCTGGGAGACAACAACTGAAATCTCTTCCCTTGAAGTCCATACACACCAATGGTCCTTTCCAGTAGTGGGGTTTAGATTTCATAGGGGAGATTAATCCACATTCCAGTGGCCAGCTGTTACAGGGAAAAGTGTCTACACAGAACTGCTTATCCCACTAAGGTGTGATAGCTACCTTAAAAACAAACAAAGCAAAGCTACTTTCATTTTTCCTTTATGAAGTATAGATGAGAGAAGAACAAAGAAGACCAACCTCTATCTTGCGCTAATCTCCTAGTCCAATTCCTCTCTCTCTTGATAGTCTTTCGCTACTTGTTCCCTTGCACGCCCAGCTTCACAAAGTACCTGTAAGATCACAATAGCATAGCACTATACAAGAACATGGATCTATAATCATAAACAATCTAGGATCAGATGTAAATTGACCATACAAATGCAGCAAACATGAATGACACAAGAGTATGGAGGAAAACTTGAATAGCTTTTATTGATAAACAAGAAAGAGCCAAGGGGAGTTACAACCAGTTGTTCTGACCCAGCATCATCCTCTCAGCAAGGAAGCCCCTCTTCACCTCATAAAATGCTTAGATCACCCAACAATCTGATGTTGTCTCAAGAAACCAACAGTAATTCCTTACAATATGCAAAATTCCAGCCTTTGGATCTCTGGGATGAGGGATTCATATATAGATATCTATAAGGGAGATGAGTCAGCTTGTGATTTGATTAGTGTCTTCCCTCTGATAGTTCTTGCTTCCACTTGGAGATTGATGATCTCTTACTCATCCTTGGTCGAATTCAGAGAGGCAAGTGTCACAGGAGAAGTTTCTGGAAGTTTCCATTGCCTCTCCACCTCGCGGAATGACACTGCCATTTGTCACTTCTCACCCATCGCACCCCATAGAAGGGCTTTTTGAAATGCAATGCACCCACACAGTGTGTTTAGGTGAGATGCAACGCACTTTGCCTATGGAGCAGCTGAAATGATCCTGTTTTGACCAATTCTGAGCAGTTTTTCATGGAGAACTTCTGGGAGAAGCTGTAATCAGTTGACCTGGCTCCTTTAGGGGTTAGAACAACACTTTTAGGGACTTAGGAGCCCTTGGTTTATCGACATTTTATGCTTGGGGTTGCAGTGCCCAAAAATGTCTATAACAGTTGCCCCCTAAAGCATGAGGTCGTTAATCTTTTGATGTCGGGTGAAATGCTTTATTATGAGGATCCAAAGTTCTTTCAAGCTGGGAGGAGACCTGTAATAAGATACAATACAATACATTATCTTCATAATATTTTCATGATCTAGCTGAGGCGGGCATTCCCATGCTCAGCTTTATAAATTCATCTTTATGTACATAGGATAGACAATCGTCTGAGTGTAGACTGATGATTCTGGTCGAGCCATCATCCCTTTGATTGGATGATTATTTGTGTAGCAATGATGTACATTTGATGTCTTTATTTCCTTGAATATATATCGCAGCCCAGATGGATGAAACTAGATCCGGGGTCTTCAATCTCGTTCGATCTTCACTCGAAGTACAAGTCGATCCATGTGAGAGATGTTCTGGAGTCGAACATGGAAAGACATCGCCTGATTACCAGCCAATGATGTAAGCTGTTAACAGGCGCGAGAGGAATCACCGATAATGATAATGACCCTCAAGGTACTGCAGTACAATTCACGTGGTGTGAATAAAGGACTTGGCGTCGAACACCACGCAAAATCTTTCGGTCGAAGGTCATTGATGTAAACCTGTCGCCGGAAGTGAGAAACTTGCCATTGAGGCATGCAAGCTTCAAAGTACTGAATGGGGTGTTCCTAGATCGACTTCTTGTATAATGAGCTGACGTCGACAAGAAGTGATCCTTCATAGGAGGGCCTTAATGAATCCCACATCAATGACACGGAACAGAGCAAATGATTTTAATGGAGGTGAAAACGATCTGGTGATATAAGGTTCAGGGTGGCGGTCATGAAAGAATGGAGCATAAATGTATTGTAGCAGGTGAGACATAGGTGAATTCTCTGAATGACTTCTCTTGAACATATCGGTGACACTGACGTGATGGATTGGTAGCATTAACCCCAAATGTGGATGGTGTGACAGGACCATGGTGATGTGACCGGTGAATGAAACAACCCAACCTGACTTGGATGCGGAGTGGAAGTGTCATGTTCAAGAGCGACTTGCTACCAACAAAGTTTCTTCAAGTTTTCTTCCCAATTTTTCCCCAGTCATTGCTGACCAGTACCTCTTTATTTTTTTCAAGCTTGAGGAGGATAACATATGCTTGTTCTATAATTTTCCCTTCGGGCAAACCCATCACTATGTTTTAACGAGCCTAGCGATAGTGAAACTCGTTCTCGTCTATAGAAAAGTTTGTCGCTATTAAGTTTTAACGAGTTTAACGACAAAGATAACTCGGTCATTTTCAATTTTAGAGAGTCTGAAAAGGAACGTAAAGGAAACTCCAAAATTCCTTTTTCGTCATCTAATCCCTTAAGTCCGAAAAAGTATAGAACAATACAGAAGGGTTGAATTTTCGATACTTTTAACGAGCCGAAAAAAACAAGCGCTCGATCTTTTTGTGTAATAATCCCTCAGGTCCAAAAAGATTAAAATTTAAAGGAGGGATAGCACTTCCGGTCCCTTTAACGAGCTGGAGAGGCCAATGGCTCGGCAATCTTTTCATATTTTACGAGTCAGTTGAAAAGAGCTTAAAGGAGACTCGTCTTTTGAGGAATGAGTGATAAAATGGGTAGCAGCTGATTCCAGGTAAGGTTTGGAATGTTCCAATCACGACAGTGTTACAAGGATGGCTAGTGAGATCACTCTTCACAGCTGTTCCTCAAAAGGGGTAAACAATCAAATGGAGGTGAATGATCGGCCAACACAGAGTGGAGGTGATGGTGAGAACACGACCAAGGCTTTTAAAGGCTGAAGTACTACATTCACGATGGTTATTTATCGGGGAATAGTTCATTTTTTAATGAGATTAAACGTGGGGAGAAACATTTGCTCATGATTTATGTTTATTTTTTAACGAGCTTGAACTATGTGCTAAAACTGCTCGATGCGGGTTTATTTTTTAACGAGCTTGAACCCTACAGTAACATTGCTCGTGGCAGGTTTATTTTTTAACGAGCTTGAACCCTGCAGTAACACTGCTCGTGATAAGTTTGCATGCCCCCAGTATAATAACGCAAATCGAGGTGCATGCCCCCAAGCTTCATTGCATTCAACTTGGTGGTTAGAATGAAGGTTTACCTTTGAGATTTGGAAAGGGGATTTGTTTCATTTTTTAATGCGGTTGACATAGTAAAAGAAATATCCTCATGACTCCTTGTTTCATTTTTTAACGAGGTCGACACGAGATAAGAACCATCCTCGAAATCCACTGTGTTTACAGTATTTGATAGAAAATCAAAAACTGAAGGATGATTAAGGTCACTGGAACTATCTTCCTTACAATTCAGGAGATGGGAGTGATGGTGTTAATCTTCCCATGGTGCCTCTCCTATCATCATTGATTGAATGATTCCTTCGTCTGTAGAATGTACATGCGACCAAGGATCTGAAGAGGTGCCATATTCGTTAGACCTATCTATCCAGACACTCAATGAGCGTTGATTTGGGTTTGCCCCCCAGGCCAAGAAAATTGATTGCTACAATATTTCTAAAATGGCGATGATCCATGCTGACAAAATGTTTAGGAATCTTCTGAATCCATTAGATATAGAAGATTTCATATTGCAGGTTTCCACTGTGGCCACTTCCGCCAAATTACTCGGAGGCGGTAGGGCAAAAGTACCCATTAAGACAGGGTCTTTTAGGAGACCTACTCCGATATTTTGAAGCGAATGATTGATTCCATGGATCATTGGAATGCTTCCCGTAACTTGTGAACTGTTGGGGAGAAATGTTTGTTGGTCGACGATTGCAATTCCTCCTTGGAAGGGAAATGCAATCTTCCTGAAGTAGGTCGACACAACTGCAGCCATGGCATAAATCCAGGGCCTTCCTAGTAGGATGTTGTAATCGAGGTTTCCGTCGATTACTTCAACATCAATTTCTACTATTTTGCCCCCCAGTTCAACTTGCAAGTTACTTAAAATCCCATATGGAGTGTATGATCATCCATCAAATGCTTTTAACATTGTTGGCAATCGCGACAAGGGTCGTGAGCCTAAATTTTTCCAGCAACTCATCGACATAATACATGTAGATGCCCCCTCATCAATAATTGTTCGATGAACAGTTTTGTTGAGGGCTTTCACTTGAATAAGGAAAGCTAGTTGAGCTGGTAATTGAGGGTCATATCCTTTGTGATTAAAGGATACAAGATTGGAATCCGTTGGGTCAATCCCACCTATTACTGATAATAGATCCTGCTTTTGGGAGAGGAAATTTTGTGGTACCTCAAGTGTCGACATAGCGGACGGCGATTGGGCCAGGTCCTCTACTATATTATAATTATGTGCTACTTTTGCACGAGGATTAAATGTCGATTTGTGTACTACTCCCTTTGGCGGATTTATCATTGGCTTAGGAATGATGGGTGGCACAACTTCGGTCAAAGTTGTTGTCGAACTACTAGGTTGTTCATTAGCCTTGTTATTCGACAGCTGTGGATTCCCGTAATCTTTATTCCTTGTCAGAGCATCATTTTGCTGCTTTGAGATAGACAACATAAGCACTTGGGATCGGGAAGCATTTTTATTAGCAACCAGTTTGGTTCCCGGGTTTGGAAACGGATCAGTCAATACTGCTGAGGTTTTTGAACTCTTAAAGAGTTTCTTAACTTTAGCTTTATGTGGACAATCTCTCGTCCGATTATCCTCATCGCATATCTGACACCCCGCAGGGGGTTTCCTTTTCCTAGAAGGGTTTGCAGAAGGTTTTTTAGGTGATGACTCACCCTGCTTCTTTTTTCTCCCTTTCTTTTTCTTCTTGCCCCCTGGTCGCT
This sequence comes from Pinus tabuliformis, assembly GCA_031772625.1. Taxonomy (NCBI): domain Eukaryota; kingdom Viridiplantae; phylum Streptophyta; class Pinopsida; order Pinales; family Pinaceae; genus Pinus; species Pinus tabuliformis. Next base: position 162,264,707 of record CM062807.1, read on the forward strand.
TCAGTTGTTTGCCCTTGTCGGTCGACACGGCATTTACTTTCGAGGCAAGAAGTTCCTCATTTGCATTTTGACTAGAAATCTTACAAGTCTTTTTAGATGTAGCCTTTGTTGATTTCGTGTTTGTAGTACCAATCACGCCATCACCGACATGAGAGTCATTGTTCAATTTAGGAGGAGGAGGAACGGAAAATTATGGTCTGGGAGCATCAGGGATTTTATCGTAGAGCGTGCCAGACTGAGTATAAATCAAGTCTAAATATTGCGCACAAGCAATAACTTGCTCTTCAGTGACGACTCCACCCTTTGCCACATCTTCTGTAATGGAAGGTAATAATGACTTAATAAACCATTCAGCTAAAAGCTGATCAGGAACGTACGTTTTTACCATTCTACGACGACGTCGCCACTCATGAATATGATCAGATATGTGAGTGGCCATTGTCTGTTTGAAATTGGTAATAAGCTTTGTTCCTGTTTCGTACCTTATTGGTAACTGAAAATGGGTTAAAAAGGTTGTGGCTAGGGTGCTGAAGTTATCGAATGAAGCTCTAGGCAATTCAATATACCATTTTGCTGCTGGACCAGTTAACGTTCACTGAAAAAGGCGAAGACTAATCGAATCATCGTTTAGAGTGTTAGATGAACACCACAGATGAAAGGTCATCACATGATTTGACGGGTCTTCACCTCGATTTCCATTAAATTTAGGAATATCTGATGGAAGTTTATGCGGAATCGTTGGCCACCAAGGGGCATAAGCAATTGGATCATTCGTCAGCCAGTTTAGATCTGGTAATTCTAGAGTTGCTACAAAGGGCAACTGTTGATTTAGGTTAGGCGAAGCATACCCAGGATAAGATGGAATCACCTGAGCAGTGGGTCTTTGCATACCAACATAATGTATTTGATGCTGGTAACTTTGATAAGGTTGATGGGCATAACCATTATAATATGGTTGTCGATAACCACTTTGGAAATGGGGTTGCCCATTACTTACAAAGACTTGTTGCTCAGGTCCTTGATATGATTCCTGGAATGGCAGTTGTTGAGATTGAATCAGCCATGGTTGTTGGACCATTTTCTGTTGCCCAATACTGGATGATTGACCAAGATGAGGAGTCATAGTACTTGTTTGAGCCTGAGTCACTCCAGATAAGGAGGCACTAACCTGAGGTTGTGATTGAGTCATTGAGACAAGAGGCTGTTGTATTGCAACCTGAGAAACTTGGGGTTGACCTACAACAGGTAGCGCTTGTACTTGCGACGCAGTCACCATAGCAGGTATAGTGGGAATATTCGACACAGGGTGGAGTGGTTGCATTGAATATACAACCCTTGGTTGCTGAGGCAATATTGGTACCCAACCGCTGGATGTAATTCCAGTTTTACCTGAACTTTGTTGTAAACTCCCATATGGTTGTTCTCTGGGAGGGAAAAATGAAAAGGCATACTGCCCTCCATATGGTGGAAATCCAGTACTTAAAGGGTAGATTGGCGTTTGAAGACACATTGGATCAATTTGTTGAGTTTCAACATAAGAAATACCAGATGATAATCCGGATGAAGAAATAGGAACTGACCATGTCGTCGAAACAGTCCCTGATTGGACTCCGGCTTGTTGTTGATAACTTGCCGGGACAGATGGTATACCATCGAACATCATTGGAGTAGCATTAGGAGGCTCTGCCACTGCTGCGTCGGATGACACAGTCCTAGATGTCGACGGTTGTTCAGACATATCTAGTCTATCCAAAAGATTTTCTAGCGATTCTACAAGAACTTTGTGATGAAGGGAGACTAACTTCTAAGACCAACGAGGGAACAGTGACGTTATTCCGATTAAAATAAATTTTAGACGCTTTGACACAACTTGTTTTTTCAATTTTTAAGAGTCGAGAAAAAACAAAAGATGACTCTAGTCGCCTTCGATTTTTAATGAGCCTGAAGTGACAAGTGCTCAGATGGACCTTTTCCGTTTTGGAGTCTGAAAAGGAACGAAAGGGACTGCTCTGGAAATCTAGGCAGAGGGATTACCAAACCAATCGCAAAACTGCAGAATACTTTTTACGGTACGGTAGTCAATCTTCCCGAATGTTGTGTTCAGTGCATTGCGATCGATAGGGCAACAGACACAACTTCCTATGGATAAAGGATTAAGCCTATTGTGGTCTCCCAAAATATACTCGATGGTACGTGGGAGCACAAGTCCCTACTGGCACTTATCGTCTCAAAGTGGAGGAATCACCCAACCATCAGTGAGAACAACAGTTACCAGGCTTTACGACGCCGGAATATGTCTCTAGCCTAGACTTCTAGATGTTGTGCATTAGGTTCCAAAGCATTGTTAGATTCATTGAATTTATTTTATAATTGATCTTGTTTATGAAGTTTACCTTTCAGGTTCACCGCGAGATGTAGATGTGTAATTCCTAAAATGCAATCTAAGATGATAAACAGCCTTTTATCTTCTTTGCACAATGAAAATCCTAGCTACTAAGGAAAGAGAGACAGTATTCTTTCACAAAGAGCAAAGAGCACACTCTAAATGCACTTTCCTAAATCAAACCAATCAAACAGTCTAAATGCAAATGCACATGCATGTATTTGTTTTCGGCTTTCTTAGTATGTGAATGGTAAAAAGAAAGCTAATGCACAAATCTGAATTACTTTTCAAGTGACAATTACTAACAAGTTTCTTTTCGAAATCAGAAATGGAGACAATCACAACATTTTACGATTTGGAAATGAATACTTGCTTTCGACACTAGAAAAACTACAAATTCAGACCAAATACAATAGTAACAGGGTAATCAACTATCAATAGCAACCAAACTCTTTCCTATGACTGAAAATGACACTTGCGACACTTTCAAATCAAAGGACGACAATACAATTACGTTACTTTTTGCAAAGGAGAACTGAAAATGACTCAACAAATACACAAAAACATTTACAGTTCTTTTGCACAATGGAGGCGGAATAACAACAAAGAAAAGGGGTTTCAAACAGAGATATACTGATCACAGGTAGCAAAATTCATGAATAGAACTGGAAAGAATGAACTACAGAAACCAAAACTGAACAATGCCTAGTCTGATCAGCGCACCTATAACACAGGGAATTTGAAATGCAGCGCACCTACTACACTCAGGAAGTGCACTGAATTTCAGATTCTCAGAACAGTACCTGTGCTGGGCCAGAGACGAGACTTTGCTTGGGTTCTGGGTCACAGTTTGCAGTTCAGTTCATGGGTTTTGGCCGAGCAAATGGTAATCAGTAATGCAATAATCAGGGGTAGATCTAAGGAGGTTCTAAGAGCTATCACAAAGGGCAATCAGAGAGTTTGTAACTTAGTTGTTTAATTTATAAACAAATCCCAAAGATTGACTGAAGTGGCATTTATCTACTTTGCATTTGCATAGCAAATGCAGTTCGAAAGCTACCTAGCTCGACTTCAGGCTCTGTCTGTAAGTTTATGAAATAGACAACAAGGAAGATAAACAAACAAACTAATTCGTCCCCAACGGAGTCGCCATTTTGTTACAGGGAAAAGTGTCTACATAGAACTGCTTATCCCACTAAGGTGTGATAGCTAACTTAGAAACAAACAAAGCAAAGCTACTTTCATTTTTCCTTTATGAAGTATAGATGAGAGAAGAACAAAGAAGACCAACCTCTGTCTTGCGCTAATCTCCTAGTCTGATTCCTCTCTCTCTTGATAGTCTTTCGCTACTTGTTCCCTTGCACGCCCAGCTTCACAAAGTACCTGTAAGATCACAGTAGCATAGCACTATACAAGAACATGGATCTATAATCATAAACAATCTAGGATCATATGTAAATTGACCATACAAATGCAGCAAACATGAATGACACAAGAGTATGGAGGAAAACTTGAATAGCTTTTATTGATAAACAAGAAAGAGCCAAGGGGATTTACAACCAGTTGTTCTGACCCAGCATCATCCTCTCAGCAAGGAAGCCCCTCTTCACCTCATACAATGCTTAGATCACCCAACAATCTGATGTTGTCTCAAGAAACCAACAACAATTCCTTACAATATGCAAAATTCCAGCCTTTGGATCTCTGGGATGAGGGATCCATATATAGATATCTGTAAGGGAGATGAGTCAGCTTGTGATTTGATTAGTGTCTTTCCTCTGATAGTTCTTGCTTCCACTTGGAGATTGATGATCTCTTACTCATCCTTGGTCGAATTCAGAGAGGCAAGTGTCACAGGAGAAGTTTCTGGAAGTTTCCATTGCCTCTCCACCTCACGGAATGACACTGCCATTTGTCACTTCTCGCCCATCGCACCCCATAGAAGGGCTTTTTGAAATGCAACACACCCACACAGTGTGTTTAGGTGAGATGCAACGCACTTTGCCTATGGAGCAGCTGAAATGATCCTGTTTTGACCAATTTTGAGCATTTTTTCATGGAGAACTTCTGGGAGAAGCTGTAATCAGTTGACCTTGCTCCTTTAGGGGTTAGAACAACACTTTTAGGGACTTAGGAGCCCTTGGTTTATGGACATTTTATGCTTGGGGTTGCAGTGCCCAAAAATGTCTATAACACCAGCACAGGTGGATATTAGTAGCCATTAACTATTTTACCAAATATATTGAAGCTATAACCACTAAGAAGGTTGATCACCAGGTTGTCATGAAGTTCCTAACCGAGAATACTTTCACTAGATTTGGTTGCCCAACCAAGCTAGTCACTGATAATGCAACAACTTTCAAAGTGAAGGAACTGGTGGACAAGTGTCAATCAATGGGAATTCAATTAGTGCATTCTACCTCATATTATCCTCAAGGCAATGGCTTGGTCGAATCATCCAATAAGAGCCTAGTAAGGATAATCAAAAAACTGTTGGAAGACAACAAAAGGAGCTGGGATTCCCAGCTAAAGTTTGCACTATGGGCTGACAGAGTTACCCCCAAGAAATCCATAGGGAACTCTCCATTCAAGCTAGTGTATGGTACTGAGGTTGTTTTTCCTATCCAATTAACCCTCCCTGTGGCCAAGTTCTTGCAAGAGGAGATGGATGAAGAAGATGACATGGAAAGGAGGATGAGTGACTTGGTTGAAGTCCAACAAATTAGGGAAAAACTAATTGAGAATTCAACAATGCATCAAAAGAAGATCAAGGAAGTCTTTGATAAAAAGGCAAAGATGGACAGCTTTCAGGTTGGTCACTGGGTCCTCAAGTGGGATGCATTCAAGGAAAAGAAGGGTAATCATGGAAAATTTGACGCCTTGTGGAGAGGATCTTTTTTTATTACTCAGGCTCACACAAATAACACCTTCATCCTTCACAATCTGGAGGGGGAAAGTGTTTTTTATGGCCCAATCAATGGGCGATTTCTCAAGCTTTATTTCGTTTAAGGTTGTAAAGGCCTTAGCATTGTAAATATGTTTTTTTCTCAGTTTTTATTTTTATGCAAAATTGAGTCCATGCCCAATTAAACACTAGGAGGAAGATTTGATTTTGGTTTTACTGGAAAGGCAATGATCTACAGTTCTTGAAACCTCACAGGGAGGCTTTCATCCCCAGAAGGAGCCAGTGTTAGCCCTAAGGTGCAGCGCTGCTAGTTTGAAGACTAAAGGAAGAAGATGGTCTGCTTTGTTGTCCTGGAAAGGGCCCCACACAGGCCATCACTCCACTTTCCCCACTCTTCCACTTACATTCTATCCCGCTCATATCTTAACCCGACCCTCACTTCATAACAAAACCCTCTTCCTTCTTAGCCTCAAATAAATTAACCCAAAAATCCCCCGAAAAACCTTACCTTTCTGTCCATGTGTGCCCTCCGCACATTTCTTGAGGACATCCTGTACCTCCGTGTCCCTCCACCGTCGATCTCTCCCACTGATCTGATTCCCCACATTTCACTCAATCGACGAGACATGCTCGATCGATCTTCATCGTTAGATCACTCCCGCTAGATCTAACGGCTTTCGCTCTTATCGCGTGGGAAACTAATGAGAGGAGTACCCACTCGATAAAGGTGATTTTCTCTCCCCCCCCTTTGCTACATGGCATGCAATAAGTGGCATCGGACGAACTGCACCCGTTACCATTTACCTCGCGATGATCACCTGATAGAAATCATAACCACCCAAACAAAACCACCCCCGGGGCGTTATCGTCCAAGCACCTCCTCTGCCCGATAGTCGTCCGATCTGTCCACCGAGATCCAACGGCTCAAACCTTTTCTGCTCCCACCAAATACTACAAGCCTCATGCAATCGATCCCCTCTATCCATTCCTTTCAATCCAGTGGCCCTCATCCATGACTGCTCCCGCTTGTCCTTCGACACCCTACCATTACTCTATTCTCCCTAATTAGCATGTCCAGCCGTCCATGCACCTCGTACTCTACATCTTATCAGTTACCCAAGGAGGAAGGTGGTTGACTCTGTCAGTATTGCGACAGTCAGGCTGCTGAACTGAATTAACAAAAAGTATGGCTAAAAGAGGAAGGATGCAACACGATACAAGCAAACAGAATTAAATAGTCATGGAGCCTCACTCACACAATCAAGCCAGCAACCTAACAGGGTAGCACTGTACTAGAATTAATTACCATTTTCATGGTGGAAGGATAATTGTGTCCTTATATGCAATCAGGCAGTTAAAGATAGTGGGGATAGATTAAGACACCTCAATCCCTAAAAAGCTCGAGAGCATTGTAAAGAGCTATAAATAGCTGAAAGTAAGATGTAATCAGGGTTTAACTTATGGAGACTATGGAGGCTCTGCTACTCAAGCTTCTCATCTTCATTCATCAGTAATTCAAGCTTATTTTGCTGTTATATGTTCAATATCCCAACTTCTCTTCTGTTCTAAGCTTGCACTTGAACACGCCATTCAGGTTTCTTTTGTGTCATATGCCAGATAACTGTCATCTTATATTTGCGTTGGTGTATTAGATTTGCAATTTTCATTTACTTTCTATAGCTGGCCATCATATGGTTATGTATGTATCTACTGGTATGGTTAGTATTCTCCATTCACTCACTTAATCTAAAAACTATTGAGCATTAGTGGTCTAAAGCCTTGTACGCTGAGGGTGTTCATGCATGTATTGAGTAATAACAGAGTCAAAGTGGTTATCCGGCTTGATCCAAACAATTATTTATTACAATATTTCAGAGAACAATATTGAATATTATATGTTACCAGGCATCTTTGAGTTGCAACCATAGGAGGGTTTCCTCAAGTGATAACAACTACCACAACCCCTGAGATTTTTGAACAATCATCTAATATTTCGAGTTCACCATTGTTCCCTTCAACTTCAATAGTAATATTTGCTGAAGTCCATTCCTCACCAGCATTCATACCTACTCTCCCTCACAAAACTATCATTACCCATTCACCACCTACCAGTCCTAGTTCTTCATCCACTACTGCAACATCTCTGAGTACCTCAACTCCACATCGTAACCCCTCCCAGCCTACAACAATGGCATATAGATATGCTCCTCTTGTGTTGCTTGCTCAACTTGGTGCTATGCCGGTAGACTACCAAAGCAAGATTTTTCAATTTGATGGCACTGGACATTACACTGCACAACAACATGTTAACAAGATAACAGATTACTTTGAATTACATGATATTGACACAGAGAATGTTCAAATGAGACTCTTTTCCTAGTCTTTAGCTGGTGATGTTAGGAAATGGTTTAGAGCATTTCCTGCCAAATAGTATTGATAGTTTAGAGACATTTCACCTGCAATTTTTGAACCGATGGGAAAAGAAAAAGAATCCCCTGCAAATCCTTTCAGAGGACGAAAATATTAGAAGAGGACCTAATGAAACTTTTAAAGATTACTGCGTTAGATTTAATAATATATATAAAGCAATCCCAGTTAATATGAGACCTCCACCTAACTTAGCTTTAATAAAGTTACCTGATGGTTTTGACACAAATATGGCATACCAACTCAGGGAAAGAAACCCCCCAATGCTAGAGGAAATGAAAAGTGTAGTTGTTAGTGTAGAAGCTAATTTGTTAGCTAAAAGGGCTAGAGTTAGGAACGAAAGAAGAGGAACTTATAAAAATGAGTCTTCACCCTTTGACATTAAAATAGATAGTTTAGACAAAGGTATGGAAAAACTAATGGATAGAATAGAGAATATGGAGAGAAAGCCTCAATGGGATAACCAACAAGTGCCTCCAGTTAGAAACCCAAATTTTAGAAAAAACCAAAACCAAAACATTGGGAAAAATGGGCCGGATCAGAACATTAGGCCTCCTTTTCAAGAAAATTGTGCAGAAACATCCCAGCCTGAAGATCCAAAACTGGATACACAGATCAACTTAATGGGAGTAAGTGATGATGACCTTGTTTTTATAACCCAAGATGAACAAGAACTACACATGCTACAACAATTACAAATCCAGTATGGAGAATCATTTGATTATAAACAAGGGTATGATTCTACCATTTTCGAAGTACATAAACAGTATAATCTAAGAAGAAAAAATAATGCTGATGTCCCTGACCAGACCAAGAAAATAATACAAAATCAGCCAAAGAAAATAACAGAAGCCCATGTTTCCAAGATCCTCCAAATTCTTCCGAGGTAGAACATTGTTAGAAAATTATATATTACAAAGTAATGGAACACATAGAATATTGCATAAATATAAACATAGAAAATGCATAAAACTAGAGAGACACAGATATATGTGGTTCACCCAGTTTGGGCTACGTCCACCCCAAACAGCCAGTCCTTCCTTTCTATTATCCAGCAAAATGAAGAGACACAACCTACAACAAATCTTCTGTAATATCCTCTGTTTTCTCTCACAGTCTTGCCTCTCTATTTCTCGCACAGAGAATACACATCTATTACACAGCCTCAATAAAATGCCCTCATACAAAGAGAGGGGTTGCCTTCTAGGGAAAAAAACCCTAAACTAAACATAAGTTCTACCATCAGATCATCTGCCTAATGAACGGCCCATATTGACTAGAAATTACTATACTTTTACAAGGCAATTTCACATCTCTTTTTAGCTTCAAGGGCGCTGCCCCTGAAACCCCTGTCGGGGGACCGCTGGCCCCCGGACCCCCCAGCCAGGGGGGATTAGTCCCCCCCGCACCTCCCTGCGTGGAGGGGTGTACAAACTTCCTGGGGTATACATCCGGCTGAAACAAAGACCTCTAATAATCATGCTCCACACCTAACAATCTCCCGCTTGGAGAATGATTGTAGCAACTCCACCGCTGCTTCATTTGCTGGATAATCAATCCTCTTTGGACCTAGCTGTTTCTCATCTTCATCGTCATCCTTGAAGACCAATTGAAACGGAGCATATTCTTAGTTTCTCCCTGGTTACAACTTTTGTTAGCATATTTGCAGGATTCTGGCTAGTGTGCATCTCTTCTAGCTTCAACTCTCCATCTTCCAACACTGATCGTATGAAATGGTACTTGAGCCATATGTGTTTAGTCTTGGAATGAAATGCTGAGTTATTTGCAAGATGAATGGCACTTTGGCTATCACTGTATAACGTGCCCATATCATGCTTCTTACCCAGTTCACCCATAAACTTTTGTAACCAAATCATTTCTTTACTAGCCTCTATAGCAGCAACATACTCTACTTTTGTTGTTGAAAGTGCAACAACACTTTGTATTTTTGAAACCTAATTGACAGTTTTTCCACCTACAGTAAATACATATCCTGTAGTGCTCCTCCTATTATCTCTGACACCTGCCATATCTGCATCAACATATCCCTATAGAGAAGTGTTTGAACCACCAAAGCATAATGCTTGATTTGTAGTACCTTTCAAATATCTGAGAATCCATTTCGTTGCCATCCAATGTTCCTTTACTGGATTGTTCATGTACCTGCTTACAACTCCCACTGCACGTGAAATATTAGGCCTTGTGCAAACCATTGCATACATTAAGCTTCCAATTGCTGATGCATATGGAACTTTAGACATATAATCCATGTCTTCTTGGGTCTTTGGGAACATTTCCTTACTAAGTTTGAAATGGCTAGCAAAAGGTGTACTAACTGGTTTTGCATTGTGCATATTAAATCTTTTCAACACCTTTTGTATGTACTCATTCTAAGACAATGTTAATTTGCGATTTTTCCTGTCTCTAGTTATTCTCATACCAAGGATTTCTTTTGCAACTCCCAAATCCTTCATTGCAAATGAATTTGCCAATTTTCTTTTGAGCACATTTATTTCCTGCATGTTAGACCCTACAACAAGCATGTCATCTACATACAATAACAATATAATATAGCTACCATCATTTTTCTTTTTCAGATAAACACAATGATCACAGTGACATCTAGTATAACCTTGTTTAGACATAAACTTGTCAAATTTTAGATACCACTGCCTTGGAGCCTGTTTTAAGCCATACAAGCTCTTCTTCAACCTGCATACTAGTTTCTCCTTCCCTTTCACCTGATATCCTTGTGGCTGTTGCATATATATCTCTTCCTCCAAATCCCCATGGAGAAATGTTATCTTTACATCTAATTGCTCAAGATGCAAATCTTCAACTGCTACTAGACATAAAATAGTTCTGATTGAAGTCATTTTAACAACAGGAGAAAATATTTTATCAAAATCAATACCTTTCTTCTGTGCAAACCCCTTCACCACAAGTCTAGCTTTGTACCTATGTTTTCCTCCATCTTCTTCCTTCAGCCTGTAAACCCATTTATTCTGCAATGTATTTTTACCCATAGGCAACCTGACTAAGTCCTAAGTCTGGTTATGCATTGAGGAGTCCATCTCTTCTTCCATGGCTAGCTCCCACTTCCTCTTGCTTTCAACCTGCATTGCTTCTTTATAACATTCGGGTTCACCAGAATCAATCAACAATAAATAATATAATGAAGGAGAGTATCGTTCAGGGGGCATACTTATCTTGGTAGATCTTCTAATACCACTTTTAGGTGTTTGATGTGCCTATTGCTATTGTGGTGGTTTCTGTTGTTGTGGTTGTTGATTATTATTATTTTCAGGCACCTTTACTTTTTCAGTGATCTCATCAAGAACTGTGTATTCCTTGTTTTCTTTTTCCTGTTTCTTTTCCTACAACTGATTCTTATACAAGACCTTTTCATTGAATATTACATCTCTGCTCCTAATGATTTTGTGATTTTCATAATCATATAAGCGATAACCAAAATCATTAACACCATATCCAATAAAGGTACATTTCTTTGATTTTGCCTCAAGCTTTGTTCTATTTTCTTTATTAATATGGACAAAAGCCTCACAACCAAAAGGATTTAAAAAGGAGTAGTTTACCTTTTTACCTGTCCATGCTTCCTCTGGAACACCACCATCCAAGGAACTTGAAGGCCCTCTATTTATTAGATCAACAACAGTATCTACAGCATCTGCCCAAAATTGTAAAGGCAATCCTACATGCAATATCATGCACCTTGCACTCTCCATGACTGTTCTGTTTATCCTTTCTGACACACCATTTTCTTGTGGTGTTCTTGGAACTGTCTTCTCTCTATGAATTCCATGCTCTGAATAGTACCTATCAAACTCTTTGCTGCAATATTCACCTCCATTGTCTGATCTGAGACACTTCAATTTCTTTCCTGTCTCAATCTCAACCAAAGCTTTCCATTTCTTGAAAGTATAAAATACATAAGATTTATTCTTAATACAATAAATCCAAGTTTTTCTAGTTGCATCATCAATAAAAGTAACATAATAAGGAGAGCCACCAAGAGATGATACCTGAGTCGGTCCCCATACATCTGTATGCACAAGCTCTAATTTTTCGCTCTTCTTTTCTTTCCCAACTGTGAGAAATCTGACTCTCTTCTGTTTTCCATAAATGCAATTCTCGCAGAAGTCCAAATCAACATTCTTCAAACCCGGCAACAAATTCCTTGAGTGAAGAATCTTCATCCCCTTTTCACTCATGTGTCCGAGCATATGATGCCATAACGCTGCATCTGCTCCTTTAGAAGTTAAAGCATTAATAGAGTTATAAATACCATTGCATAAATACAATGTACCAACCTTTTCACCTTTTGCTATTACCAGGGCTCCTTTCGTGACCTTCCAAGCTTTATCTGTGAAAGTTGTCACACAACCTTCACCGCCTAACTGCCCTGTTGAACTCAGATTTTTCTTCAGATCTGGAACATTCCTTACCTCCTTTAGTAGCCATTGGTTTCCATTTTGTTGTTTTACAAGAACCTTACCCATTCCAACGATTTTATAGGGTTTATCATCACCCAAATGGACTTGTCCAAAATCTCCTTGAACATAGTCATGAAAATATTTCTTATCAGGTGTGGCATGGAATGAGGCCCTGAATCTACCACCCAGGAATCAGTAATATTTTCGAAAGAAAGAATCAAAGCATCTTGTAACACCTCACCTGTCACATTTGCTTCATGATTGTTTTCTTGTTGTGCATCTCCTTCTTTTCCCTTCCGAGATCTACAGTATTTCTTTAGGTGTCCTTTCTTTCTGCATTTCCAGCACACTATCCCTGATCTGGACTTGGATCTACCTTTCCTTGATTTACTGCGATATCCTGAGCACTTTCCTCTTTCCATTTTTCTTGCCCTAGACTCTACACTTAAAGCATTACCCGATGTTTCACCGGAGCATTTCCGTCGCATTTCCTTGCTAAGGATAGCACTGACAACATCATCAAACTTTAAAGTACTAGATCCAGAAACAAAGTTACTAATGGCCATTACTAAACCATTCCAACTTTTTGGCAATGAGCACAAGAATAACAGAGCTCTAACTTCATCATCAAAGTTTAACCCTACATAACTTAATTGACTTGTAATATTATTAAAATCATTTAAATGGTCTGCAATAGATCCAACTTCTGACATCTTCATATTAAATAACCGTTTCATAAGAAATACCTTGTTTGAGACCGAGGGTTTTTCATATAGTTTCACCAACGCCTTAATCAAACCCTCTATCATTGTTTCCTTCGAAATGTTAAATCCAACCGACGCTGCAAGGCAATTTCGTAATGTTCCGAGTGCCTTTCTATCGAGAAGGTTCCATTCTTCATCTGTCATACCTGTAGGCATCTTTGTTTTTCTGCCCAATGGTAGGTACAGATCTTTCTGATACAAATAATCTTCCATCTGCATCTTCCATAGCGAGAAGTCTTGGCCATTAAATTTCTCGACCCTAAACTTACCATCTTCTGCCATTTCTCCCACTCGAACGAGGAACCCTTTTGTCTTGCTAGTTTATCAGCCAAATACACGTTCGGCTCGCATGCCAGTTGTTAGAAAATTATATATTACAGAGCAATGGAACACATAGAATATTGCATAAATATAAACACAGAAAATGTATAAAACCATAGAGACACACATATACGTGGTTCACCTAGTTTGGGCTACGTCCACCTCAAACAGCCAGTCCTTCCTTTCTATTATCCAGCAAAATGAAGAGACACAACCTATAGCAGATCCGCTATAATATCCTTTGTTTTCTCCCACAGTCTCGCCTCTCTATTTCTCGCATGGATAATACACATCTATTACACAACCTCAATAAAATGCCCTAATACAAAGAGAGGGGTTGCCTTATAGGGTAAAAAACCCTAAACTAAACATAAGTTCTATCGTCACATCATCTGCCTAATGAATGGCCCAAATTGACTAGAAATTACTATACTTTTACAAGGAAATTTTACATCTATTTTTAGCTTCGGCAGTGCTAACCCTGAAACCCCCACTGGGGGAACACTGGCCCTCAGACCCCCCAGTCGAGGGAGATTAGCACCCCCAGACCCCCGCGGGGGGGACAAGTCCCCCCCACACCCCCCCGCATGGAGGGGTGTACAAACTTCCTGGGGTATACATCTGGCTGAAACAAAGACCTCTAAATAATCATGCTCCACACCCAACAAACATAAACCCTTATTGTCCTAAAATTGTACATATAACCTCTGACCCACCTTCTACTAATCAATCATCCACTTCAATTCCACCTAAGGAACCAGTGGAGAAAACTCAAAACATTAGGTTTGAAAATATGCACAAGGAAGTCCCCAGTAAAGGAAAAGAGGACAAGTCCACTCAAATCCCTGTTTCAAAAGTTCAAAACCCACAAACAAAAAAAAGTTTCTTTTCCATTCAATCTGGGAGCAGAGATAGCAAAGCTAAAGATTTCAGTTCCCTTAACAAAACTAATCAAGAATGAAACTTACAAATCACAGATAAACCAGAACCTAAACATTGCTGAAAATGAGGATTCAGTCAATTTGTTTGATGACCAACCAAAACTCATATTTGGTCCATATATTAATGGCAAACCATTAGGAGGAGTTCCACCTTTTACATCAGCCTTATTATCCATGATAAAATCCTACATAATTCAATGTTGGACTCTAGTGCCTCTCACAATTTAATGCCCAAATCAGTAATGGAGAAATTAAACCTAGACATTACTAGGCCTTACAAAGACCTATTTTCATTTGACTCCAGTCAAGTACAGTGTCTATGATTGATTAAAGACCTCTGTGTTACTTTAGTCCAATATCCTACCAAAAGCATCCTTATGGACATTATGGTTGCTGAAATCCCACCAAAGTATGGCATGCTTTTATCTAGATCATGGGGAGGCAAACTTCAGGGATCCTTACAACTAGATATGTCATATGCAACAATCTCTGTTTTTGGACAACCTAAGAAGCTATACCGTGAAACTTTGATGAAATATATGGTAAGTAGCCAGGATCGACCTCAAAACTTTCCCATCTACTCCATACAATCAGATATGGACTCTTTTATCCTGTATAATGTTGATCAAACACAAGAAGAAATTTCAGACAGTATTAAAGCAGAACCAAAAGAAATTGCAGTTTCTACACAAAAAGAAACTAGCCAAACTACAAAACTATTCAAAGAACAAGATGGTCAAATTGCTGTAACTAATGAAAAGTTTATTGCACTAGATAGTGAAAATTATGAGCATGAGATATTATGGCATCTTGAATTTTATGGGTCAGTCAATAAGTTAGGAGTAGGAGCAGGAGTGTGCATATGCAATTTAGAAAATAATCAATCAGAAGGCCATGCATATAGATTGAATTTTAAATATACCAATAATGTGGTCGAGTATGAAGCATTAATTTTAGGTCTTAAGTTAGTTAGGTATTTAGGAGCTAAAAGAGTTTCTCTCATGGGAGACTGAACTAATTGTAAAACAGATTGATGATGTATATATGACTAAAGACCCTAGATTAAGTTGTTATAGAGATACTATTGTAGAATACTTAACACTTTCCTAGAAACAAAGCTTACAGTAATCCCTAGAAAAGACAATATGCAAGCTCAT
Organism: Pinus tabuliformis; assembly: GCA_031772625.1. Taxonomy (NCBI): domain Eukaryota; kingdom Viridiplantae; phylum Streptophyta; class Pinopsida; order Pinales; family Pinaceae; genus Pinus; species Pinus tabuliformis. Next base: position 162,280,059 of record CM062807.1, read on the forward strand.
AGTTTAGCAATGTTTGCCTGCACCTACAAATCACCTTTCCAATCTAACCATTAGTACATTGCTAAAGTTAGGCATAGAACTGCAATTCCAGATAATTTGAAGAACTGGAAAATATTCTCTAATGATAAGCAGATAAATAACTTTTAAATTTCAGAAGAAGAATTTGTAAATAAAAATATAGATACTGATACATCCATAGTTCGTGACACTAAGGATGAAATAAAAATAAATGAGATAGAAGGTGAAGAAATAGATAGATTTAACCCTACTAAATTTACCAGATCAGATGTAGATAACCTAGAACAAGTTGAGATTAATGAAATAATTAGTGAAGAAACCAAAGTAATTAATCTCAAAGATATTTTTTTACCAAAGGGATTAACCCCTCTAGAGGATTTATTTGATTCAAATGATGTTACTAGGAAACCTAAGATGGAACCTTTGAATTCTGATATAGAGGAATGTAATATAGGCACTGAGGAAAATCCTAAATTGGTCAAACTTTCAAAATCATTGCCCCCAACTGAAAGAGTGAAATACATTGAGTTACTGAAAGAGTTTCAGAATGTCTTTGCCTGGAGTTTTAAGGACCTCAAATCCTATGACACCAACATCATCCAACACAAAATTCCCATTAAAGAAAATCAAAATCCTTTCAGACAAAAACTTAGAAGGATTAATCCTGTCTTGTTACCTTCAATTGAAAAAGAAATTCAGAGAATGTACGATGCCAAAATGATTGCACAAATCAGATTTTCTGATTGGGTCTCAAACTTAGTGCCAACTAGAAAGAAAATGGGTGAGAGCAGTCTCTGTGTAGATCTCAAAAACCTCAACAAAGCGTCACTAAAGGAAAATTACCCTCTCCCCAAAATGGATCACATTTTACAGAGGGTAGTTCGGTCAACTAGAATCTCATTGTTGGATGGGTTCTTTGGTTATAATCAAATCTTGGTTCAGCTTGATGACCAACCTAAGACTTCCTTTACTCCTCCTTGGGGCACATTTATGTATGTGAAAATGCCTTTTGGGCTGATGAATGCAGGAGCCACTTTTGAGAGGGCTATGGTATAGCCTTTGCTAAAGTAATTCATGATTTCATTGTCATATATCTAGGTGATATTACTGTGTTTTCAAAATCTGACAATCAGCATCTGGATCATTTAAGGCAAGTTTTTATTAAATGCAAGAAATTTGGAATCTCCTTAAACCCCAAGAAGTCTTTGTTTGGGTTAGAGGAAGGAAAGTTGTTAGGTCATATAATTTCAGAAGATGGTATAAGAATAGACCCTGCAAGGATAAAAGCCATCTTACAAACTCAACAACCTAGGAACATTAGGTAATTACAAGCTTTCTTAGGGAAAATTAACTTTCTTAGAAGATTTATATCTAATCTAGCAGAATTAATTAGATCACTAAACAATATGCTGAAAAAGGATTTGACCATAAAATAGATTGTTGAGGCTAAAAAATCCCTTGAAGATTAAACTGGCCTTAACTAAAACACCTGTGTTAATCAGTCCCAAGTTTGATATAGATTTAATTTTATTTTCCTTTGCCTCAGAGCACACAATTGTTGGAGTTCTTTTGCAGAAAAATGACTAGGGCCATGAGAAACCCATTGCCTTCTTTAGTAAATCCCTGAGAGATGCCCCCTTAAAATACAATATAATGGAAAAACAAGCATTGGCTTTAGTCAAAGCCATTAAGGACTTTATGGTATACATCTTATATTCTCATATAGTAGCCTATGTTCCTAATTCAGTAGTCAAAGACATCCTAACTCAGGATGGTCCAGATGGAAAGAGGGGAAAGTGGATAGCTACTATCTTAGAGTATGGTATAGAAATCAAACCTACCAAGTTAATCAAGGGCCAAGGTTTAGCCAAGCTCATGGCTGAATCAAACTGTCAGGCCTTGGATATAAACTTTATTGCAACAATAGATAATGAAGAGGAGATGGTGACTCCACTAATCAGCCAGACCTTTATTGAATCATCATGGTATGATAATATCATTTATGTTTTACGGAACTTACAAGCTCCTCCTGAATTATCTAGGACTCAAAGCAGGTTCTTAAAGATGAAATTCTTTAAATTTTGTATATTAGACAATGATTAGTTTTGGAGAGATCATGAAGGTATTCTTCTTAATTTCTTATTAAAAGATGAATCTAACAAGATTCTAGAAGATTTTAATGCAAGTGACTGTGGAGGACACCTTTACTAGAAAACAACTGCAGATAAAATCCTTAGAGCTGGTTTCTACTGGCCTACCTTGTTTGCTGATGTAAAATAACATCTAACCTCCTATAAAAAATTGTCAAATTTTTGAGGGGAATAGAAAGCTTTTACCTTTACCCCTCAAACCAATCTCTGCTGAAATTCCTTTTCAACAATGGGGTTTAGACTTCATTGGTGAAATTCACCCACCCTCCTCTGCCCAGCACAAACGGATCATCACAGCCACAGAATACTTCATAAAATGGATAGAGGCCATACCTTCAAGGCAAGCCACATATACTATTATCATAACCTTCCTTGAAACCAATATTCTATCAAGATTTGGATGTTCAACTAAGCTCATTACTGATAATGCAACAACCTTTAAATCCAAAAGAATGATAGATTTCTGCAACAATTATCATATCACCTTGGGTCATTCTACAGCCAATTACCCTCAAGGGAATGGACTGGTTGAATCCTCAAACAAGAGCCCAGTAAACATTATGAAGAAGTTACTAGAGGACAATAAGAAAAATTGGACTAAAAAGCTAGTCAATGCCTTATGGGCAGACAGATTGACTACTAAGAAATCCATTGGTACTTCTCCCTATCAATTAGTCTATGGGATGGAAGTTGTTTTTCCATCCTCCTTGGGAGTTCCAGTAATGAAGATACTTCAAGAAATGCAGGTGGAACCAAATAGTATCCAAGGAAGAATCAATCAAACTATTCACCTTCAACAAACCAGAGAAGAGGTGTATGTCAGGTCTCAAGTTGTGCATGAAAGTATTAAAAAGATTTTTGATAAGAGAAACAAGGCTGAAGATTTCTACCTTGGTGAGAAAGTCCTCAAGTGGGATTCAAGGAGGAAAGATAAAGGTAAACATGGGAAATTTGATTTCCTATGGAAAGGTCCCTATGTCATTTATGCTTACAGAGGAAATAATGCTTTCTTTTTAAGAGAAATTGATGGTACAGAAGCAAAAAGTGGGCCAGTGAATGGTTGAATGCTTAAACACTACTTTGAACCTAACTACTGATTTTCATTTCCCATTTGTACATATTTTATTTTCCAATGTCTAGTTTGGATTGGATGGTGATTTTTGAAGTTGAAGCCCGAAGAGAAGGCACAAAGCTTTAAAGATTTACTGTCATAAGTATCAATAATGCAGAGGAATGGAGGAGCACTTTGCAAGGTAACATCAACAACCATTCAAAGGCCACTGATCTTGAAAGTTCTTGACATTTCACTAGAAAATACCACTGTTAGGTTCCTATACCAATAGGAGTCATAATTTTGTATGACTAAGGTTAAACATTGTAATATTGTACATACCTTTGTCTACTGCAAATGTTTTCTAATATTAAAAAATCAAAAAATGTAAAGAGGGTATGCCCTCAAAGAAAAATCAAAGGACACAAAAGAATGAAAAATGGTCAAAAAATGATGATATATGAACCCCAAAAGGCAAAAAGAGACCATGAAAGTGTGCAAGTCAAAATTCCACTAATATTCACTTTCATGAATAATAATGATTGTGTGCAGCTTGTCACTCATGCCACACTCCATGGTAATCAAACTGTTTAATCTTGATTATACCATGGTTTGAATTTTAGGTTTATAGTTAGAGAATAAAATCTGACCAAACAGTTTAATCTTGGCAAATCATTAGATAGGAAGAGAAAATAAAAGGAGCTCATCAGTTTATTCTGAGCCCTTGGATGATATAAGGTTAGAATTAGATAGTTTTCTTTGTAAAAGAAAAGGATTTGATAAGGGTTTGCTAGCCTAAATGCACCCAAATAAAATGAAGAAAAAATGGTAGGATGAGTAAATGGGTAAGTAGTAGATAGGTTGCAGAAATATCATGTGATTACACAAATACACTTATGTCATGTTTAAATGCATCTTTCAAATTTTCATAAGCAGTAAACAAAGCAAAGACAATGTTTCACAATTTGGTTTATTTAACATCCCCTCAATCATTTTACCCCCTCTACTTACTGTTGGGTGTGGAGCATGATTATTTAGAGGTCTTTGTTTCAGCCGGATGTATACCCCAGGAAGTTTGAAAACCCCTCCAGGCGGTGGGGTGCGGGGGGGTCTTGTCCTCCCCATGGGGGTCCAAGGGGGCTAATCCCCCCCGACTGGGGGGTCTGGGGGCTAGCGGTCCCCCGGCGAGGGTTTCAGGGGTAGCACCCCCGAAGCTAAAAACAGATGTAAAATTGCCTTGTAAAAGTATAGTAGTTTCTAGTCAATATGGGCTGTTCATTAGGTGGATGATCTGACGGTAGAACTTATGTTTAGTTTATGGTTTTTTTCCCTAGAAGGCAACCCCTCTCTTTGTATGAGGGTATTGTATTGAGGTTGTGTAATAGATGTGTATTCTATGAGCAAGAAACAGAGAGGTGAGACTGTGAGAGAAAACAGAGGATATTACAGTGGATTTGTTGTAGGTTGTGTCTCTTCATTTTTCTGGATAATAGAAAGGAAGGACAGGGCATTCGAGGTGGACGTACCCCAAACTGGGTGAACAACATATATCTGTGTCTCTCTTTTTTTATGTGCTTTCTTTGTTTATATTTCTGCAATATTTTATGTTTTCCATTGCTCTGTAATATATAATTTTCTAACAACTGGTATCAGAGCCGAAGGTCTATTTGGCTGATAAACTCGCAGGAAAGAAGGGTTCCTCATTCAAGTGAAAGAAATGGCGGAAGATGGTAAGTTTAGGGTCGAGAAATTTAATGGCCAAAACTTCTCACTGTGGAATATGCAGATGGAAGATTATCTGTATCAGAAAGATTTGTACCTACCATTGGGGGGAAAAACAAAGATGCCGACAGGTATGACAGATGAAGAATGGAACCTTCTCGATAGAAAGGCACTTGGAACAGTACGGTTGTGCCTTGCACCATCGGTCGCCTTCAACATTTCAACGGAAACAACGACAGAGGGTTTAGTTAAGGTGTTGGTGAAACTATATGAAAAACCCTCAGCCTCAAACAAGGTATTTCTTATGAAACGGTTATCTAAACTGAAGATGTTGGAAGGTGGATCTGTTGCAGACCATTTAAATGATTTTAATGCTGTTACAAGTCAGTTAAATTCTGTAGGGGTAAACTTTGATGATGAAGTTAGAGCTCTGTTATTCTTGTGCTCATTGCCAAAAAGTTGGAATGGTTTTAGTAATGGCCATTAGTAACTCTGTTTCTAGATCTAGTACTTTAAAGTTTGATGATGTTGTCAGTGCTATCCTTAGTGAGGAAATGTGACGGAAAAGCTCTGGTGAGACATCAGCTAATGCTTTAAGTGTAGAGTCTAGGGAAAGAAAAATGGAAAGAGGAAAGAGCTCAGGATATCGCAGTAAATCAAGGAAAGGTAGATCCAAGTCCAGATCGGGGATAGTGTGCTGGAAATGCAGAAAGAAAGGACACCTAAAGAAAGACTGTAGATCTTGGAATGGAAAAGAAGGAGATGCACAACAAGAAGACAATCATGAAGCAAATGTGACAGGTGAGGTGTTACAAGATGCTTTTATTCTTTCTTTCGAAAATATTACTGATTCCTGGGTGGTAGATTCAGGGGCCTCATTCCATGCCACACTGATAAGAAATATTTCCTTGACTATGTTCAAGGAGATTTTGGACAAGTCCATTTGGGTGATGATAAACCCTGTAAAATTGTTGGAATGGGTAAGGTTCTTGTAAAACAGCAGAATGAAAACCAATGGGTACTAAAGGAGGTAAGACATGTTCTATATCTGAAGAAAAATCTGATTTCAATAGGGCAGTTAGGCGGTGAAGGTTGTGTGACAACTTTCATAGATAAATCTTGGAAGGTCACCAAAGGATCCCTGGTAATAGCAAAAGGCAAAAAGGTTGGTACATTGTATTTGTGTAATGCTATTTCAAACTTTGTTAATGCTTTAACTTCCAAAGGAGAAAATGCAGCATTATGGCATCATAGGCTCGTACACATGAGTGAAAAGGGGATGAAGATTCTTCACTCAAGGAATTTGTTGTCGGGTTTGAAGAATGTTGATTTGGACTTCTGTGAGAATTGCATTTATGGAAAGTAGAAGAGAGTCAAATTTCTCAGAGTTGGGAAAGAAAAGAAGAGCGAAAAATTAGAGCTTGTGCATACAGATGTATGAGGACCTGCTCAGGTATCATCTCTCAGTGGCTCTCGTTATTATGTTACTTTTATTGATGATGCAACTAGAAAAACTTGGACTTATTGTATTAAGAATAAATCTGATGTATTTGATACTTTCAAGAAATGGAAAGCTTTGGTTGAGATTGAGATAGGAAAGAAATTGAAGTGTCTCAGATCAAACAATGGAGGTGAATATTGCAGCAAAGAGTTTGATAGGTATTGTTCAGAGCATGGAATTCATAGAGAGAAGACAACTCCAAGAACACCACAAGAAAATGGTGTGTCAGAAAGGATGAACAGAACAATCATGGAGCGTGCAAGATGCATGAGATTGCATGCAAGATTACCTTTACAATTTTGGGCATATTCTGTAGATACTGTTGTTTATCTAATAAACAGAGGGCCTTCAAGTTCCTTGGATGGTTGTGTTCCATAGGAAGCATGGATAGGTAGAAAGGTAAACTACTCCTTTTTAAGGCATTTTGGTTGTGAGGCCTTTCTCCATATTAATAAAGAAAATAGAACAAATATTGAGGCAAAATCAAAGAAATGTACCTTTATTGGATATGATGTTAATGATTTTGGTTATCGCTTATATGATTATGAAAATCACAAAATCATTAGTAGTAGAGATGTAATATTCAATGAAAAGGTCTTGTATAAGAATCAGTGGTAGGAAAAGAAATAGGAAAAAGAAAACAAGGAATACACAATTCTTGATGAGATCACTGAAAAAGTAAAGGTGCCTGAAAATAATAATAATCAACAACCACAACAACATCAACCACCACAACAGCAAAAAGCACCCCAAACACCTGACAGTGGTGTTAGAAGATCTACCAGGATAAGTATACCCCCTGAACGATACTCTCCTTCATTATATTATTTATTGTTGATTGATTCTGGTGAACCCAAATGTTATAAAGAAGCAATGCAGGTTGAAAGCAGGAAGAAGTGGGAGGTAGCCATGGAAGAAGAGATGGACTCCTTAATGCATAACCAGACTTGGGACTTAGTCAGGTTTCCTGCAGGAAAAGCTACATTGAAGAATAAATGGCTTTACAGGCTGAAGGAAGAAGATGGAGGAAAACAAAGGTACAAAGCTAGACTTGTGGTGAAGGGGTTTGCACAGAAGAAAGGTATTGATTTTGATGAAATATTTTCTCCTGTTGTTAAAATGACTTCAATCATAACTATTTTAAGTCTAGTAGCAGTTGAAGATTTGCATCTTGAGCAGTTAGATGTAAAGACATCATTTCTCCATGGGGATTTGGAGGAAGAGATATATATGCAACAACCACACGGATATGAGGTGAAAGGGAAGGAGAAACTAGTATGCAGGTTGAAGAAGAGATAGTATGGCTTAAAACAGGCTCCAAGGCAGTGGTATCCAAAATTTGACAGGTTTATGTCTGAACATGGTTATACTAGATGTCACTCTGATCATTGTGTTTATCTGAAAAAGAAAAATGATGGCAGCTATATTATATTGTTATTGTATGTGGATGACATGCTTGTTGCAGGGTCTAACATGTAGGAAATAAATGTGCTCAAAAGAAAATTGGAAAATTCATTTGCAATGAAGGATTTGGGAGCTGCAAAACAAATCCTTGGTATGAGAATAACTAGAGACAGGAAAAATCGCAAATTAACATTGTCTTAGAATGAGTACATACAAAAGGTGTTGCGAAGATTTAATATGCACAATGAAAAACCAGTTAGTACACCTTTTTCTAGCCATTTAAAACTTAGTAAGGAAATGTGCCTAAAGACCCAAGAAGACATGGATTATATGTCTAAAGTTCCATATGCATCAACAGTTGGAAGCTTAATGTATGCAATGGTCTACACAAGGCCTGATATTGCACATGCTGTGGGAGTTGTAAGCAAGTACATGAACAATCCAGGAAAGGAACATTGGATGGCAGTGAAATGGATTCTCAGATATTTGAAAGGTACCACAAATCAAGCATTATGCTTTGGTGGTTCAAACATTTCTCTACAGGGATATGTTGATGCAAATATGGTAGGTGATAGAGATGACAAGAGGAGCACTACAAGATATGTATTTACTGTAGGTGGAACCACTGTCAGTTGGGTTTCAAAAATCCAAAGTGTTGTTGCACTTTCAACAATAGAAGTAGAGTATGTTGCTACTACAGAGGCTAGTAAATAAATGATTTGGTTACAAAGGTTTATGGGTTAATTGGGTAAGAAGCATGATATGGGCACGTTATACAGTGATAGCCAAAGTGCCATTCATCTTTCAAAGAACTCAGCATTTCATTCTAGGACTAAACACATACAGCTCAAGTACCATTTCATATGATCAGTGTTGGAAGATGGAAAGTTGAAGCTGCAAAAGATACACATTAACCAGAATCCTACATATATGCTAAAAAAAGTTGTAACCAAGGAGAAACTGAGAATATGCTCAGTTTCAATTGGTCTTCAAGGATGAAAATGAAGATGAGAAATAGCCAGGTCCAAAGAGGAGTCATTGTCTAGCAAATGAAGCAGCGGTGGAGTTGCTACAATCATTCTCCAAGTGGGAGATTGTCGGGTGTGGAGCATGATTATTTAGAGGTCTTTGTTTCAGCTGGATGTATACTCCAAGAAGTTTGTACACCCATCCATGTGGGGGGTATGGGGGCGGCTAATACCCCCCTGAAGCTAAAAACAGATGTAAAATTGCCTTGTAAAAGTATAGTAATTTCTAGTCAATCTGGGCCGTTCATTAGGCGGATGATCTGACGGTAGAACTTATGTTTAGTTTAGGGATTTTTGCCCTAGAAGGAAACCCCTCTCTTTGTATGAGGGTATTGTATTGAGGCTGTGTAATAGATGTGTATTCTCTTAGTGAGAAACATAGAGGTGAGACTGTGAGAGAAAACAGAGGATATTACAATGGATCTGCTGTAGGTTGTGTCTCTTCATGTTGTTGGATAATAGAAAGGAAGGACTGGCTATTTAGGGTGGACGTAGCCCAAACTGGGTGAACCACGTATATCTGTGTCTCTCTTGTTTTATGTTCTTTCTTTGTTTATATTTCTGCAATATTTTATGTGTTCCATGGCTCTGTAATATATAATTTTATAACACTTATTAATTTCCCCTAAATATGTTCTAAGTACTTAAATCCTTCAATTCAAAGAGGCTCAGAGCATTTATTTGACTTTTGCAAGAACCAGACCCTCAGCTTAATGACTTAGGGGCACAAGTAGTAGAACCCACTTCATGAAAACTCATTCCCCCTTCATAAAATCCATTTCCGCTCATTATCCTAAGAAAACCCTTTTTCATAAGGTTAAACACCTTTTACCTAGGAAAAACAATGCCCCCCCCATGTAAATCCCTTGAGCACAAAAAACCCACCAAAAGTTTTTTATCCAAAGTATAAATATAAATGCGCAAACGTGTACACTTTACCCCTTTTTTGAGGAAAACCCACTCCGCCATCACTTTCATATTAAATTAACTAACTTTATTATATAAACCCATTATAACCCTTTACCCATAAATAATTAAAACCCTATATAGAATACCCCAACCCCTTAGTTTTAAAAACTAATATGAACTAACCCTTATCCCAATATAACATCACTTAAGTCTACCTAATCCCAGTAAACTTAAGTTAATCCCGCATTGGCCTCACCTAATCCCCTAAACACACGATTAAGCCCCGCCTGATCGATTATCCCATGATTAATACCTAAACTAATCCCAAATCGTCGTGATTAAACCCCTGCCCCCCCCCAAAAAAAACCTTTCCTTTTATCCGTTCACACAGCTTCTCTGCTTGACTACCGTCAGATTGCAATCGCCCAAATCCAATAGCCCAAAGGAATATCGACCACACCCGATGGACTACATTTACCCGCCTGATGAGGCAATTTTCCCCCGACCCTCGATGGCTACACATCAAACAATGTATGGCATCGAGTGTCTTCTCCTGAAAACCGCCTGCACCACAAAAGCAGTGCGACAACCCTCCAAAACCACTTTCCCCAGTTAATCGAAAAATCGTCGACTATTCATTCAAAAGGGAACCTGCCAAAACTAATCATTTTCTCCATAAAAGGACACAAAGCCCTTTTTTGGCCTTTTTTCACCCATTCTCTTTGTAAACTTTGTAAACCATTGCCAACCACTATAAACACCAAATTTACCAACAGAATTCCAAAACTGCTCCAGAAGACGCTCCAGACAATCCATACCAGGACTATGCCAACCACTGCAGCTACCGTGAACCATCTTTTTGAAAACTAGTTTGCCCTATTTCAGGTATTTCACCATGAATAACCCCTTACCCCTTCAAATTTCAAAACCTTTAGCCTGTGTAGTATTTTAATTTAAAAAATTGGTTAAGAATACTGCCAAATTCAAGAGTTGTTTGCCTAAGCGCTCTGAAAATACCAAAACCTTTGATAAAAACCTCAGAGCCTAATTCAAATCCACAAGAACTAAATTATGGTTGCCCCTGTTGCCATGGATATCTGCCTTGTGACGACTCCACATTTAGACCTGTACCACCTTCCCCTGGCTGACGGGGATTTCCAAATCAAAGATACAACTTCAACAGAGCTTCTTCTCAAAATTCATTGCTTAAGTAGGGACAACTATTTGAACCATTGAGATGACATTGGCCTCTAGGAGTCAAATTTACCCAGATACTAGTTTCCCCAAGTTCACATCTTTCCAGAAGTTTTTCATATGTGCTATCCATGCTACGTCCCCAGCCGTAGAGCCATAATGTCTCATGACCAGAAGGTTCTATTCACTATCACAACTGAGTCCATTAATGAAATGTTGCATCTCCAACCAGCGCCAAACCCAACCCCACTCTCAATTGGAGACCTGTTGGACCAGTATCCAAAGCTAAGCCCTTCAAGATTGGCCCATTTGTTCCAAACCTTAATTGTAGAGGAAAAACACATCCCTAAAGATCCACCTCCATATATGTCAACCATTTTGTCTACAAAGGGCAAGCAGATTGTGACCATGATATCATGCATTTTGGGTTACTCCACAAGTGAATGCATTGATGAACTTATACTTGCCTTCATGTCCATTTATACCCCAGGACAACCTCCTGTTGTTTTGTACAATTTTGCTAAGTTTATAATTGATAGGATGCATGAGTAGTTTACTAGAATGAGCAATGAAAGAGTGTTTAAATATTCCTCTATCCTCTATCAATTTTTTTTTTACTATCAGTCGGATAAGTTTCCTTTCACTCTCTAGAAGCTTGACACCAGGGGCCAGCCCAAATCTGTCATTTTTTGGACCCCACTCTTCCATGAGTTTGGATCACCATATACACACTCAGACTTCATAGATTATTTTGTGTATCCAAACATGACTATGCTCACTGGAAATCCTCCACCCAGGATAAGTCCAGAAATAAAATGAGTCCTCCAACTTTCCAAGCAAACCAAAGTGGGAGATTGGTGCCTTTACCAAAAACACACAGAAATAAGAATATATGATTGCCTTCTTGCCCATATACATTGTCAAGGTACCTCCCTATGAGGTTGTTTTCCTTAGAATATTACAAATAGATCATTAATGCAGATGAAGTCAAATTTGTCAATGCCAAGAAGAAGGCCTATCTCAAAATCAAAGACCAATTAGGTCTCTTCATATGCAATTCTAGAGAGGCAGGGAAAGAGACAGACCTGATCCTACAAAGAATGAAATTCCAAAGGAGTTTTGTATGGAGATATGACCCTTTAGAAGTCATTACCAAGAAAAGGCAAAAGGTCAAGCTAGGACCTTTTATCCACCACCCCATACCAGAGATAGAGGCATATGCCAATCAGACCAATTGGGTGGAAAATATCTTAGTAGATAGAGACAACACAAGGGTAGATGTAGAAAATGCTCTAATAGATTTAGAAAAGAAGCTTAATGAGAGATCTTTTCTGTAGGTACCAAAAGAGAAAGAAAGAGCCATGAGAATCCCTTCAGTCACACAGACTCCTCAGAATGAGGAGAAAAATCCAAAAAGAAATAGAGAGGGAGCTTCCAATTCAAGAATGGACACCTCTAATCTGCAACAGGAAAGAAGTCACAACAGGAGGGAAAGGCTCAATCTAGCCTCTGAACAGGAATATACAGAAGGATCAGCACAGGTAACCAACACAGAGGTAGATAGAAGAAGGCCCACAACTCCATTTGAAGACATACAAGAACCTTCCATATCACAGACTCAGATGTTGGAGAGAAAGCTTACTGTGGAATTGTCTTCCTTCAGTAGGCCTGCTGACAAAGACCGAGACATAAAGGACAGGTATAAAGAAATCAAAATGAGGAATGTGAAGCTTAAAGCCCAAACATATGCTCAATACCTAAAGCTCACTCCCACAAATCAAACAAGGCTAATGTCAGCCTTTGAGATCAAGGAGGGAAAGCTGCAGATGTCGTTCATCAAACCTACAGCACAACAACCCAAGACTTCATCAGATTACAAGAGGATTGACTTTGAAATGTTGACAAGGGATATTCATCTCATATACCAGATAGAACTTCATAAACAGGCCAGGGATATGATATACTCCACCCTAACAGGTAAAGCCATAGCTTCCCATCAGCTGCAAAACTCATTGACCAACATCTCAGCTCAATATCAGTTGGAGAAGGCCTCCTCACAGGCCAAGGATACTAGGATCAAGTCCTTAGAGGACTTAGTGATTGAATTTGGACACAATCCCAAAGATATCAAATCTACAGAGTAGCTTATAAAGAAGAAAAATGAAGATATTGCTGAACTTAAGAAGCAATTAAAAATACCCCAGCTGCAGCATCCTCAAACACTTGAAGTCTTAGATAGCCAAACCAGACATGAGGAGTTGATGGACTTGGTCCTAAAGCATAATGATCATTTAAAGGAGACAGAAAAGGAGTTGGAAACTTTAATTCAATCGAAGCAAAGTGACTTGGCCACAACTTCTACAAATGTCATCCCTACAGTATCTACACCAGTCCCTTCCACACTAGTAGCTTCGCTAGCACCTACAGCTCCACCTTCCATAGCATTTCCAGTCACAACAGAATCTACAATAGTAGGTGCATCAGGAGAAAAAGCAACAGAACTAGTTAAAGCCATGGAAGAAATGTCTATCCAGGCTACAGAAATGAACAAACTAAGGGAAAAGGTGGCAAGTTTAGAAACTGATTACAAACTTGCCCAAATTATGCAAAAAGAAGAAACTCAGAAGGCCAACAAGATGAATGAAATGGTTAAAGCCTTGGAAAAAGACCTAACATTAGAGAAACCCCTTGGATAGGCCAAGGAACTGTTATGGGCCAATATCATTTAGTCTGTCAATGATATTTTGCCATCAATTCAAGTTATTTTTGAACAAACATAATTAATAAAGATAACTACAAAAGCTATCCAGAAAGTGAAGGAGGAGTTGGGAGACATCCCTGAGGATTCCCATAGACTCATCCACTTCCTCAACAGCAAGAACAGGTATGAACTCCAAGAGCTGGACATAGAAGACAGAACTGAAACTATTTTGGAAATAAGGAAGGTTCTTTCCAAAAGGAACCTAATTCTTAATTTAGAGGAAAAGTGCCACAACATGCAGGTGTCCATTGTTAGATTCATGGCCAAATTACAAATTTTGAGGGAGAAAGGATTACCCAGTCCATTGGTTATCAATGAAAAAATTATGACACAGTAGGACTATGATAAGAGACTCAGACAATTGGCCGAAGAACAAGCTAGCACTTCATCAATAAAAGCCCTACCAACAAGCCAAGTTTTGTATAATACATTTGAGAACTTGTCTTTTCTCCAACGTGAGGTAAAACATTTGTTCATCACCAAGCTCAATTTTTCCAAGTATACTCAAGGTGATGAGATATATAGTAAAATGATGAATGTCAAGTTACCTGATGCTGAATGGTGGGAAAAGATGACTGATTTACTGTGAAAAATTTATAGTGAAAAGGTTACCGCACAGTAAATGTAGAACAACCAGGTAAATTAGATGAAAACAGGTCAGCATGGTTAAACAGTATCAATGCCAAAGAGTATCAGGTAAAAGATGGAGGTTAAAGAAGATTCCAGCATAGAAGACCACAACAGCAAGCCAACATAAAAGGCTTAAACCCAACCATAAAGTCAACAACACCACAATAAAAGGGACACCATGAAGCAGTTCAATAGCTCTCTCTATCTTCTAGCAAGAAGGTATTTTGTATTTCCTAGATTAAATCTCATGTTAGTTTGAGATGTTTTGTAATAAACTTTTGTACAAATACTTCATAAATCGAAGTATGTAGGGTGGATTCTTAGACATTTCTATAGAACTTGTTGATCAAAATATTGTAAGCTATTGTATCACTGATTGGACCAGCAAGCTGGATTAATGAATAAAGACAATGCATTTCACAGGATTCATGTGTAGAGTGAAGTGCAAACAAATATTTTCTTGTCTTGTTATTTTTCTTTAAAAGTTTTCCACAAATCTTTAATGTATCTTAAATCTGAATGCTATAATATGGAATGATATCTCAGAATTTTCTTCGTTGCACTCTGGTTTAACTATTATGCATTTTAATGTTTTCTGCTAATTATATAAGTTAAGGAATTCTTGATTGCTCCTTAGTTTAGGTAGTTCCCTGTAATCTATAGCAAAGGATTCTTAGATGCCCTTTGCTCATGATCACCCTCTATTGCTCATTTTAATCTCGGTTTTGAGAATTCTCAAGCGCTCTCTCACCCTGGTTAAGATCATTTCACCCATCTGGCCCACTTTACTCTACTAGCTTGCCCTTTGAACACTCCCTTTGGTGAGTTAATTCCAGGTCTGTTGACCTTCTTTGACTCCATAGCCCAATGGTCCAAAGACAACATTCTATCCATCTGTTTTAAGGATTCCACCATCCAACTCTCATTACAAATTAAAAACCCCCTGAACCTTCAGAACTAGCCTAAAGTCCCAGCAAACAAAGCTAAATTATATAGAGAGAGACCTCTCTGAGCCATAGGTTGGCTAGAGCCTATGGTTAAAAGTTTGTTTGTGGGTACCTCGGTCATTTTCTTTCTTGTGATAACTTCTAGAGAAAATTCGGAGTGATAACAGTAGCCAAGAAGGATGTTGATGAATAATATTTCCCACTTACACCTTTATTAATCCTTTGCTAGATAGGCCAGGAAATTGGGTACTATTCTCAGTTAATAACCTACCTAAACTTTGGTACAACTTCTGTTAAAAATAGCAACAATAAAATCCTAATTTAATTCATCCTTGAATTAAATTGGGAATTAAATTGTAATTAATAATATTCTCATAGCAACTTGTAACATTTAACTAAGTTAATTTGACTTAGTTGGCTCAGAATTCGAGTTGGAAGTCTATCTAGAGTCATGTAGAGTGATCCCTAAATTTTAGGGGCCCGGGTTGAGTTCTTATTGAATCGTAATTATTTAATTTTGTTTAACTCAGTTAAATTCAGTTAAACTAGTTATAATCGTTGGAGGAACTAGTGAGAGACCAAGTGAATTAAATTAGATTTAATTCACATGCAGTGATCAATCAAATAACTCATTATTCGCTCAAAAGTAACTCATGCATGTCAATTCAAAGGAAGACCCACTTGAGATTAGAGTTCAAGGATAGTGTACTATCAGTTGTAAAATCATCTAAATTAAACAGGTGATACATGCTATCAGAGTGTTAGGGTCCTATACTAATAGGATTCATAATTTTGAATTGGCTATGGTTAGTCTTGTAATATTGTACATACTTTTGCTTTCTGCAAAATGTTTTCCATATTAAAAATTAAAAAATGTAAAGAGGGTATGTCCTAAAAGAATAATCAGAGGACAAAAAGAAACAAAAAGATCAAAAAAGTGAAAATATGAACCCCCCAAAAAAAAAATCATGAAAGTGTGCAAATTCAAGTGCCACTACTTTTTACTTTATTATGCAAAATAAGGCTGTGTGCAGCTTGTCAGAAATTCCACAATCCATGATGGTCAAAAAGCTTAATCTTGACTTATCCATGCTTTAAATTTTATGTTGATAGATAAAGAATAAGAATCTAGCCAAACTGTTTAACCTTGGCAGATCAGTAGTTAGGTAGAGCATAAAAATGAGCTCATCAGTTTAATCTGAGCCATTGGAAGTTATAAGGTTAGAATTAGATAGTTTTCCTATCAAAAGAAAAGGGAATAAAGGGTCAGCAAGCTCAAATGCACCCAATAAATGAACAGAAAATGTTAGGATAAATAAAGGGTAGGTAGAAGAAAGGTTGAACATGCACAAGGTTACTGAGTCAAAAGCACATTTATCATGCTTAATCCTATGTTTCATGTGCAGGAGGAAATGTGAGAAACAAAAGATATTCGAAAGCTTGTTTAACTAATTCCCCTCATTTCACTATACCCCCACATGCTTATTTGCTAATTTCCCCATTATCCCTCCATCACTTATAAATACCCATTGTCCCCTCTTTTTGACCTTTACCCCTTGGTTTCACACATTTCCCTACTACTTACCCTTCAAAAATAATCACCCTACCCAAAACCCCTTTTCCCTATTGTGAAATCCACTCCCCATTTCAAATATTACTTTTCCCCTATCAATTTCCCTATTCCCCCTAAAAACCCCCTTATCCTAAGTTTTTATGTCCCCGCATTGTGTACTTAACTCCCCATTTCATATTTCCCCGAAAAACCTTTTTAACCCACCAACCCATGGTGTAGTTAAAAAAACCCCCGCCACATAAACCATGGTCCCACCTTAATTGACCATATGTTTATATTGAACACCCGACTTTATTGTTTAATTAATTAATTATCCAATTGAAGCAACCAGTTGACAGTTGAAGTCACCATACCCTCTACATTCACCACTGAACCCAGTTTGCAGGCTAGACCATCGATTTCCTAGTATTCTTGGGAAAAACCAGAACGACCTTTCAATTTGAAAACGCACAGTTTAATTGAAACAGTTAATTAATTGAACTAATTAAAGAAGCTTTCCTAAATTGAAAAGAAGCCTCTTACACACCCCAAACCCTGTTTACAGACTATAATTACACTCTCACTATACCAGAAGCTTCCAAACCTCACTTCTGAAACCCTTTAAAGCCTAATTCAAATATCTAAACCCAATTATGGCTTCCCAAACCTCTCTGGACGTGAGACCTCTGCAAACCCCTCACCTGGACATCGACCACCTTGCATTAGCAAACAGAGACTTCCAAATAAAGGACACAACTTCCCCTACTTACCATCTAAAGCACCACTGTTGGAGTAAGGATAGATTCTTAAACCAGAACAATGACATTCACCTTTGGGAGTCTAATTTTCCCAAATATTTGTTTCCAGAAGTACATCCATTCCTAGAAATCATCCACTTCTGTCATGCTTGCTACATTCCCAGCCAAAGAGCCATTGTCACCCCTGACCAGCAAGTTTTGTTTACCATCACTGCAGAATCTATTAACCAAATGTTGCAGGTCCAACCAAGCCCTAATGAGACCCCATTGTCTATTGGAGAATTGCTAGACCTTTATACCAAGTTAGACCTTCCTAGAATAGCCCAAATTTTCCAACTTTCATCATAAACGAATGTCATACTCCCATAGATAGTCCCCCTTATGCTGCCACCATTTTTCTGAGAGAGGCGGAAAAATTATTACCATGCTCTCTTGAATTTTAGGATATAACATAGATGAGCATGTGGATGAGGTTGTCCTGGCCTTCATTGGAATACTTTCCAAGGAATATTCATTCGAATACTTTAGGTAGATTATCAATTTTGATGAAGTCAACTTCCTAGCAGCTAGGAAGAAAACCCAATTCAAAATGAAAAATCAGTTGGGCCCCTTCATTTGTAATACTAGAGAAGCTAGACCAGAAGCTAATAAGATTTTGTAGCAAATGAAGTTCAAAAATAGTTTTATGTGGCAGTATGACCCTCATGGAGTCATAAATAAACTGAGGATCAAGGTCAAATTGGGACCTTTCATCCATCATCCCAGACCAGACATTGAGAGGTTTTCCAACCAATCAGAATGGTTGGAAAACACTCTAATTTACATGGATAGCACTGTAGTGGATGTAGAAAATACATTAATTAATGTAGAGAGATAGATTGATGAAAGTTCCCTCTTGCAGGTTCTAAAACTAGGGGAACCAATGAATATTCCTCATGTTTTACAAACTCCAACAAATGAAGACAGGAACCCAAAGAGAAATAGGGAAGAAGGTTCCAGTTCAGCTATGTAAACCACAAATGAGCAGTTTGAGATCAATTACAGGAAAAGGCCCAAGCTAAATCCTGTGACTGAACAAGAAGACCCCATTAAATTAGTGGAAATCACTGACACTGATACAATCGTGGAAAGAAGCAAAGGCATAGCAGCTTCAGGAGAAACCCAACAACCTTCAACATCTAACACTCAATTGTTAGAGAGACAACTCAGTGTTGAGGTTTCTTCTTTCGCCAAGCTAGCGGATAAAGAAAAGGACATCAAGGACAAGTATAAATAAATTATATTGAGAAATGAGAAGTTGAACACTGAAACCTATGCTCAATACTTCAAGCACACACCAGCAAATCAAAGCAGGTTGATGTCATCTTTTGACATCAAAACAGGAAAAATACAGGTGTCATTTATGTAGCTTACTGTCCACCAACCAAAAACATTAGCTGACTATAGGAAAATAGACTTTGAGGTGTTGGCCAGGGATGTTCATCCCATTGACCAGATTGAATTCCACAAGCAAGTAGGTGAGATGATCTACTCCACCTTAACGGAAATACTATGGCTGCACATAAGCTGCAGAGTTCATTGGACAACATTACAACATAGTATAAATTAGAAAAGGCCTCTTCACAGGCCAAGGACAATAGGATCAAGTCATTGGAGGACCTGGTAATTGAGCTGGGGCATGATCCAAATGACATCAAAGTTGTTGAGAAGTTAATAAAGAAGAAGAATGAGGACATAGCTGCTCTGAAAAAACAACTGAAACTTCCTCATTCAGAGCACCCACAAACAAAAGAAGTCCTGGAGAGCCAAATGCATCAGGAGGAGATGATGGACCTAGTTTTACAATTGACTGATCAATTAAAGGAAATGGAAAAGGAGTTAGATAGTTTGATACAGTTAAAACAAGCTAGTCTTGAGACTACCCCTGCCACTGTTATCCCAACAGTCACTACTACAGTACCATCCACCTTGGCAGCATCATTAGCTCCTACAACTCCAATGGCTACAACACTGCCAACTACCACAATGTCTACATCAGCAACATGGTCAACAACAGCAGCTCAGCCAGGTGATGAGGCAAGTAAGTTGGTCAAAGCAATGGAAGACATGTCCATTCAGACCACATAAATGAACAAGCTAAAGGAAAAGATAACCAGTTTAGAGACTGACTATAAGCTTGCCCAGATTATGCACAAGGAGGAAGTACAAAAGGAAACCAGAATGAATGAAAGAATAAAAAGCTTGGAGAAGGAATTGACTTTGAAGGAACCACTGGGCCAAGCCAAGAGCAGTTATGGGCCAATATCATTGACTCTTTCAATGATATTTGGCCATCCATTCAAGTAATTTTTGAACAAATGGACTTAACGAAAGAGGCTACAGAAGGCATACAGAGAGTTAAAGCAAAACTAAGAGACATGCCACAGGAAAACACTAGGATCATTCACTTCCTTAACTCCAAAAATAGGTATGAATTACATGCGCTGGAGATACCTGACAGGATAGGTAAAATATTGGAAGTAAAAAGGGTGCTCACCAAAATAAATTTAATGCTAAACCTGGAAGATAAGTTCCAAACCATGCAACTGCCTATAGACAGATTCATGGTTAAGTTTGAAGTTTTGAGGCAAAAGGGTCTGCCAAATCCCTTAGTAATAAATGATAAATTAATGCCACAAGAGGACTACGATACAAGAATTAGAGAAGTGGCTAGAGATCATGTAAATACTTCATCTATGAAGGGGATGCCAATTGCTAAAGTCCTATACCAGACTTTTGAGAACTTGTTTTACCTCCAGCATGAGGTAAAACACCTTTTTGTGAATAAGCCCACTTTGGCCAAGTACACGGAGGCAGATGAAATTTATAGGAAAATGATAAATATCCAATTACCAAATGCATAAACATGGGAGAAATTGAATTAATTACTATAGAAATACACAATCAAGTGTAAAAATGTACAGTAATGGTGAAAACAACACAGTAAAACGATAATGACAGGCCAACCAGATGAAAGAGTATCAGGTAAAAGTGTATCACTTGAAATGTCATAGTGAAAAGAACATCCAACGTGAAGACCAATAGTAAGGTAGAGAAAAAAAGGCAAAATATCAGAGCATAAAGACAACACACCCTAATAAACAGGGACAACATACATCAGTTGAACATTTGTCTCTATCTTGTTGCATGAAGATATTTCTTTCTCCTAGATTAATTCCCAAGATAGTTTGGGATATTTTGTAAATTATTTTTGTATAAATACATCATAATTCGAAGTATTGGGGGTGGATTGCTATACATTTGTAGAGTTGTATTGATCATAAACCTGAGGGTTATTGTACCATTTTTTCAAGTCAAGAGACTGGACTAAGTAATAAAGAGATTGCATTATAGCATCCATGTGTTGAGCTATTACAGTGAAGTACTTTATTTGTCAAACTTGTTTATTTTCTTATGTTTTTCATAAACTTAAATGTTATCTAAAGTTGAATTAATTAACTGGAAATTTATCTCAGAATTTGTTTAAGTATACTCTTCTTTGAACAGTTGATCATTTCTATGTTTTCTTCTGATATCCAGATCTGAGAATCCTTAATTTCTCTCCCATATCGGTTAACCTCTTTCACTTTCTTCATAATCCAACCTAAGGAACCCTTAATTTCTCCTTGGATCCTATTGAAAACCACTTGACCATCGAGCCCTGAGATCTAAAGTAACTCAACTATCTTGCCCTGTAGACATTGTTTTAGAACTTGATCTAGTCTTGTTTTCTTGACATTTGACCCCATAGCCCAATGGTAAAATACATCCCCCTGTCCATCTAAGTAAGTAATCCCACCACCAAATCCAAACCAAAACCCAAGTACAATCATAACTAGCCTAAAATCAATTAAGTAAATAAATTTAAATCATAAAGAGAGAACCCTCTTTGATCATTAGGAAGGCTATAATCTAATCTCTAAAGTAGGTTTGTGGTTACGTCTATAATTTCTTTCTCTAACAACTTCTAAAGAAATTTTGGAATGATAACATAGAGGAAGGCTTATGGAAGGTTGCACAGTTATGAGTCAAGAATTTCCCAATTAAATATGGTTTAATTCCCTAGGAAACTGTGCAATGAAGTAGGATCTTGACATGCAACAGATTTGGCTAAGTATTGGCTTGAGATGGTTACTGAAGGAGTGAGATACTTTGTACTTGTGCAAAAATTGTTCAGGTTGAACAAGCATTGTATTTTCTTCTCAGATCTTCTGGTTAATGCATGATAATGATAGTAGGATTTTTAGCTATTGCTTTCCCCAGAAAAATATTGTGTTACGTGCGATTGAAATTCTTACTTTTCTACTTCGGTGTTTCATCAATCAATTTGTTTTTTCCATTGATGAGTAGAGTAGATTCAACTCTTTTGTTCTAGCATATTACATAATCAGTTTGAATCTACATTAAAAATCTAAAACTTCGAAGTAACAAGAGACAAAAGAATTTTTTTATCAAACCATAATGGTATTCAAACATTTAAAAGAAAAGGTATATAAATAAATGCAATTTTAAAGATGGCAGTAAGTGAAATGATTGGATTTGTAAAGGAAAACTCAAAAACATAACTATATTTGTTGAGTTTGGACCCTGATTATCTTCTTAATTATTAAGAGGTTTTTGTTTCAGCCATGGTTGGATCCCAACCACTAACTAAGGGTATGGGGGGGATATTGCCCCCACTATTTTCGTCCGGGGGGGGGGGCGGGTTGGGTCTAGGGAGGGTGGAGGCTAGCCACCTAGCCCCACCATAGCGGGGGTTCAGGGGAGGTGCTTACAAAGCAAATAACTAGAGACAAACTGACTGATAAAATATTGTAATCTAGTAGTCTATATGGGTCATTCATTAGGAGAAATATTTGTTGCTAGAAATTATATTAATTTACAAATTTTTTCCCTATAAGGTAACCTTCAGTTTATATAAGGGAATTGTATTAGAGTGGTGTATTATTCTGTGCAAGAATAAGAGAGGAAACCGTGTGAGAGTGAAAAGGAAGTTAGAACGGATTTGTTGTAGATTGTATCGCTCCATTTTGTTGAATAATATAAAAGGAGGGACTTACTATTTCTCCATGGACGTAGCCAAATTGGGTGAAACATGTATATCTATATCTTTCTTATTTATGCTTTTTTGTGTTTATTTTTCTACAATATTTTATGTGTTCCATTGCTCTGTTATTTAGTTTCTAATAATATTCAATTTTTGGAGTAATATATATTACTTCCTTTTTCTTAAAATAACAGTCTATCAAGAAAATATTTATAATATAAAATGTACAGGTAGACACAATCAACAAAAGCAAAAAGATAAATAGTAGAAACAATAAAGAATATGGCAGAAGAAATAAAATATCATTGATGTCTTACAGACCATTTGTCACATCTGCTCAAAAATCCTGAAGAACAGATCAATCAAGATGCCTGAACACTTTGTCATTATCCCTTTACAAATCCCTAAGCATCAACTCTCTAAAAAGTCTATGTTTCTAGGACAATCAGCATAAAAACCATGTTTTTAGACATAGCAAACCTTGCACAACTACCTACCTCTGCTAGCCACATGTTTCATAACTAATCACCTGCGCTGATAAACGCTTATTTCTCCCTTCTACAGGTGCACTAATTCTAGAAATTTTGGAAAATAAAAATAAAAATCTGAAGCTTCTTCTTTTAGAAGCTTCCAAAGTAGTTTTAACTATTTACCTTGGATAGACATCTCAAATTCTTATTTGATCCTACTCTAATGGATTTATCTCTTATCCCTTTAGCTCATCCTCCCATCATATGTGGATCTCAAGCCTATAATGGTAATTCCTAAACTACCTCACTTGCCCTATATATTTACTGCCTTCCATAGCAGCCTGATCGTTGCTTTTGGAGATTGATTTTGCCCTCATGATGCTGGTTTGTGTTGAGTTTTGGTAGCTTTGGATGTGCTCTAGCCTTGAAATTTGGAGGAGAGGCTAAGGCGCATGAGATCTCCAAGACCTAGAAATCATTTTAAGAAATTCCACCTGGATGAGGAGTTATTAAAATAATTAATATTTTTAATGGTTTCCTAAGTCTAAACTTAGGAAAATAAAAATATTGATGGGTATTAATAAAGATAAGGGGGAGAAGCTTCTAAGAGACAAGGATAAATTCTATTTTAATATTAGCCATTGATTAAAGACTTAATCTCAGCTGTTGATTCATCAACAGGAAAATTATAAGAGAAGACTTGAGGATCTTTTGGAGGCACATCGACAGATACTCAGTATCTCTAGGAAAATCAATTCTCAAGTAAAGGAGATCGATTTCAGAGGGAGAGTTGCAGGGTGGAGGAAGAGGAGGGCACCAACAAGAGGCAATGACTAAGGAGGAGGTGACACAGGGACAATGGGAGACAATGCAGAGAGAGATGCAGTCTAGAGGAGAGATGAAACCCTCACGCACGCTCATGTAGAGGGACACAGAGCCATTCAGAGCTGCGCTGAGCCACGCAGAGTGATGCAGAGGTGATGAAATACTAGGAGAAGGGTCTTGAAAGTGTCAGAAAGTTTAAAAGGGAAAGTCTCAGGTGTTTTCTTTTAGTTTCTCTATAAAATCATTCCCTGTAAAAGAAATTTCTACTGAATATTAATAAAGTCCTCAAATGTTGCACTGGTTTTCCCACATTGGGTTTTTCCGAGGAAAATTGTCTAAAAAAAACTGTGTTGATGTGATTGGTTCTTGTGCATGAATTTTTCTCTGGGTAATTGTGTGATAATTGTAGCGGGTGAGATCACCCTAGGGTCTTGGTTTGAAAACTCCAACAGAGCAGATGGCAAACAACAACAAGAAATGCTCAAGCAATCAACCTAAATGCTTATTCTACTGAACTGTGCAAGAGTGTCCTTACCTGGAGGTCCCAAGTTTGAGTAGATCTGCAGGGTGCAAACCCTCAGCTTCTCCTAATGTCTTTGAAACCTAAAAGTTATTCAAATGAAACATATACAACAGTAGAAACATAAAACATGTTTATGATACTAACTTTAGATCATATAAATGAATGAACAATTACACATCAATATAAGATTCATAAATGAATTAAAACATAAATCAATGCATAAACATGTTTAATATCGGGAACTAAACAACATTTCTTTATTGCAGTAAGCTACAAGTAAGGTGGAGAAATACAACCTGAGTCCTTCTCTGGCTCCAAGTGGAACCATCCTCCGGAACCGTCCTTTCATAGCCTCAGCAATCTTCATGCATCACCAACACAAGCATATCTCAAGAAAGATGAAGGATATATCCAACAAGGAAACAAAGTTTTCTCGAAACTTTGGGGAGTGCAAGAGGCACAGGGATTTCGTCAGACTCGATTAGGGATAATATCACTATATTATCAATATCTCCTCTCTTCTCCCTTAAGGCATTCACATGGAGGTTTATTTATACTTCTCCAAATTAGTTTTTTTAGTTGGGAAATAGTTGGGCCACGGGCTATAGGAGGTGAGTAACAGGTAAAACCCGTGAACTCCACCTTAAATTAAGGAAATTTTTTTTTTTTAAGTGTTTTAACACATGTACACGAGTTGGGTATATGTTGACCCGCGTGTACATGCTTTTATCATAGGGAAAAGTAGTGTATAGGGAATAAAACATTGTTTTTTAGATTTTGGACTAAGTCTGGAAGGAAGGGTTGCCCTAGGCCATAATTAGAGCATCAGATCCACCAAGAGTGGTAAATGGTGCTATAACAGATGCCTCCTAATATATGAGGTTAGAAGGCATACATGATGGCCGAAATGTATTAAGTGTATAGAAGGAATCATGTTGAGACCAAGGAGGATTTCACCAGAATTCAACCTACCAAGCGAACAAAATAGATCAGAAATAAAATGTTGTCTAAGGCAGGCATACCCATGCTCAGAAATAGTAAAGCATGTCTGCATGTCATGTACAAAAGCAGATCCAATATGCATAGAAGTATAAGGAACTGTAAATACATAATGGATCATCTGATCATAATCAAGAAAGTACATGTATGAATATCACAGATAAAGAGTTGATCAATGATGTTGAAATATGAAGCTGATCACTAAAATCAAGAAATTGATCCAAATAGTACCAAGTGAACTTGTTGGAATAAACGGTACTACACTGCAACTCGAGTGCCAACATATAGGATGTCACTGTAAGGAACTGTAACATATATGGTGGATGGTGTCGACTAGCAGAAATAGGAGCAACTAACAAGTGAACCAAGACATGCTGATGCAAACCCAAGGTCTTCACTGACCGCCGTGGTACATTTCTACACAATGGTAATGAAATATCTAAAGTTGACCATGTGAGAAATCATTTGATTACCAGTCATTAATGTATACTGTTAACAAATTCGAGGCTACTCACCAATAATGATGATGAGAGTCAAGGTACTCAATACAATCTAACAAGTGCGAAAAAATGAGCTATAGTTGAACACTTTGAGGAATCTATCAATCAAGAGACAATGATGTTTTCCCACTATTGATAGCAAAGGAATCTGCCACTGATGACTGCAAACCCTAAGGGACTGCTAAATGGACTCTAGATCTCTTCCCCAGAGCAATGAGCTGAAGTCGATGGGAAAAGATCTTCTAGAAGGAAGGCATTAAGACATCCTTCATCAATCTAGCGTGAGTGTAACCTGTAGGCCAATAATGTGGAAGGAATCAGATGAAAAATGATTTATTAACCCAACTAAGACATGTTTCTGGCATACACAAGATGTAATTAGTGCACGATAGAAACCCTCTTAACCAACCAATAATGAAATCTGACATAGAGGCGAGGAATCCACCAATAGGGTCAAATGGAAACCAAGGTACTAAATGAATCCCAATGTGTGATAATGAAAGCTAATGTTGAACACAAAGGAAACCACTCTGTCAAAGACCCATGATACTGATCGATGCTGAGCACAAGGTAACCTATGAATAATGAAAATAGGGCCTGGGTCTAGCTCTAGATCTGCCTTCAGAGCAATTTGTCGTAGTCAATAAGAGCAAGACCCGCCAACAAGAAGTCAATGGAGACCTTCTCAAACTGGCACGAGAAAAGGACTAATATAGTTGATGTGATAACAAACATGACGCTGACAATTTAGGGATGGCCGATTGAAAAATAGGTCAAGAGACACCACAGAGAGGCTGACTCAGATTTAATTCCCTTGAACAAAAGAATGACACAATTGTGACTACATGGCAGCATATGATAATTTTGTATAAGTTTGCCATGTAGGAGGCATAAGCAAACTCTCCATATGACTGGAAGATATAACCAATCAGAGGAGTACTGACTCAATGATAAGGTTAAGGCTCTCCTAATTCAAACTAAAGCCCATTCCAATGGAGGAAATGCTTACTTTTGAGTGCTTTGTTGAAGGGCGACACAACTGACTCTAGCTTCCATGAAATATGGAAATAATGTCCTGTTCCCACTCTTTTTGGATATATAATTTTTTTGCCTTTTGTTGGAAATAATATTGAGAGCGGGGGGGGAGGTGAATCAGTATTATCAAATCAATAATTTAATTTTTAAAACTGATTTGTATATGCTACTTCATCTTAGTGAACTAGTGTGTATACACAACTGTACTTAATGCAACCAACGTATATGTAGAGATCTTTTGATTTACCCAAATTATCATACTTTGAACATTAACCAGTATATCAGGAATTCATTATATAGTTCAGTAAAAGTAGAATAAAGCATCACACATAAGCAACACACATGAACACTAAGATGTAAGGTGGAAACCCAATGTGGGTGAAAACCACCTGCTGCAATCGTCTCTGTCTTCTTTTAATAATAAGAAAATTATATTTACAATTTTTGTATTGGTGCAGTCTTATACTAGTATGCAGGCTTCTACCTGCAGAAGGCTACAACCTTCTCTCGTTCTCCAGCTTCTATTGGAAGGGAGCTACAACCCCCTAGCTCTTGTACTAGCTGATATGTTTACTAGTACGTAGGTGCCGGCCTACAGAAGGCTACAACCTTCTCTTTTCTTCCAGGGACCATGTTTTATAAATTTTCAGTCTGGATCCATCAACAACATCATTCAATCATCAAATATATTTGCATCAACCAATCTCCTTTTGAACCAACCACAACTGAATCAATCACTTTGACAACCCATTAATCTGATCTTTCAGAATGCTGTCACCAGAATACGGTAACCAGAACCCAAGCCAGAACCCAAAACACTGCAACAACAAATACAAGCAATTAAAACATATTTTATAAGGTATACGCTACTTCCATGTGTTAAACTCGCGTGCATACACGCTTTCCTCAAAGGGAACCGATGTATATGCTGCTTTGATATACAGAACCAGTGTGTATACGCCCCTTTTCTAAAGTGAACCTGTGTACAGGTCTGTAAATGATGATTTAAACATTACAACTATTCCAGACTTCATTCATGCCTAGATCATCATATTTACAGACTACAACATGCGCCAGTTATTCAGATACATGATCAAACCATGGAAAATTTTAGGGGCGAATGTTCGCCCTTAGGCCAAATTAAGGGGTTTTAAATTTTTAGTGGGAAAATATTTTGTATCATAGTATATTTTTATAAATCGCCTCAAATAGCCCACCTTATTTTAAGGGAGAGGGTAAAAAAGGTAAATTTAGCCCTTGAAATTAGGAGTTACAACCTTCCATTCGCCCCAATTTTCAAGAATAGGTTTTATTTAAGTGAATCCTATGGGCCAAATACCATATTTATAAAAGAGGTATGGTAAATTAATAAAAATATAAATAAATTAGAGGTATGGTAAATAAATAAAACCTCTTTTTACACTTACTCAAATGGTATGGTAAATAAATAAAAATATAAATAAACTAGACGTATGGTAAATAAATAAAACCTCTTTTTATATTTAGTCCATAACCCTCTTTCTATTTATGAAGGCTCAAAAAAGAGGTTTTATTAAGTGAATCCTATGGGCCAAATACCATATTTGTAAAAGAGGTATGGTAAATTAATAAAAATATAAATAAACGAGAGGTATGGTAAACAAATGAAACATTTTTTTATATTTACTCCATAAGTCACCTTATATTTATGAACACTCAAAAAATGCATTATATTTAGGTGAAACCTATGGGAAAAATACTATGGGCCAAATACCATGGGCTAGATTATTATTAATACCATGCAAAAAAAAACTATTAACCCTAATATTAGTATTAATAAAAATAAAAATGGCACATGGTATTGACCCATGGCATTCATGTGGAATGTAACCTATTTAAATGGGAATTAAACTAGCATAGATCCATCTTTACTTTGGATCTACTAAGCCCCAAGAGGGATCAAATATAGTGATATGCAAACTAGCATAGAGTGAAAAAATATTTGATCCCTCTCGGGCTTGGTGGATCAAGAGTAAAAATGGATGTTGTAATTTAATGTATGTTAAACATTTTAACTTGGTTAAAATAAAAAATAAAATAAAAATCAATTATTAATTTTATTAATTTTTATAAATTACTAATAGTAATTTTTAAGCTCCATGTTTATGATAACCCATGGTATTGACCCATGGTAATACCACGGTATTCATGTGACCATAGACTATTTAAAGGGGAAATTTTATCATCTTAGATCCATCTTAATTCTGGGTCTACCAAGTGCTCAGAGGGATAAATAGATTTCATCCCCCTAAGAGTGGTAGACGTGGAGTTAAGATGGATATAGGTTGGTTTTTATGATAATGAAAATATTAAATATACTTAGGAAATTATATTGTAAAAACATCTTAAGGTGAATGGTTAAAGCTACATTTAGTCACTTCACAAAATCTAGTAAAAAATACCAATATCTCCATTAATATTGGTTTTTAACTTTTTCTGATTTCACAAAAAAAATTCGAAACAATGAAACCTTATCACTCTTTCCACATCACCCTCGCAGACGATTTCTCACCATTTTTCAAACATTCTGAATATGATATCTTCATGAAAAAGTTTAGGTACTGATGTTGGATTGGTTGTTTAAAAAATAAGTTGTACAATCTTTCATCTTCTGTGCTATTCTTAGTTTGTCCTAATGATCTGTAGGGGTTGGAGCCACTGCACCATATTTTCCTAAAAGGTGGAGATTGTTCACCAAAAAGGAAATTAATCTATATGTTACAACGCTGTTAAAAAATGCGAGACCTATGAGGGTAGTGAATTATGCTAATAAGCAATTTAGATTGGGAGAGACATAATTAAATTTTATTATTTAATTGAAGATTTCCAATTAAAATAATAATAAATCTACATTTATATATTCATATATTGATTGGAAGGATTCTCACAATGGTCACTTCTTTCGATTAGATCCCCTTCAAGCCTTTGGGATACCTAATACTTTCTTATATAATATAGTTGGGGCTTGCTACTTGTTTGCGTGTTGGGGTAAACAAACTTGATGTGTTTTTTTTTATCTCGCAGTTGGAGTCTATGGAATAAGAAAGAAATTCGATAACTTGAAAAAAGTGGTAGCTTGAAAAAAGTTGTAGAGAAAAGGTTAATCTCTCCTACCTTGACAGAACTCATTGTCAATATCAACACCTACAAGAACTTTGTTGTGGAATATTATAAAATCTAATAGAAGGATATGAAAGAGTGTATTGTAAGAACCTTGACAAACACAGCCACTGAAACTTGGAACATTGTTTGTAGGAAGAGAAAATTATGTTTCTTTTTTCCAAACATCTATGTTAGTATATTACAGTTTAATGAATATGTTTTCTTATTATCATATATGGTTTCATACTTTAACAAAACATTCGCCAAGACTTCATAATGTTTTATTATTCAGTAAAAGATTTGCCAAGGTCTTACAAGATTTTATAATTGAGTGAAAGATTCTCCATCACTATACAAGATAATATAATCTGGTGAGACATTCACCAAAAAAATTATATATACATATTATTATTGATAAAATCGCCTCCCATTTTTCCTATGTATCATGGGGATTAGCCCATTTATTATACATATAAATTTAGGGTGGTTCTTAAAATTTTCCCTAGATCAAACCACATTAAGATAATTCAATTCAAGCCTTAAGATCCTAATACATCATTAGATCTTATCCTTCATCAAACACTAAGCTTCATCCTTCGTTTAGATCAAGCACCGTACCATAAGCCAATAACCTGCATGTTAGGTCTCACACTTCATCAGACACTCGATACTTGCACACCTTGGCCTAATGATCTTCTCCTCCTTTTATAGTTTGTATGCCTTTCTCAATACCATGGACCAAAACCACTTACGACCAATACCTTGGACCAAATACCGAGGGTCAATACCTCAGACCCGATACATTGGACCAATACCATGGATCAAAATACCATGGACCAAATACTTCGGACCAAAAACTTAGTTTTCCAAGGTGTACATGCTTTTCCGTTTGTGAAAGTCTGTGTCTATGTATACGCGACTTGTTACACAGTTAACCCATGTGTATACGCAGGTTGGCCAATGGTGAACCTGCGTATACCTCTCTTTCTTCGTTCTGTGATGTCTGATCTGTAACTTTGTGCTGTTAACCTATTCTACTATGATCTGTCATCTGAGTTGAGTTGCCATCAAGGACAACACCTGTGTCATAATGCCAACAATCTCCCCCTTTGGACTTGATGGCAACACAAAGCATCCAATTCACTCTCCCCTTTTGTCATCAAGTGCAAAGGGTCATGCTCCCCCTAAGTACATGCTGAATTCTCTGATATGTTGTAGTGTGTTGATTGAGCTCCTATGATCGAGTCCATGCTCCCCTTAAGCACAAGCAAAGGTCTGCAGAATGATAACATGACTCTATACATACATCACCAATGACCTTCCTATCACCAAAGACTCATACATACATCCATCTCCCAATCAAATGGGGATATACCAAATTTGACTCCTCCACCCAACAAAGTGGGGATATACCAATTGTTTATACAAGAAACATTACATCATCCATCCCATGCATAGTGGGGTTACAAATGAGATCTTTTCATGGCCTCTACATTAAATGATAT
Organism: Pinus tabuliformis; assembly: GCA_031772625.1. Classification (NCBI taxonomy): domain Eukaryota; kingdom Viridiplantae; phylum Streptophyta; class Pinopsida; order Pinales; family Pinaceae; genus Pinus; species Pinus tabuliformis. The sequence goes on from CM062807.1 coordinate 162,311,768, forward strand.
ACATGACATATATAACAGAGACCAAATATCTTAAATAAGACCATGATAGTCATCAACAACTATCATCAGCACCATCTGTCAGTCAGCATCTAGACCAGCAACCATGTTCTCCCGCTGAACCTGTTCCACCTGAATCAAACAACTATGTGGATCCGTACCAAGATCTTCTAAGATAATGCCAACAATGAATTATTGGAAGCATATGCTCCCCCTGAAGCTATGCCAAATGTTCACTGTTAGATCTTATCATTTCATATATCAGAAGAGTTATCAAGGCATCATCATCAATCAGATATACATCAAGTTATCAACAACTTATGAGAGCCAACATATTTCTACATCTCATCAACAAATTGTAACCACCATCAGGAAAAGCAGATAATTCACTAAACCTTATCAGACCCCTTTCTCCTAAGTCTGGCCCACTACTTTTCCTCAAACCAACATATACGTGACTGTACCCATAGAAACCAGCATATGTACACGACTACAGTTCTTGAAATTCACATATAACCACCTTTGGCTGAAGAAGATAGTATTTAACAGTAGGATGATGCAGCAACTACTCTCAGATTTTGTCTGAGATATTTAAATGTCTCTCTGGGTAGTGGTTTAGTGAATATATCAGCAACCTATTCTTTGGAGGGAACATACTCCAATTTGACCTTTTGTTCAAGCACTTTTTCTCGAAGAAAGTGATATTTGATGGGTATGTGTTTGGTTTTGGAGTGCATGACTGGATTCTTTGAAATACTGATGGCACTTGTATTATCACATAGAATGGAGATGGGTGGAGTACATGTGATCTAAATGTCTTGCAAGATTTGCATCATCCAAAGTAGTTGTGTGCAGCAAGATGCAACAACCACATATTCTGCTTTAGCTATAGATAATGCAATCAAATTTTGTTTCTTGTTGAACCAAGACACTAACCTGGAACCCATATAGAATGCACCACCAATAGTGCTTTTCCTGTCATCAACACTTGTTGCCCAATTTGCATCTGTATATGCATGAAGTGTAAGATTTGTATCTCTAGGATACCATAAACCAAAGTTTTGTGTTCCTTGAAGATATTTGAAAATCCTTTTGACTGCCTGAAGGTGTGATTTCTTTCGATTTTCTTGGAATCTTCCAACTATTCCTATTGCATGCATGATGTCAGGTCAGGTACATGTTAGATAAAGCAGACTGCCAATCATGGATCTATAAGTTGGTTGATGTACCGTTGTTGATTCATCATTTGAGATGAGACTCCATCCTGTTACCATTGGGGTACATACTGGTTTAGAATCTTCCATGCCGCACTTTTTCAGGATCTGTTTGAGATATTTGGTTTGCGAGAAAAAAATACCATATTTATTTTGCTAAACTTGTAGACCAAGAAAGTAGGTAAGCTCACCAAGCAAGGACATTTCAAATTCTTGCTGCATTACTGGAGCAAAATTATGACTAATGGATTCTTAATTTCTACCAAAAATGATATCATCAACATAAACAACAATTATTAGCAATTTACCAGTGTCAATCTTTGTATATCGATTGCTATCTGCTGACCCCTTTGAAAAACCTTGTTGGTGGAGATATTTGTCAAGATGGTAATACCAGGCCCTTGGAGCCTATTTTAGACCATAGAGAGCCTTTGTGAGTTTGCATACAAGTTTTGCATCATTTCCAAGAATGAATCCTTCTGGTTGTTCAATATAGACTTCTTCTTCTAAGTCTCCATTAAGAAAGGCATATTTTACATCCATTTAATATACTTTGAATTTCTGAAAACTAGAAAGAGCTAGAAACATTCTTATGGCTTCAAGTCTAGCAACAGTTGCAAAAGTTTCTTCAAAATCTATACCTTCTTGTTGAGCATATCATTTGCAAACAAGTTTGGCCTTGTTTCTAATAACTTCTCCATTTTCGTTCAACTTGTTTTTGAATATCCTTTTAGTTCCTATTACGTTCTTATCATGAGGTCTAGGAACTAATTCCCAATTATTATTCCTTTCAATTTTCTCAAGTTCTTCATTCATGGCCTTGACCCAACATTCATATCTGCATGCTTCATTTACATTTTGAGGTTCAGTGGAAGATAGTAATGCTAGATAGCTGGAGGCTTCGGAAATAGTTCTTCTTGTCTACACACCTACCCCTTTTTCCCCTAAAATTTGAGTTTCTGGATGATTTTTCTGAACATACCTGGACAAAGTCTTTTCTTCTATCGTCATCTCTTCCTTTGGTGCTTCATTGGTTTCTTCTTCAGAATCAGTGTGACTTGATGTGGGAAAATGATCCTCATCTTCTTCATTTTCATAATCTTCAGTTTTTATCTGTTTTGGATTTTTGCATGCTTCATCAACTACCACATCAATACTTTCAATATTTTTCCCAAGTCTGTTATTATAACATTTATACCCTTTACTTCAGGAAGAGTAGCCAAGAAGAATACCTTCATCTGCTCTGGGTTCAAACTTACCAAGTTTTTCATTGGTTCTTTTGATGTAACATTTGCTTCCAAAAACTTTGAAGTATTTTATAGTATGAGTCTTACCATACCAAAGTTCATGTGGAGTTTGAGTGTTGTTTACCTGAACATTTTCTTGGTTGAGAATATTGATGGCGGTGAATGCAGCTTCACCCCAGAAGGTTGAAGGAGTTCCAGATTCATCTAGCATAGCATGAGCCATTTGTTGAATAGTTCTATTCATTCTTTCTACCACTCCATTTTGTTGAGGAGTCCTTGTGGTGGAGAACTGCCTTTTTATTCCATGTTGTTCACAAAAGTCAAAGAATTCATCCAAGGTAAATCCTCTTCCTCTATCAGATCTGAGACATTTGATTTTGTGATCTGATTCATTTTCAACCAAAGATTTGAAGGCTTTGAACTTTTCAAATGCTTCATGTTTATGCTTTAGAATACCTATCCAACACATTCTGGAAAAGTCATCAATGAACAATATAAAGTATTCTTCTCCACGAGGTGACTTTTTCCTTGATGGTCCACATAAATCAATATGAACAAGTTTAAGAGGCTTACTAACTGACCCTTCCTTTTCGATGAATTGAGATCTGGTTTTCTTACTAAATTGACATGATTTGCATATAGTATTTTCAGGAATGTTGATATCTAGAAGATCACGAATAGCCTGGAATCTGCATGCTTTTCTTATCTGAGAAAAGCTTAGATGTCCCAATCTTCTGTGCCATAGCCAGTTTTCATCATTTTTGCTTAGATAGCATTGTTGTTGTCCTACGTTGAGTATTTATAGGTTGTTTGGAGTTCTTGTACCTTTAATCACAGTTTCTCCTATATCAAGCTCACGGACAACACATCCATTTGATCAAAACACTACTTCATTTCCTTGATCACACATTTGACTCACACTCAATAGGTTATGCTTTAAGCCATGAACATACATAAAATTCCCAGCTTTAACTTTTTCTTTCAAGAAAACAGAGCCCTTACATTTTATGACAGCAAGAGTGTCGTTTCCAAATGAGACACTCTTTTCCTTTTCTAAGGCATTATATGAGTGTAATTTTTCTTTGTCACATGTCATGTGTTTTGAGCATCCACTCTCGATGTACCGCTGGTTTTCTTTTCCTTCTGCATACAAGTCTATACCACATATTTATGTTTGCGGTTCTTTATTTCTCCATCTTTTGGGATTTAATGGAGTTTGTTTCTTTTGAGATATTTGCCGAAATTTACTCCTGCATTCCAATTCTTCATGGCCAAAGTTGTTACAGATTGAGCATTATATTTCATTTTCAAGAAGAGAAAAGTTATTATAGGAATTTTTCTTGATCCCTGTCACATTCCTTTGATTTATTGCTTCTCTAATCATGATGGTTTTGTAAGAAACACACTGAGCAGCTTTGTGTCCAAAATTATGACATAAGAAACATTGACCATTAAAGAAGTTCCTACGATTATCAAATCTACTGACCTGTTGATTGTAGTTTCTATTGATATTCATCTCTGAAGAAAATTGAGTACGACTTACCTGAGGTTGGTTGTGGCTTCTGTTCATCCTTGAAGTAAATTGAGCATGATTTACTTGGTGGTCTGCTTTATGCCTTTGCGGACGATTTTCAAACTGTTCACTGCTCTTTGCTGCATCAAGATAGATTTTAGTGGAGATTGACGACTTCTGTGCTTGAGACGCTTCTTCAGTATATCCAAGACCTGTCTTTATCAGAGGATAATGCTGCACTTTGATAATTTCATTTAAGGTTTTTGATCCTTTAGAAAATCTAAGATTGGGAGCTTTTGTTTTCTCAAGATCCTTTCTTGGACACACAATTTCACATTCTAGTTTTTCATTGTGTTTTCCTCCTTCAACAAGTTGGTATGTCAAGGTATCTATAATCATATTCTTTTCCTCTAAATAGATTTTGAGTTTAGAGATTTCTTCATAAAGGTCATATTCATCTAAAGCATCCAAAAAATCATCACCTTCAAAAGCCATTAGAAGTCTATAGTCACTACTATTTTCATCTTCATCACTATTTGATAAACCATTGCTATCTTCATGAGTATAGTAGCTCTTTTTACTTACATTTTGTTTTCTATTCCATTTTGCAGATTCCTTCCCTTTATCATATTTATCTTTATGGGGACATTTGGCAGCATAATGACTGACTCTACCATAGGCAAAACATTTGAATGGTAGTTTACCTCTTAATCTTCCGGAACCTCATTGAAGTTTGTTGACATGTTTACTTCCTCTTCTTCTTCTGAAAGATGTCCTGATTCATCGAGTTCTTCTTTTCCTTTTGCTAAAGCTTTAAATGTGGCTTCTCTCATATCTGATGGACCTCCTTTTCTCATCTTAAAGGCAGTTAAGATTCCATGTAGCTGTGTCATAGTAATAGTCTGTAGATCCTGCTTTTCTTCTATGGCAGATACTTTTTATTCAAAGTTAGTAGACAAGGATCTTAAAAATTTTTCAACTAAGTTAACTTCCTTTTCACCTAGATTCTTTGTGCAATTTACAACCTCATCTATACGTAAGAAGTAACTAGCTATACTTTGATCATGGTGCATCTCGAGAGTTTCATATTGAATTCTAAGAGTTTGGAGTTTAGCACATTTTACTTGAGGGTCCCCTTCGTAGCTTAGAACGATTTTGTCCTTGAAAAACTCTGATTGTGACAGACTTCCCAACAATGTATTGACAGCCTTGGCATTGGTTTCATATTGCTTTTTACCTACCATATCTATAGGAATTGCTGATGGGAATGTATATCCTCCTTCCACGATTTCCCAGATATGTATTCCAAGTGATTGAAGATAGGTTGTGGTTCATACCTTCCAATAAACAAATTTTCTCCCATCAAATATTGGTGGTCTGATGGATCCACGCTTTCTTGACTACTCATGATGATGGATCTTCCTTCAAGCGATAAAGCTTCTTTTGAAGGACCTGTTCTGATACCAATTATTGGAAATAATACTGAGAGGGGGGTTGAATTAGTATTATCAGATCAATAATTTAATTTTTAAAAATGATTTGTATATGCTACTTTAGCTTAGTGAACTAGCATGTATACGCAACTGTACTTAATGCAACCAGCGTATATGTAGATATCTTTTGATTTATCCAAATTTTCATGCTTTGAACATTAATCAGTATATCAGGAATTCATTAGAGAGTGCAGTAAAAGCATAATAAAGCATCACACATAAGCAACACACATGAAAACCAATATGTAAGGTGGAAACCCAATGTGGGTGAAAACCACCTGCTCCAATCGTCTCTGTCTTCTTTTAATAATAAGAAAATTTTGTTTACAGTTTTTGTACTGGTGCAATCTTATACCAGTACGAAGGCTTCTACCTACAGAAAGCTACAACCTTCTCTCATTCTCTAGCTTCTATTGGAAGGGAGCTACAACCCCCTAGCTCTTGTACTAGCTGATATGTTTACTAGTACATAGGTGCCGACCTACAGAAGGCTACAACCTTCGCTTTTCTTCCAGGGACCACGTTTCATAAATTTTCAGACTGGATCCATCAACAACATCATTCAATCATCAAATATATCTACATCAACCAATTTCCTTTTGAACCAACCACAACAGAATAAATCACTTTGACAACCCATCAATCTGATCTTTCAGAATGATGTCACCCGAATACAGTAACCAGAACCCAAGCCAGAACCAAAAACACTACAATAGCAAACAAAAGCAACTAAAACATATTTTATAAGGTATACACTACTTCCATGTGTTGAACCTGCCTGCGTATGTGCTTTCCTCAAAGGGAACCGACATATACACTACTTTGATATGCAGAACTAGTGTGGACACACCCCTTTTCTAAAGTGAACCTGCGTATAGATCTGTAAATGATGATTTAAACATTAAAACTATTCCAGACTTCAATCATTACCCAGATCATGATATTTATAGACTACAACATGCGCGAGTTATTCAGATACATGATCAAACCACATAAAGATAATTCACTTCAAGCCTTAAGATCCTAATACATCATTAGATCTTATCCTTCATCAAATGCTAAGGTTCATCCTTGGTTCAAATCAAGCACCGCACCATAAGCCAATAACCTACATGTTAGATCTCACACTTCATCAGACATTCGATACTTTCACACCTTGGCCTAATGATCTTCTCCTCCTTTTATAGTTTGTATGCCTTTCTCAATACCGTGGACCAAAACCACTTAGGACCAATACCTTGGACCAAATACCTAGGGTCAATACCTCGGACCCAATACCTTGGACCAATACCATGGACCAAATACTTCAGACAAAAAACTTAGTTTTCCAAGGTGTACACGCTTTTCCTTTTGTGAAAGTGCGTGTGTACATATACGCGACTTGTTATACAGTTAACACGCGTGTATACACATCTTGGCCAATGGTGAACCTGTGTATACCTCTCTTTCTTCATTTTGTGAAGTCTGATATGTAACTCTATGCTATTAACCTGCTATACTGTGATTTATCATCTGAGTGAGTTGCCATCAAGGACAACACCTGTGTCATAATGCCAACATCTTTTTCTTTTATATGAAGCCTGAAAAATAATAAAAGAATGCTATAGTACAATGGAAAAAATGAGTGTCAAAAAAGCAAATGCTCCAGTTCCTGGGAGGGGAACATTCCTATACGTAATGCAATGTGGCGAAAACTGGCCAATGACACTCAAAGGAATTTTCTTTCCACGGGTAAAAGAGTTCATCAAGTTGCAGAGGCTAAGTGATTGCAAGGTTTATTTTGCAGAAGGCATGGTCCAAAAGTGGCTTAAACACAAGTACAAGTGAAGCTGGCTCAAGGCTAAAAGGTGCAAATAGTCAATATGCAATACAGTAGTACAACTCAACACAAAGGAGCCTCCAGGTATAAGGCCAGAAAATAGCGTAGAAGAATGATAATGAGTCTTCAATGCACAAGTCATGGTGGGACTAAAGAGGACTCCCAAGCCTACTCAATGTAGCAGCATGGGAAGCAAATGTCAGCAAGGATCTAACTAATATTCCCATGTAAAGGGTGGATCTACCATCACGTCATGATTTTAAATTCGGCGAGTGAAAGTGGTTTATGAATCAAGATATGATGGGGTGGACCCTATGGCAAAAGTATTGCAATATGGAGGCTACGATGCACAATGTAGTGGAGAGTGGTATTCCCTAACCTATATGCCAGTAAGAAAATGATACCTGCCATGACGGGTCTGCGGTCATGGGACCGAAACGATTTCTCCAAGAAGTCTCCAACATTTCCTGTAAAAATAACCCATTCCCGACACTCCAAGCCAAAAGGTCAAAAAGTCCATAAGATAAAAATAAACTTTTGAAAAAATAATTTTCATTTTTCAACCCATATAAGGACTTTTGCATTCACATTTTTGTCATTTGTGTTTTGAGCAAAGAGTTGTGGAGAAAAACTCAAACAAACTTCCTCCATCAAATTCAACTGTTCAAATCGCTCCAAAGCTTCCAGGTAACCCTTTAATCATGATTTAATCATTTTTTATACTTTTTAGATTTTTTTTCATAATTTTGACCGTAGGAAAATATGTTAAAAATTTCAACTCTACGTACATGCGGGTTGAATATAGGTAACCCGCTATACGAGGTCCCTACATGTGACTGTGTAAAAAGGGAACCTGCGTGTGTGTGAGTAAAAAAAATTAAACATGAATTTAATGATTTGAAACATCTTTTTCGGGTAGGATGAAAATCACCTAGCATGGAAGGGAGCACAGTTAGATTGATAACCAAGTGATGGAAGATCAAAATGCCTTAGATGCTTTGAGAGGTTGTGGTTTGTTAAAATTCTTTAAAATGCCAAACATGAAGGCGAATACTCGATTGCTTAAGTTGCTGATTCATTACTGGAGTGTAGATGATGATGCATTCATGATTGATTAGATGCCCCTAAGGATTGGTATAGAAGATATTTACTTCATTACTGGTCTTTCTCAAAGGGGAGAGATAGTGCATTCTACTGGCAGGACGAGATGTAGTCTCAGTGTAGAAGACTACGTCCACACATACTATCCTGGTCATCCTGAAAAGGTTGGAAGTTAGATTCCAATCAAGCACGTAGAGAGTTTATCCTTGAAAATCATACTATTTACCATCGCCAAGGTAAACGGTTCTGCTGCTTTACATCAAGCTTCACATGTATCCATGAGCCTGGTAGTGGAATGTCTCACTACTATGTTTGATTGGTGTACACCTCTCATAACCAACATGAAGAACCAACTCACCTCCATACAGAAGGGTCAAACAAAGAATTTCGCATATGGCACTATCTTATGCTTTTTCTTCTTTGACAAAGTACCTGCGCTTCGACCCAAGGTATTATCGACCATCATTAGCCCGAGGGATCCGCGGTTGGGTAGATGGGCTAACTTGATGAAATGCCTAGGGGTTGGTGAGGTCCCCAAGATGAATTTTGATGATGATTCTTTCCTTTGGTAGGATCAACATGTCATTGCAGTTGACGACTACCCCTATGCTGGAATGGATTTCCTAGGAGATCCAGATCTAGTATTCCCACCAGATGCAGTGCCATAGGTACAAATGATTTTTGAAATTTTGAATTTTTAAGATTATTTTTTTGGATTTTCTATATAAATTAATTAAAAATATTTTTTATGAGACAAGACACTTACAAAATATATTGATCATGTTTAAGATGTGGGATCAATGAGACCTGGCAGATTTCCTCGACATAGGCATTATCGAAGAGATTGCGAAGGGGCTGCAATTGAGGCTGAGATAGTTCTCCATGCAATTCATAGGAACTCGGTGAGAGTGACTCACCAAGTACCCATGATAGCCATAGAGGACTTACCAGAGGATATGCAACGTCGTGTGGTAGCAGTGCCAAGGGATTGAGTGCGGCTATTTCGGCGTGTGGCCAATGTTGTTGTTTATTTTCTAGTTGCTCATCCTAAGCCAGATAGATAGATGATCATATCTTTTTATGATTAGACATGATGATGGGCATAAGCCCAAATTTTGTAGGGAATTTTGTCTTGAATTTTAGTATATTATTTTGGACAGAAACACTTTATCTATATACAGACGATTTTATGATGATCATATATAGAGATGATTTTTCGATTAATTTTTATGTTTTTTAATTTGATGAATGATTTATATGCCAATCTAATTCTTGATTAGAAATAGAATCTGCTAAGGAATTTTCTGATCATGGAATGTGAACAAATGTGATATAACCAAATGATTGTTGCAACAATCGCACTCTAAAAAATTGGCAATAAAAATAGGGATCTCATACCCGATAAATGTTATTCAGCTGAGATACTACTAGTTGTGAATCTAAATAAACCATTAATGAATCAATATCAAGAGATATTGCTTCAGATAGAAAATTAATAACAATAGTATATTCAGCAATATTATTCGAAGCAGGACCAATACATATTCCTCTCGAAACCATCAACTAGCATGATGGATAATAAATCACCCACGCCTCGGAAGCAAGGTTTCGAGTATGCCTACTCATACCATCGGTGAACCCTAAATATATTGAATCGTCCATCAATACCTGCCAAAGTAGATCAAAAACATCGACATCACTAAAATTGATAGATAGATATGTACAAACATACAGTATATACAGACAAGTAAGTGCTCAGCCGAAGCCTAAGAAAAGTACTACTTAAGGTAGAGCCCATTTCTGGGCTTCGCCAACTTGTTTCCTTCAAAGTCAATCAATTATTATGCTCCATTTTTTAAAACTCGCTTGACAATAAAGGGACCGTACCACATAGACTTAATCTTTCATGCCCCCAGGTGTCTTTGTCTTGATCGTAGACTAGGACAAGGTAACCTTCAGACACATTTATAGGACAAACGACTTTATTGTATTGAGTTTTTACCCTCTTTTTATGGGCTTCGTTTATTGTGGAGACATCTGGATGTTGCTCATAAAGATGCTCCAAATGAATGAGGCACTCTTCGAGACTAGAAGTCCCTGGAAGAAGTTCAATAGCTAGTTTAATAGAAGGAATTTCACATTCAACAAGAAAGATAGATTCCAACCCGTAAACCAATTGAAAAGGAGTAAAGCTAGTGGTAGACTTAATTGACGTCCAGTATGCCCAAAGTACTAGATACAACATGATGTGCCAATTGGATCTATCTTTGTTAATCGTCCTTTGTAGGATGATTTTAAGGGATTTTTTCACGGCTTCAACCTGCCCATTGGCCTAAGGATAATACAAAGATGAATTCTCTTACAGAAAACCCAACCTAAGAGCCAATTCGAACATCAGTTTATTTTGGAAATGACTACCATGGTCAGTGACAATCTCTGTAGGGATACCAAACCGGGAAATAACTTGATTGAAGAGAAACAAGGTCATTTTTTCACTATCATTCTTAAAAGTAGGCATGGCCTCAGCCCACTTCGTAAAGTAGTCTATGGCCACAATGATATACTTGTGATTTCCTGCCAAAGGTGGAATACAAGTAGTAAAATCAATGCCCCACTTCATGAAAGGACCAATGACGATAACAGGGAAAAGCAGAGCTAGATGTGCACGCATTTTTTGAGTATAGACCTGACAAAGATGGCATCTTTTGACCACCTCAATACAATCTTTGAAGATCAAAGGCCAAAAGTAGAATGTTCGCAGATTTTTTTGGGCTGTTGCAAGCCTAGATAGGTGACCACCACAAGCTCCACTGTGGCAATCATTAAGAACTAACTCAGCTTCTTCCAAGATTAAACAACGCCTAAGGATTGAATCAATCTTGCGATGATACAATGTGTCACCTATAATAACATAATTCTTAGCAAGGTGATGCAACTTTCTACACTCGTCCTTAGAAAAAGCGAGCGGAAAATTTGAAGTTTAGAGATATATAATGATATCCCCATACCAAGGATCTTGTGAGGAAATAAGAAATAAATGTTCATCAAGAAAACTTTCCTCATGTATAATTTCTTCCTCACAAGGCAAATCTAATATCAACTCCACAAATACTAAAGATTTCTCAGATTTAGCCGACATGAATTCAAGATCAAATTCTTGCAAAATGACAATCCATCTATTATATTTGCCCCCAATCACTCGCCTACTGAGAACAAACTGAAATGGATTGACAGCTGCTAAGATGAATGTTTTTCGAAGTAGAATGTAATGATGAAGCCATTGGACAGCCTAAACGACTTCCAAAGCTAATTTATCGATGGGAGAATAACATAGTTCAGAACCTACTAAGCCATGGCATAGATAGTAGATTACAAGCTCACATAAGTCATCATCTTCTTGAACCATAACCATACCTATGGTTGATTCTGTTGTAGCGATATACAAGAGGAAATCTGTACTATAATTAGGGGGACTCAACAATGGGGCAGAGGTTAATTCTTTTCCCAAAGCATCAAAAGATCATTGTGCAAAATCATCCCATATAAACGAGACTCCTTTCATAAGAAAACACATAAATCCTTTTGTGATCTCGACATAATTGACTATAAATATTCTCAAGAAATTTGCTTTTCCTTAGAGACTTTGAGGTTGACATATGGAAGATGGGGGAGGCAACTAAAGTAATTCCTCAACATTGAAGGGATCTACATGAATCCCCTATGTTGACACAATGAATCCTAACAGCCAACTGGATGTGACTGCAAAAACACACTTATTCAGATTCAACTGGATTTTATAAAAATGACACTGCTCAAAGATCAACCGAAGATGCCTAGGATGATCAATCTCTTTCAAGAACGAGCAACTAAATCATCCAGATATGCTTCGATAATGTGCTTGATGTCGTGAAAAGCATAATACATAGCCCGCTGAAAGGTGGCTCCAGCATTTTTGAAGCCAAAAGGCATCTTTTTGTATGCAAACGCACCCCAGGGACAAATAAAGGTTGTCTTGTGCTAATATTCTAGACGGATAGTAATTTGATTGTAACTAGAGAATCCGTCCATGAACCAAAAAGTTGCATTACCAACACATTCATCAATAATTTTATCAATAAAGGGCATGGGGTAATTTTCTTTCAGACAAGCCTTATTTAGGTCCCTAAAGTCAATGCATACCCAAATGGTTCCTTGTTTTTTGTCGATGGGGACTGGATTAGAGACCCACTCAGTTAAAGGAATAACGTATATGAAACCTGCCTTTAGCAGCTTCTCGACTTCATCTTTGATAGTTGCTACTTTTCTAGGATTAACTGGTCGAATTTTTTGACGAATAGGTTTACCATTTTTGTATGTCTTGAACTCATGCTAGACTACAGATGGATCTATTCCAGGCATTTCCTCATAAGACCAAGCAGACACATCACGAAAGATATTGGTATAAGTTTTCATTTCTTCAAGCGAACAATTAGCTCCAATGAAGACATTTTCAATTATGTTAGGATTCCTAGAGATGTTCACTGGTACAGTTTGTGAGATAACAGACATGTTACCTTTGGAAGAAAATTGTGCTAGGGCCAAAGGATTTAAAACTGTATGAACTTCACTAGTAGAAGGACTGGACAAACTCGACTCAATTTCTTACAAATGAGGGAGGAAATATGAATGATGATGAAGGTCATCCTATGATCTATCAACACCTGTCATTGCTTCTAGAATTTCTTCCTTAGATGGTAATACAATATCTAAGAAATCCTGAGCCGAAGTTGAATCAAGGGTCCAGGTTGGAGACACATCTCCATCTAACTCTTCTAGTGAGAAAGGAGTAGGATGGGCGTCTACAAAGTTAACAATAGATTGATAAGAATTTTTTTTTGCACACATAGGACATGCCATTCCGCCAACCTACCCTCCATATAATGTGGTGGTAGATGAGGGTAAACGCCAAGGGTCCAAAAAATAATGAGTTCGAAAGAACTCTATTCGAGAAGGTCCCTTGGAGAATGAAATTGATTCTAGTTGTAGGAGTAGGAAGATCAAAAGTACCCATTAAGGAAGAGTACATTCCAACTCCTAAATTCTCTATAGGTTGCTTGGGATTGTCCACTAATGGAACAATAGACTTATAAGATGTGTGGGAGTCACCCAGAGAATAATCCATCTGATCAACTTTTACGATCCTCCCTTCATGAGGAAAACAAAGGATGCGAAATAATGATGATACTATGGCATCCATATCATAAATCCAATTCCTTCCTAAAAGGAGGTTGTAATCCAAATTCACATCGACTATTTCTACCTCAATATTTACCCCCTTTCCCCCAACACAGATGGGAAAGGCTGGAATAATCCCATGTGGCCTATGAGAATGTCCATAAAATGCCGTCAATAGAGTAGGTGAAGGAACAACTTGAGGTGATCCAATGGCCTTCCAACATGACATGGACATCACACATGTGGAAGCTCCCTCATTTATAACAGTTCAAAAGATGTTGGTCTTTCGATATGTGGACTTTATCTGGAAATCCATATGATGCAGGAGTCTCTTTTTGATGTTTTACATATCAAAAGTAAGCACAAGATAATTTTTTGGATCTATTTCTCCGATTGCCGAGAGTAATGCAATCCTTTGAGCAGAGCACGACTGGAGTACTTATAACACTGACATAGCACAAGGACTATGAGCCAAATCTTCTGCAATTGAGTAGTTCTAGGCTACCCTAGCATTAGGGTTAATGGTCGAGCACTTTGTGGAGCCTTTCAGCATCCAAGGTATAGAATCAACAAAGGGCCTCTCAATATGAAGTGGCTTTGAAGCATCGGAAGTAGACTTAGCCTTAGATGATTCCGATTCACCATAATCAGGTGATTGCATAGCAGCGTCGATATGTGAACTCATCATGTAAACATTTGATGAATGATCCCCTTCCTAATTTCCCCCTACGGGGGTACCAGTATTAGAGTTCGCACGAGCAAGTAATTGCTGCCCTTGGGGAAAAGGGTTAGTGACGACAGCCTAGGAGCTAGAGGACCCCTGCTGCCCTAAAGCGCTAAGCATCTTGGATCTTTAGGGCTGCAGCAGGTTCCTGTCCCATTCGACATCATTGTTAGGCTTGTTTGCATTGCCCTTCCCATCCTAGCTCTTTTTCCTACCTCATATTTTCTTCTTCCCATTGGATTGTTGGTTTCCTTTGGTGTCAGAAGATTGCATGGTGTTTGTAGACGTAGGTTGGGAAGGTGTAGATACAGATGGTGATGCCTACATAGAAGAAGAAGTTTGTAAAGACAACTGTTGCAATTGATTTAGTAGGTTAGCCGTGTTAGCATCAATCGATCCGACTAACCCATTGGCATGGGAACCTGGCTTCAGTTTGGCTATATCCTCCTTGGATCTAGGAGCATCAAGTAGAATTTTTTGAAGAACCCGAGACTAAGAGTATATAAGTTCCAACTGCTAGGCTCTGAAAATAGCCTGCTCTTCGGTGAAAACACCGGAGAGAAACACGTCCTTAGAGATCTCAGGTTCTAACAATTTAGGAAACCATTCAAGAAGGAATTATTGTGGAATATCAGCCTTAATGAGCCTCTTCCTAGTCCTCCATTCCTAGATATGATCCAAAATGTGAGTTGCCTGATCTTGATGGAAATTAGCGAGAAGCTCAGTTCCAGCATCATATCGGATAGGCAATTGAAAATGGTTCAAAAAGATAATAGCTGAATCGCCGAAAGAATTGAAGGTGCCCCTTGGAAGCTTTATGTACCACTTAGCCTCATTCCCAGTTAGGGTACATTAAAATAATCTCAACCTGATTGAGTCATCTATCAGGGAGTTTAACGAACACCATAAGTGGAAAGTTGTTACGTGGTCACCTAGATCTCCACCAGTTTTCCCTTCAAATTTAGGTATATCTGAGGGAAGTTTGGTTGGGACCGAAGGCAAAACTAGGTTATACCTAATCGGATCATTAGTCAATTTAGAAAGATCTGGCAAGTTTAACGTTTCTAGGAAAGTTAGTCACAGAGGACCTTGAGGATTCCACCCGGTGTGGGCGGAACTCCCAACGTTCTAAAAAGAATGACCAGGATTTGTAAAGGCACCAGATTGCCTAAAGTAATTTGTATACCCAACCAAACCATAAGGAGCTCCTTGTTGTCCAGAAAAAACTAGATTTTGACCAACTCCTTCGGAAAAACTTCCGTAACTACTAAATTTCCCCCTAGAGAAGTGTTAAAAGGAGCAAAGAGCCCTTGGTAAGGGTTCCATGCATTAGCATAGGGAGAAAGTTATAAAATGAACTGACAAAAGAATATGGCATATTCCCTTATTGGTTGAAATAATATTTATTCCCAGCTCCTAACCTACTAACCGTAGGGCTTTTCCAACCTTGAAATAGATTATAACTTTGACCCATAGAGGAAAAAGGTATTGATCCGAAAGATGGGTTGGAGTGCGGTATATGACCATCCCTAAACGGGAAACCCTGAAAAGAAGTTGATCCACTTGCCATGGATGTGGAGGTAGCTGATGGAATACTTAACGTAACTGAAGGAATCACACTGGTCAACGTTCCAAAGGGGAAAAATCCAATGCCAGAGGCAACAGCTTGAGAACTTCCACTTGAGGACGGAATGGAAGTAGAACCAAATATAATAGTGCTAGGACTAACGGAACATATATAAATTGTTCCTCCTCCTTGTACGAATACCAAAGTTTTCATACTCGTAGCATTCATCATGGATGCCATGCTTCCAACAGTGGTCATCAAAGGAAAATATCGATATAAACCTGGGCTCGAAGGCCTATTGGTCGGAGTCCTGACGTGTAATAAAACGTCTCGATGATCGGGAGGAAGAGGAGAATCAGGAGTCAAAAGAGACTTAGGGAGCTCCTCAACTTCAATAACATCTTTCGACTAGAAGAGGACTCGAGAAAGAACTGGAGTGTTTCTCTCCAGTTCTCTAGTTGTACCAGGTCTATCTTGTGAATTAATAACTCCAACCAGAGGATCAATCTCCTATGCATCTGCTGCCACTAATTGAAAACCACTGGAAAAATTTCTCCTATGCCTCTGAGGAGAAGGCTCAGGACTTGTAGGTGAAATCCCACGGAGTCTCCTAGACCAATTAGTCGGTCAGTCAGCCATTTTGAATTAATTTTTAAGAAATCTACTTAAAGACTAATTTTTTTTTATAAAGATAGGACAACTAGGAGCAAAGAGAACTCTCTAAAAGTCCATAAAGATATAGATAATCAAACTACTTTCAATTATTTCCACTCTGGGTGATTAGGACCAGACACCAAAATACAAGAATGTAAAAATCAAGGGCCTTCCGAAAATAGTTTGAGGTAATTACACCCTAGGCATACTAGGAAAGGTATTAGAAGTAGTTATGATGGCCTCCAGATAATAGCCTTTGCTGGTGCAAGCACCCAAGCTTCGCAAGGGTACCCTCCCAAATTACTACTGAACGTGATGCAACATCAGCCTCAGGTGACACAGGATTCCCCTCCTCAGCCACCTATGTGATCCCTAGGAAAGGAAACTATGGATACCAACTCGTATCAAAAGCTGGGCAAAACAATCGTGAGGCAGGATCCAACAAGTAGGAGAGGGGGTATCTCTCTTCCTTGTCTTCACTCTCCCTCGCGCTTAACTCCTAGTCACAGAGCTTTCACGAGATTTCTAACAATATTGGATTTTGCTCGTTATTCAACTTCTATGTTTTATAGTTTGAGTGGCCTTGGAGAGTTAACTCTCCACTCACCTATTCCAAGGCCCTAATGAACCTAAACTTGCTGGTGTTTATTAATGAAAAAAATAAAAGTTATAGTTAATTTTATTAAATTTCTTGATTTTATATAGATGTTCTTTAAGTTAGGGGGAACTACGAGAGTGAAATTGATGATGTTTTCTTATGCAAAAGAAACCAATAGAAAACTAACTATATGCATGCAATTATTTTCTTTGATGAAGAGTGATTTATACTTGGGTTCTACGAAAACCTATATGTAAGAAAAATGTTTTTCTTTTCCTTTCTGAAACAATCCACATACACCCAAAATCTAAAAAGACTAAGAATGCTTAAGGTGCAAACTAAACTAATGCAAGCTAAAATGATGATGCAAGATCCTAAACAACACTCGCAAGCAAATGCAGTTCTTTATAGAGTCAATTAAGTCAATCTTGGTAATGAAGAGGGAAAAAATAAAAATAAAAATATCTCTCCATAGCAAGCAGAACAAATTGCAAAAGAAACCAATTGCTTCACAAAAACAAAACAAAAGAAACTGTAAACCAAAATCTTGGAAAAAGAAAAGAAAAAGAAATGTTTGTGTTTTTTCTTTTAAGGAAACAAAACCAACTTTTTGAGGTCTCAAAAGCACTACTAAAATTTGAAAGATCAAGAAATAATCACAAGGAGTCTTTAAGTCTTACACGTTATAAAACTCATTAAGAAATGAAACTTGAATCAAGGGAGACTACAAACTTGCACAAATTGATCCTGAACAAAATAAAAGACTTCAGAAAATTGACAAAATGTCTAGAAATGAAAACTTTCAAAATTGCCAAAAGGGACTCTTAAAAAAGCACAAAAAGCAAGTAGGACAGTCAAACAATGAAAATCAAAGCAAGGCAATTTGAAATCCGGGCTACAAACGAAATCAAAATCAATTTCTTGTTCTAGAAAACCAGAACATCCAAGAACTTCAAATAGAAGTCTTGAACCCAAGACACAAACCACAAACTTGCTTAAGAAGCAATCCTATTCCAACTAGGCTTTTTCGTGAGAAGCAGATTTTGAAAAAGAAAGCTTGCAGGAAAACTGAGTTCTCCAAATAGTAGATGACCATACAACAACATAAATCACCAGGAAGGAGACCTAACTGAACAAATAGATTTGAAAAAAAATTCAAAAAATTGTATACACAATTGTATAAAGACATAGAAGTGTGCACATGTGCTTCTAATACAAGAAACTCGCGTATACGCGAGTCTGATTGAGGAAACCTGCTTGTATACAAAACTACAATCAAAGAAAATAGCATATACAAAGCTCAATTAGGAAAAAACAAAAATCAAGGTCTAATAAAAAAGTTCAGACTTAATGCCTAGGACATTATTGAAACAAACAACATTGTAAAAGCAAGCAATCAATAAAATGAACCCTGCTTGAGAATAAACAACCCAAACCAAGAATAACAAGAATGTTATCCCCAATGGAGTTTCCAATTCTGTTTCCGGTGAGATCACCCTAGGGTCTTAGGTTGAAAACCTGAATGGAGCGGATGACAAACACCAGCAAGAAATGCTCAAGCAATCAACCTAAATGCTTATTCTACTGAACTGTGCAAGAGTGTCCTTAACTAGAGGTCCTGTGTTTGAGTAGATCCCACAGGGTGCAAACCCTCAGCGTCTCCTGATGTCTTTGAATCTTGAAAATTATTCAAATGAAACATATCCAACATTAGAAACATAAATCATGTTCATGATATTGACTTTACATCATATAAATGAATGAACAATTACGCATCAATATAAGATTCATAAACGAATTACAACATAAATCAATGCATAAACATGTTTAATATCGGGAACTAAACAACATTTCTTTATTGAAACAGGATACAAGTAAGGTGGAGAAATATGACCTAAGTCCTTCTCCGGCTCCAAGTGGAACCATCCTCTAGATCCGTCCTTTCCCAGCCTCAGCAATCTTCCTCCATCACCAACAAAAGGATATCTAAAGAAAGATGAAGGATATCTCCAACAAGGAAATAAGGGTTTCTTCAAACTTTGGGGAGTGCAAGAGGCATCGGGATTTTGTTAGACTCGATTAGGGATAATCTCACTATATTATCAATATCTCCTCTCTTCTCCTTTAAGGCCTTCCCATGGAGGCTTATTTATACTTCTCCAGATTAGTTTTTTCAGTTGGGAAACAATTGGGTCATGGGCTATAGTAGGTGAGTAACAGGTAAAACCCGTGAACTCTGCCAAAAATTAAGGAATATTTTTTTTTAATTGTTTTAACACATGTACATCGGTTTGGTATATGATGACCTACATGTACACACTTTTATCATAGGGAAAAGTAGCGTATAGTGAATAAAACACTGTATTTTAGATTTTGGACCAAGTCTAGAAGGAAGGGTTGCCCTAGGCCATAATCAGAGCATCAGATCTACCAAGAGTGGTAAATGGTGCAATAACAATAACTGCAGTAGAATTTATTTTAATATTTGTTGAAGGTATTTCGTAAATAACTTATTGTGAATAATAAGTAGGTGAAATAAATTAGCTGTTGTAGTAGAATTGCAATTTAGAAATTTTCACATGGTATTAGAGCAGAGATCTAGCAATAGGAGAGGGAAATCAACTAAGGGTCAAGAGCATGATGCAGAGGCATCCAATCAAGGGGACTCACACAGATTTCCAGAAGAATGCATAAGGGACATGAACTACGATTATTCTATGTTAGCTTGCAAATTGGAGATTCCTTGTTACAGGGAAAAGTGTCTATGCAGAACTGCTAATCCCACTAAGGTGTGGTAGCTACCTTAGAAACAAACAAAGTAAAGCTACTTTCGTTTTTCCTTTATGAAATATAGATGAGAGAGGAATAAAGGGGACCAACCTCTATCTTGCGCTTGGTTCCCAGTTCGATTCCTCTCTCCTTTGATAGTCCTTTGCTATTTGCTTCCTTGTACGCCCAGCTTCACAGAGTACCTATAGAATCAAAGTAGCATAACACTATACAAGAACATGGATCTATAATCATAAACAATCTAGGATCAGATGTAAATTGACCATACAAATGCATAAAACATAAACGACACAAGAGTATGGAGGAAAACTTGAATAGCTTTATTGATAATCAAGAAAGAGCCAAGAGAATTACAACTAGTTGTTCTGACCCAGCATCATCCTCTCAGCAAGTAAGCCCTTCTTCACCTCATGCAAAGCTTAGATCACCCAACACTATGATGTTGCCTCAACAAACCAACAGCAATTCCTTACAAGATGCAAAATTCCAGCCTCTGGATCTCTGGGATGAGGGATCCATATATAGATATCTGTAAGGGAGATGAGTCAGCTTGTGATTTGATTAGTGTCTTCCCTCTAATAGTTCTTTCTTCCACTTGGAGATTGATGATCTCTTACTCATCCTTGGTCGAATTCAGAGAGGCAAGTGTCACAGGAGAAGTTTCTGGAAGATTCCATGCCTCTCCACCTCACGGATTGACACTGCCATTTGTCACTTCTCGCCCATCGCACCCCATAGAAGGGATTTTTGAAATGCAACGCATCCACAGAGTGTACTTAGGTGAGATGCGATGCACTTTGCTTATGGAGCAGGTGAAATGATCCTGTTTTGACCAGTTCTGAGCAGTTTTTCATGGAGAACTTCTGGGAGAAGCTGTAATCAGTTGACCTTGTTCCTTTAGGGGTTAGAACAACACTTTTAGGGACTTAGGAGCCCTTGGTTTATGGACATTTTATGCTTGGGGTTGCAGTGCCCAAAAATGTCTATAACAGTTGCCCCCTAAAGCAAGAGGTCGTTAATCTTTTTTGATGTCGGGTGAAATGCTTTATCATGAGGATCCGAAGTTATTTCAAGCTGGGAGGAGACCTGTAATAAGATACAATACAATACATTATCTTCATAATATTTTCATGATCTAGCTGAGGCGGGCATTCCCATGCTCAGCTTTATAAATTCATTTTCATGTACATAGGACAGACAATCGTCTGAGTGTAGACTGATGATTATGGTAGAGCCATCATCCCTTTGATTGGATGATTATCTATGCAGCAATGATGTACATTTGATGTCTTTATTTCCCTGAATATATATCGCAGCCCGGATGGATGAAACTAGATTCGGGGTCTTCAATCTCGTTCGATCTTCACTCGAAGTACAAGTTGATCCATGTGAGAGATGTTCTGGAGTCGAACATGGAAAGAAATCACCTGATTACCAGCCAATGATGTAAGCTATTAACAGGCGTGAGAGGAATCACCGATAATGATAATGACCCTCAAGGTACTGCAGTACAATTCACGTGGTGTGAATAAAGGACTTGGCGTCGAACACCACGCAAAATCTTTCGGTTGAAGGCCATTGATGTAAACCTGTCGCCGGAAGTGAGAAACTTGCCATTGAGGCATGCAAGCTTCAAAGTACTGAAAGGGGTGTTCCTAGATCAACTTCTTGGATAATGAGCTGATGTCGACAAGAAGCGATCCGTCATAGGAGGGCCTTAATGAATCCCACATCAATGACATGGAACGGAGCAAATGTTTTTAATGGAGGTGAAAATGATCTGGTGATATAAGGTTCAGGGTGGCGGTCATGAAAGAATGGAGCATAAATGTATTGCAGCGGGCGAGACACAGGTGAATTCTCTGAGTGACTTCTCTTGAACATATCCGCGACACTGACGTGATGGATTGGTAGCATTAACCCCAAATGTGGATGGTGTGATGGGACCATGGTGATGTGACCGGTGAATGAAACAACCCAACCCGACTTCGATGCGGAGTGAAACTGTCATGTTCAAGAGCGACTTGCTACCAACAAAGTTTCTTCAAGTTTTCTTCCCAATTTTTCCCCAGTCATTGCTGACCAGTACCACTTTATTTTTTTCAAGCTTGAGGAGGATAACATATGCTTGTTCTATAATTTTCCCTTTGGGCAAACCCATTGCTATGTTTTAACGAGCCTAGCGATAGTGAAACTCGTTCTTGTCTGCTATGGACAAGTTTGTCGCTATTAGGTTTTAACGAGTTTAACGACAAAGATAACTCGATCCTTTTAATTTTTAGAGAGTTTGAAAAGGGATGTAAAGGAAAATCCAAAATTCATTTTTCGTCATCTAATCTCTTAAGTCCGAAAAAGTATAAAACAATACAAAAGGGATGAATTTTTGATACTTTTAATGAGCCGAACAAAACAAGCGCTCGATCTTTTTGTGAATATTCCCTCAGGTCCAAAAAGTTTAAAATCTAAAGGAGGGATAGTGCTTCCGGTCCCTTTAACAAGCTGGAGAGGCCAATGGCTCAGCAATCTTTTCATATTTTATGAGTCAGTTGAAAAGAGCTTAAAGAAGACTTGTCTTTTGAGGAACGAGTGATAAAATTGGGTAGCAGCTGATTCCAGGTAAGGTTTGGAATTTTCCAATCATGGCAGTGTTACAAGGATGGCTAGTGGGATCACTCTTCGCAGTTGTTCCTCAAAAGGGGTAAACAATCAAATGGAGGTGAATGATCGGCCAATACAGAGTGGAGGTGATGATGGGAACACGACCAAGGCTTTAAAGGCTGAAGTACTTCATTCACGATGGTTATTTACTGGGAGATAGTTCATTTTTTAATGAGCTTAAATGCGGGGAGAAACATTTGCTCATGACTTATGTTTATTTTTTAACGAGCTTGAACGATGTGCTAAAAATGCTCGATTAATCCAGTCGTATAATAAGAATGTCTCATTTAAAAACGGCAATTTTTAGAGTTTTGCCCCACATCCTTTATTTATGCAAGTTAGGAAACGACCAATCCAAAAAAACAGATAAATGATCGCTCTTTGCTTGCACGCCAAAAGGTTTGCATGCCCCCAGGTATAAAACAGAGTTTCAAGGTCACCCTTCAAATCTTCGACAAAACATTTGTTTTATCAGGAAAGGTCTACCTCTTTTAGGTTACCAAAGAATGTTCTATTCACAGCGCAAACAAAACACTTCTTCGGCGATGTCTATCGAAATAGACAAAGGTGAGCGGTGCAGACACCTCCACTCACATAACTTTGATGAGGGAATCTTATTCCAGTCTAACCCCCTCTTCCAATCATGGATGGGAGTACATACCAGTCATATATCTCTCGTGGAAACCTACCCTATACCCGAAGTTTTCCTGCCAAAGCAGACCAGGGTGCATGCCCCCTGGGTTTCAGTCATGTCCCCCGAATTACTTGCGCTTATCAGGTGGACAGACTGGGGATTGATGAGACATTCTTTGTGTGAAAAGACCATTCAGGGATGGTATATGACTATTTTCTATGTGTGATCCAGGAAATGAAAGCTGGTCTATGAGCTTGACCACTCTTCCTTCGTGCGGAAAACACATTACTCTAAAGAGTGATGAGACAATGGCTCCCATGCAATAAATATAGTCTTGTCGAAGGAGTAGATTATAATCCAGGGGTCCTTGGACTACCATTACGTTCATATGAACAATTTTCCCTCTCAATGTTATGGGCACATTGGGAAGGATCCCTAACGGTCGACTGGTTCCTTTGTCAAAGCCTGTTAGATTTCTCATCTCAGGCAAAAGTGATGGCGAACCAAGTGCTTTCCAAGCAGTCGAGGAAAGGATAGTCACAGAAGCCCCTTCATCTATGATGGTACCCGCCATAACCATTCTATATATTTGAGCAATGATTCGGAATGGTACACTAGCCGATAAGCAGGGTCTGCCTAGTTGATTCCAGTCGAAGGAAACAACTAGGTTGCTTGGAGGTGGGACCGAATAGATGGCCGAGTACGACTCTGACGAACTTCCTTCCCGCAGTAAAGGAATGGGTAAATTGCCCCCATGCTACAGGGAAAGGTGTCTATGCAGAACTACTAATCCCACTAAGGTGTGGTAGCTACCTTAGAAACAAACAAAGTAAAGCTACTTTCGTTTTTCCTTTATGAAATATATATGAGAGAAGAATAAAGGGGACCAACCTCTATCTTGCACTTGGTTCCCAGTTCAATTCCTCTCTCTTTTGATAGTCCTTTGCTATTTGCTTCGTCGTATGCCCAGCTTCACAAAGTACCTGTAGAATCAAAGTAGCATAACACTATACAAGAACATGGATCTATAATCATAAACAATCTAGGATCAGATGTAAATTGACAATACAAATGCATAAAACATAAACGACACAAGAGTATGGAAGAAAACTTGAATAGCTTTATTGATAATCAAGAAAGAGCCAAGAGAGTTACAACCAGTTGTTCTGACCTAGCATCATCCTCTCAGCAAGTAAGCCCTTCTTCACCTCATGCAAAGCTTAGATCACCCAACACTATGATGTTGCCTCAACAAACCAACAACAATTCCTTACAAGATGCAAAATTCCAGCCTCTGGATCTCTGGGATGAGGGATCCATATATAGATATCTGTAAGGGAGATGAGTCAGCTTGTGATTTTATTAGTGTCTTCCCTCTGATAGTTCTTGCTTCCACTTGGAGATTGATGATCTCTTACTCATCCTTGGTCGAATTCAAAGAGGCAAGTGTCACAGGAGAAGTTTCTAGAAGATTCCATGCCTCTCCACCTCGCGGATTAACACTGCCATTTTTCACTTCTTGCCCATCGCACCCCATAGAAGGGCTTTTTTAAATGCAATGCACCCACAGAGTGTACTTAGGTGAGATGTAACGCACTTTGCCTATGGAGCAGGTGAAATGATCCTGTTTTGACCAGTTCTGAGCAGTTTTTCATGGAGAACTTCTGGGAGAAGCTGTAATTAGTTGACCTTGTTCCTTTAGGGGTTAGAACAACACTTTTAGTTACTTAGGAGCCCTTGGTTTATGGACATTTTATGCTTGGGGTTGCAGTGCCCAAAAGTGTCTATAACATTCCTGGAATATGACAGGAATTCAAGAATGTTTTTAAGCTTATCAGGAAGAAAGAAAGAATTTTCAGATCACCATGGGAAATAAGGAAAAGTGTACTCCAGTAGGAAGAGGTACCGTGGTCTTTCAAACTGAAGTAGGAGAGTGGCTTCGAGCAACCAATGTGCTACATGTGCCAGGATTGGGGATGAACTTACTTTCCGTATATCCACTTCAAATTAAGGGATATGATGTTTTCTTCATTAAGGAGAAAGTATATGTCAAACACTCGAGTTGTAAAAAGAAGGCCCATATTGGAATCATAAGTAATAGGTTGTACAGGTTGCAGCTAGAATCACCAATGGCACTGATAGGCAGTAATGGGGACAAAGATTTGAATGAAATATCGCATAGGAGGATGGGAAACTTACACCATGGGGCTCTAATAATTCTCAGGAAAACAGTGTCATGATTTCCAAACTCAGTACCAAAGTAGATGATGTATGTAGAGGGTGGGCTCTGGGCAAGCATGCCAAAGCAATGTTTTCTAGAAGTAACAATAGGGCTACGAGTGTGCTAGGATTGATACACTCATAATATTCGAACCGATGTCCACAAAAGATCTTAGTGGTGCCGAATACTTCGTCACCTTCATCGATGACCATTCTAGAAAGACTTGGATCTACTTTATGAAAACCAAGGATGAGGTTTTTGGTTGATTTATCAAGGCTCTAGTGGAGAATCTAACAGGCAAGAAGATAAAAGTGTTGCACTTAGAGAACGGTGGAGAGTATGTTGACAAGGAATTCGCCAATTTTTGTGCTAAGGAAGGCATCAGAAGAGAATGGACATCTCCCTACAATTTGGAGCAGAATGGAGTAGCAGAAAGGAAAAACAAGACTATTGTGGATGCAGCTTGGGCAATGCTGTATGATTAGGATATGCCTAAATTTCTGTGGGCAAAAGCATGTAGCACGACAATTTATTTCCAGAAAAAGACTCCACATAGGGCATTGGGAAAAATCACTCCGAAGAAGGTATTCACAATGAAAACACCTGAAGTTATTCATTTCAGGATATTTGGGAGTTAAGTGTATTGCCGTATACCCGAAGAAAAGAGAAAGAAATTAGATCAAACTGCTGAGAAAGGATATCTTGTCGAATATAGTGAGAATGCTAAGGCATATAGAGTCTATCTTCCACGGAGTAGGAAGATAGTCATTCGAAGGGATGTAAAGTTCATGGAGGAAAGAGCTTTCAGGAAATCCCGAGAAATGCCTTTCGAGGAGTAGTCGAAAGATGAGCCGTTGGTGAAACCACTTCAGCCAACAGAAACTAGTACCAGAAATTCTCCTAAAGACAAAGCTTCAAAACAGGAGGAATATGAGGAAGAGGAAGAGTTGATATATGTGTCTACTACCAGTGGAATAATGATTCAGGAACCTTGAAAGATTCTACGGAATGTAGAGGACTTCATTGGTGCACACAAGAATAATAAAAGGGAGCAAAGACATCGAGACAGATACGAGGACTTAGTAGCTCAGGTTGGAGAACCTTCGAGTTTTTAGGAGGCCATTCAACATCAAGTATGGGTAGATGCTATGGTGGAGGAATACAACTCTATAATGATCAAAGACATCTGGGAAGTGTTACTTAGGCCTCCGGACAAATCAGTGTTATAAATATCATGTATGCAGATTAAAGAAAGCTTTGTATGGGCTTAAACAGGCACCCAGAACATGGTATGGTCAAATTTATGGTTACTTGCAGAAGATGGGGTTGTCAAGAGTGACACATACCCTAATCTCTACTATATTGTTGTAGAGAATGAGCCTCCAAGCCTAGTGTTATATGTGGATAATCTCCTCCTGACAGGACCATCCAGGCTCATCAAACACTGCAAGAATAACCTAGCCACAAAATTTGACATGAAGGATTTGGGACACATGAAATATTTCCTGAGGTTGGAAATTTGGCAGAAGAAGGGTGAGATCTTCCTTGGACAAGGGAGATATGCTACAAAAATCTTGAAGAGAATCAGGATGTAGGACTATAGACCTATGTCTACTCCAATGGTCACTAACTAGAAGAAGATTGATGCATTAGAAGATAAAGACACTGATCCCACCTTGTACAGACATATTATAGGGTCCCTGATGTATTTGTTCAATACCAGGTGAGACATTTGTTGTGCTATCGACACCCTCAGTCAGTTGATGGTGGAACCTAAGAGTGCACATCAGGTAGTAGCCAAACATGTTCTCAGGTGTATACATGGAACAATCTAGCATGGACTATTGTACAACAGAGGCAATGGCATCCGGATAAGTGGGTTCACTGACGTAGATTGGGCTGGAAGTTCAGTAGATCGGAAAAGTACAACTGGGAACTACTTCAACATTGGATCAAAAATGACCTCCTCGTGTAGTAGGAAAAAAAAATATGTGCCTCTCAGCTCAGTTGAAGTAGAATATATGACAGCTACCATAGCTTCATGCGAAGCCATATGGCTTAGGAAATTTCTTGTGAACCTATTCAGGAGAACGATGGAAGTGACCAAAATCATGTGTGATAATAAAAGTTGCATCAAGCTCTCTGAGAATCCAGTACTTCATGATCAGTCGAAGCACATTGATATCAAGTGTCACATTGCAGAGACTATGTCCAACGAGGAGTAGTACAGTTGAGGTACACTACTACATGAGAATAGGTGGTAGACATCCTCACCAAGGCTCTAGGAAGAACAAAGTTTTTTTATTTTAGGGAGAATATTGGGATGGTAAAGAATCCGTTTGAGTAGCAGAAATGGATAAGTTTCAGGTGTTGCAGTGCAACAGTTAGTAGTGGCAGTGCTATGGGTAGCATGATGCAGCATGTTGAGAGGGAGATGTAGTGCAGATGCAGCAGTGGCAAGGGAAATGTCATGGAAAATAGTACAGGAAGTAGCAGTGGAGGGGATGTGATGTAGCAGGCCGAGCATCAGCATAGGTGCCGATGCAAAAGATCATTGTTATGTTTCTATAGTGAAGCATTGCCAAAGCACATTCCTCGCTAAGAGGGAGTGTTTATTTTTAATAGCATCATACATGCTATAGCCTTGAAATTTGGAGGAGAGGCTAAGGCACATGCGATATCCAAGACCCATAAATTGTTTTGATAAATTCCACCCGGATGAGGAGTTATTAAAATAATTAATATTTTTAATGGGTTCCTAAGTCTAAAGTTATAAGAATAAAAATATTAATGCGTATTAATAATGCTAAGGGTGAGAAGCTTCTAAGAGACAAGGATCAATTCTGTTTTAATCTTAGTCATTGATTAGAGACTTAATCTTGGTTGTTGATTCATCAATAGGAAAAGTATAAGAGAAGACTTGAGGATCATTTGGAGACGCACTAGAAGATACTTAGTATATCTAGGAAAATTGATTCTCAAGTAAAGGAGATTGATTTTAGAGGGAGAGTTGCATGGTGGAGGAAGAGGCGAGCATCAGCAGGAGGCAGTGACTGAGGATGATGTGATGTAGGGACAATGGGAGACAACGCAGAGAGAGATGTAGTCCAGAGGAAACATGTAACCCTCATGCAAAGGGACATAGAGCCACTCAGAGCCACCCTGAGCCACACAGAGTGACAGAGAGGTGACACAAGAGTCGGAGAAGGGTCTCCAAACTGTTAGAAAGTCTCAAATGGAAAGTCTCAGCTATTTTCTTTCAGTTTATCTGTAAAATCATTCCTTGTAAAAGAAATTGCTATTGAAAATTAATAAAGCCCTCATATGCTGCACTGGTTTTCCCACGTTGGGTTTTTCTAGGGGCAATTGTCTAAAAACAACTATGTTGATGTGATTGGTTCTTGTCCATGAATTTTTCTCTTGGTAATTGTGTGATAACTACATTAGAATTTATTTTAATATTTGCTTAAGGGATTTCATAAATAACTTATTGTGAATAATAAGTAGGTGACATAAATCAGTTGCTGCAGTAGAATTTTAGTTTAGAATTTTCACAGTTTGAACCTAAGGAGTCATCACATTCATGCATAAAGGTTGGTGATTGAGGCGTAATTTTCTTACAAGGAAGGAAAAATCAACTTGGGGGGTCATCTATAGAATCAAATTCTATTTATGGTTGTAAACTCCCTCTTATATTTTATTAATACAAAGAGTATCTTGTTTTCCTATATTTGTTGTGTTATGTTTGTACTCATATATTTCAAGCCCATGTTGATTCATTAAATAGAGATCTTAGATTATGTTACATATATGTTATGGATACTTTTCTTGTTTTAGTTGTATGTGCAGGTTCTAGTTATAGTGCTTAGAGCTGAAATTGCAACTTACAAGTGAGGAGGAAAGGAAGGATTGATAAAAATTGTAGGTACACGTATTTCTCATTCTCTAATTTCTCTAAGGAAAACTCTATGCTTTTTTCCTTCTGTTGTTCTAAATCAGACCACTAGATCTATGAAATTCACCTTTGTTTGCAATAGTGAAAAATGTGCATAATAGATTACTTAAAGAATAATGTTTAGATATGAGATAAACAACTTGGCAGATCAAAGTTTGCACAAGGGACTTCTTAAAAAAGGACCATGTTTACTAGACCATATTGATCAAATGCCAACAACTACAAACAACAACTAAATCGGACTTGCTGCAACAAAATCAAAAGTTGCGTTCAAAGACTGGAATGATACTGCAAGAAGAGCCAATATCAATATCGAAAAAATTGTAGTAGTTACAAATCATCAGCAAATGAAATGTATCATACCTCTTATTACAATAAAAAATGTTATTTACCCCCATATATTATGTTATTTAAAAGAAGCCTTGTAGATAAAAAATTTGTAAGTCACAAATA
Organism: Pinus tabuliformis; assembly: GCA_031772625.1. NCBI lineage: Eukaryota > Viridiplantae > Streptophyta > Pinopsida > Pinales > Pinaceae > Pinus > Pinus tabuliformis. The sequence continues at coordinate 162,341,620 of CM062807.1, forward strand.
TATAAACACAGTAACAAGTACCCAAATGAACAAGAGAACTATGTCATACTAACTTGTGTTGCAGTCGAGAGATATTGTCTTCCTTCAACTAGCATGTATTTGTAATCATAAACTTTCAAAACAATTTCATAGTTGTTTCATTTCAATTAAAGTAATTAACCTTATGGTTTAACTAAGGCTCAATTAATTTTTAAAAGGAAAGAAAGATACAGTTGGGCTCTTAAAAATAGGGAGTGACTAGGAAATGAGAGGACCCACATCCATCAACATTTGAAATCATAATTGTTTAAATACTAAGTGCATGAATTATCATATATTCATAATATATGCATGCATCACATAAAACATATCATTTAAGAAATTTAGCATTCAAATATTTGCACACACACACATATAAATCCCAACACTAACTGTCTATGTGTCGATCATAAAACCAAAACTATGGAATCATAAACTATGCTTTCAAAAATGCACACCAAGAAAAATATCACTATCAAAAGGACGTGCAACAACTATGTCATATTTTATATGTGAAAATGTTTTAATTATTGTTTGATTGTATCAAGAATCCTTCCATCAAAAAGTTAGGCCAATTTACTTCCATTTGTTAGTTCTCTCCAGTAGTCTTTTAGGTAGAGGTCGTGGATTCAAAGACTACCTCAGAATGTTGCCCTGATGAGGAGTGATTGCAGTGCTAGTTTTATTAGAACTAGCATACAGGGACTAAAAATGGATGCATTTATCACCTCAGGTACTAACATAAGGGTTATCAATCAGAGGACTATTAGAGTGATCATGTTCATTTACAATCGTAAATATAGCATTTTTAAAGTTAAAATTAGGATCGGGTCCCTTAGAGGTTGAGGAAGACACGTGGAAAAACAAATTAGTGAGAATTAATTGAAATGTTATGGGTAAATTTAGGATTAATTCCCCAAACCTATCATTGGTATCAAGTTTGTTGAAGATAATATTCCACCCATGATTGACATTTGTAGTGTTTTTATTAAGTTCAGGTGCAAGGATTTATCGTATGCTTGGATGAGGCCTCAAAGATGGAGTTGCACTATTCTGATACACAAGAGGAATGTAAGAAACATTAGGAGGAGAAAGATTAAGATGACTTGTGGTGGATAGCTAGTGAAATTCATCTAAATCTATGTTAAAGAGAACAAAAAATATACTTTTTTTTATCTCTACTTGAATCCCATGAGCAAAGAGGCATATTCCTTGAGTACCTAAATTAATTTCTCCAAATAATTCAGTTTAACAATCATTCATTCAAAACAGGTGAAGCTAATCATCAACTCCTTTCCTTTTAAAACTACTACATTCCAAATGCACTAGTTAAAGTTTGGTTGATTCTCATGTGATGGGATGAAGAAGGGGGAGAGGGACTTGAAATGTGGATTGGGTAAGGAGAAAATTCGATGTGGAAGTTTAAGTAATGAATTTGACAAAACCTTTCACCCAAAGGAACCAACATTTTTTTTTTAATGCCCAATTATCACTGTTTTTTTTTATACACTTTTTAAATGGTCACATGTAGGGCTATTGCAAAACAGAGCTTTATCTTTCAACTAAGCCTTGTGATACATTTTTCATAAAATTCTAATTATGTAATACTGCTAGGATGCTTTGAAATGGGCATCATATCATTTACTATTTGACCAGGGTTTCAAGAGGGTTTTAAGTCATTATAGAAGTTGTTAAAGGAATTGAGTTTTCAAAGAACTGTATAATGAAATGGAGGATACAAAATTCACAACAAAGAGACTTATAAAGAAGGCCATGTATGTAACAATTTCGACATTTGCAACCTTTTCAATTATACCTTTGCTTACAATATTGAAAACACAAGGAAATAGAGTATGACTTTAGAGGTTTAAATGGAAAAATATCATATCAAAATGGGGATTTATGAAATAGAGGACTACGTGTGGGTTTTCACCCTTTAAATCTTGTTCAAAGCAAGAATACTACGGGGTGGGGGGATAATAACAACCTTATTGAAATGAAGCTATACTTTAATTGCATGAAGGATTAAATTTTTATTGCATTTTTTATTCATAGTATGGAGAGGAGGGATCAACCCTAATTAATATTTTGGGTCTCTAGGGATTAAATAATAATTCTAACTAAAACCAAAATTCAAAACACCTTTGAATGTGATGGAAAATGACCATGAGCATGCAAAAGTAAGAATTAAACTAAGGATGGTATGAAAGAAAAAAAGGTAGTGGTTAGTCATTCAATGGAAAACATGGTGGAATGTATAAATAACCATAAAATATTACCAGTAGTGTGACCGAGAGATTGAATAAACATGAAATTTATCCATTGAACAACCTGTAAACCTTCAACTAAGCTAGGTTCCCTTCAACAAACGTGGTTTTTTTTCACACAATAAAATCTTGAAATAAACCGAAAAAATAAAAAACAAATGGCTAAACGCAAACGAAGTAAAAACTCTTTTAAAATGGAGTGGTCACTAGTAGAAAATGGCTAATTAGTTACTAAAAATGACTAAAATTTACATATAAATGACTATTTTTCAGTGGGTGACCAATAGTAGCTAATTTACAATATCTTATAACGCGACCAACTTTTATTCATTTTTAGCTTAGTCATTAATTGCTTGTCTCAATTTTGTTGTCTAGTAGTATATTTTCTGGTTAATTTGGTCATTAATTTAGTCATTGATTTGGCCATTAATTGCCACAATTAACAACTGAATATACAACAAAATATATTACTAAATGATCACCTAAGAAAACCAATTAATGACCAAAGATATATGACTAAATATTGGTCGTGTTATAAGATACTATAAATTAGCTACTAATAATCATATCTTTACAAATTTTAGTCATGTTTGAAACCGATTAATGACCAAAGAAATATGACTAAATTTTGGCCGTGTTATAAGATATTGTAAATTAACTACTAATAGTCATATATATGCAAAATTTAGTTGTCATTTGTAACCACAAATTTATCATTTGGAGTAGTTATTTATCTTTTTTGATAGTTTCATATTTATTATATAAATGACTACTTTAATAGTTTATATTCATTTCATTTACTTTCATTAACAATCGTTATAAGAAACAAATTTAGTCATATATTCATTTTATGTGTTGATGATTAATAAACATAAACTACTAATTTAATAGTTTTAGATTGATTTTATGTGTTCATTATTAATCAACATAAATAATTTTAGTATGATTTTGCAACTAAATTAAAAAAAAAATGTCATACAATGTACATGTTCATATAATATGAAAAGACAAAGTAATATCAAGTGTAACTATAAATAATTACAACCACATAAATTATATTATATAAAATGTCAAGTATTACAATATGGGTTTCCAACTTAATATTGGTTGGAGTACAATTTACACATCAAATATTATTTCATCACTTCAAAACATTATCATTGTGTTGCCAAGGCATTGCAGGTGTATTCACAAACTCTAAAGACTTGACCATTTGTCTCTATATGTATGCTTATGCGGGATATTGGCTCTATGGGTACCACTAGACCAGTTCTCTTCTCTCTCTTTAATTTTCATTTTGTCACTCTAGTGTTATTGTTATCCTCTTTCTTCAATTCCTGCTTCTTACCATCAATACTAAGTTCCTTTTTTGAATAAGAACAAGAAGAAGAAGATACAATGCAAAGTATAAGACATGAAAGTTGATGAACACTGGAATATAAACTAAAGTAGACTATAAAGGATTTATACGACATATACTTCAACATCAACAATATTTCTAATGCCTTTTTCCCCCATAAAAGCAAGAAACTTGAACAAGTTTTCTTCAGTTAGGAAATAGTGGCCACTATGTGGCGAGATGACCTATATAAAAAAAGCAAATAAAACATCACCATAGAATAAAATTTGTACGTATTGTGTTATGAGTGTACAACATTTGTTGATGAAATGCTATCTTTAACTAAATTAATAAATTCAAATAGACAAACATTCATATCCCAATATTTTGAATTCCCATTCTTATGGTACATTACGATTTTGATTTTGTCCAACATAATCAAACATAGTGGAGCTAGCCATTTCTACTAAGAATGTATCATACTCCACTTTTGTAGTTGTATTGTTTAATCTAGTTATCTTTAAGAAGTTGTGACACTTCAACAATAAAACTGGTCAATAGAAATCTAATGGGTGGAGCAAAGCATTGCTCACACATGATTACAACAAGAAACTAAAAAAGAATAAGACAATACTTTGTAAATTTCGATACTAATCGGGAATATAAGTTCAATATAGTGATCTTCAATTGTCAGTGTACTATTCTAGGGGAAAACAAATCCAATTCCCTAAAGCCAAAAAATTATGTACACCCCTTGTTTTTCCTGTAATTAATTAAGCAATATTAGCACATGCAATTTCCATTTAGAATCTCTGAAATGATTCTATAAATATTCAAAGAAAACTAAATTTTACTCATTCATCATGTCCAAAGTCATTTCTTATTGTCATGACTGCACTTTTTTAATAATCAGGCAACGAGCCTATATTTGATCAGAAAACATATTTTTAAGAATATATTCCACTTTTCTAATTCAAATCTATATTTCCTTCCAGTTCATGACATTTAAGCAAACTGAAATCCTTTTACTTGAACAAGTCATTATTGTAATATACTAGTAAATGGGGAGCTACGTAATGATGTTATTAGTGGTGGAATACTAATAAATCACAAAGACAAGCAAGAAATAACACCACTATGTCCTAGGCATGCCAAGTTTTTATCCTCTTGGTTGGATATATTATTTCATGAAAACAACATATTTGACAAAGAGAACTTTTCTGAAACTAACCAAAGCTAGTGTATCGACCAAAATTGACATTTCTATTGGCATGCCCTCAAAATGTGTAGAAGTGTCAAACACGTCTAGTGCACTTCCCTATACACACTACTCTTTCTTCATGTGTCTTCATAGGAAGCCCTCAAGTTCAATACTCTTGCAAGTACTTATACAAAGTTCTAGCTCTAAAGGAACTCAAATTTCAAAAAGATGAATGTATTTTATTTTGGTTCTAAATGATAAACACAATGATGGAAGCAACAACTGATCCTAAGCTCGATTATATGTCTCTATGAAATAGAATTAAGGAAATTGTTTCTATAAAGATTTAGATCCAACCCAACATGGACAAAGAAACAAGGTTTGAGTTAAAATCATGCAAGACTGAAGAGTTAAAGAAATTTGGTCAAAAGAAAACAACTTGGACAGAACTTTTATTTTTTAGCTGTCAAGTTTTACCTAACTTTTTCCCAAGCCCAAGTTAGATCCTGAGATAGTTATGCTCAATTCTGAGTTAGAACCTAAATTTTGGTCCAAGTTAAGCTTCAAATCCATCTGATCCACTCATATTTATATCCCATTTGAGTGATACTAGCCAAGTTAACTCAACTGAGTCTGGTAACTATGGCTACAAGTATCTTTATCGATTAAGGTAATAATGACATAAACATGATATGAAAAATAAATACAATGTGATGCATCATTTATTATGATTTAGGATTGATACATTTCATATGATGGAAATGTTATGATGTCATGTATGGATAGGGTTGACAAGGATATGGTGAAATGTTCAAAGGTTGCAGGCTGTCACAAATAATGGTACTGCAATTCAAGACTAGTTGGCTTCCTATGAATAAATTTGATCATACCTATAGGACCATTTATTGAAGATGTGTTGGAAAAGGTATCAAAAGGTTTGAATTAGGTCATTTTTTAGTTCAGATATCAACACCAATGACAAATGTAGTTTTAGGCATATAACAACATGAGTTTCCAGAATTATTGTACAAAATTTAAGTGGCTTCATATTCACTACCTTGAGATCTTATTACCAACAAAAAAGGATAATGTATAAATGTGTACTAGACAAAGTGATAATGTAATATGAAGCTTCCTATAAGTGTTGTTAACTTCCATTGGAATTACCTTATCGTTGATTTTACTTTTACTTTGGATGAAATGTTTTTCCAGCTTGAATGAACTCCTTTTTTTATTAGATTTTACATGTACATCATAGCTGGGTAAAAGGTAAATGATTCTCAGGAGTAAATAAAATTGTAAAGTACTGAAATAGAATTTATAAATTTGCATTTCAAAAGATTCTACACTATGACTTATTGAACTGATCCATACATGCAATCCCCTCGCTTATCTTGATTTTGTAATGAGGACTATAACGAGATTCTAGGAAAAAATATATTAGGGTTTTTTTGAGTAACTTCCAGATCTGTAGAACAAATGCAAGAGGAATTTAAGTAAAGTTTTTGTATGACTTTAAGATGGTATATTTTCCTTTTATTTCCCTTGGGAAAATGGGGTTTAATGAATTCTTGACAAGTTTTTTTATCGAAAGTATGAGGATAACTGAGGATGCAAAGTAGAAGCTTAATTATCCCTATCCTTATTGAAAATGTCAATAAATATATCAAGTGAGTTGGCTATCATAGAAAACTCTAAGATTATGAGGTGTAGGACTATCAAGAATTGATCATCTGTGTGTAATACTGTGCATAGAGAGATACATAAACAACTGTGATGAATCCTAAATAAATACAATGAGATTAATCATAATCTCAAATGTATCAATCCACTCATCTCAATTTTAGTTGATTTACAAAATGCATTTCTAAAATGACCACTCGAGACTTCTGCTGAACCGACTATTCATTCCATGGTAAAGAAAATTAGCTTTAGCTAGTTGACAACATATTAGAGATATCATTACCATACATCAAAATAGTACAAAAATCATTGACATTCATTAAAAAATCTACAACTCGAACAATGGTACAAGCATCATAGTAAATGTTTTATAAAAGTTAAGGGATTATGACTTGTTTGATGGTTTTTTCTCTCAATCTGCTTTCCTTGACAGAGAGCTGATGTCCCAGAATTTATTGGATCTAGTAATATTTGGTTCAAGGTTGTGCAAGTAAGGCAATTAAAATTTCAATGTTATAATGATTTCTAAAAACAGAGATGAGTATGTTTCATTTGTCCTTCAACATGAAAAGGTATACATTATTTTTCCCACACACTTGCACAAGGATTCTAATGTGCAACTCAGTTTATTATGTATAAGAATATATGCATTCTTCTTATAAGGGGAACTGGTGGAATTAGTTAGAAACATAAATGGGAGAGAGAACGTGTGTGTTTCTAGTGTTTTTATTCTCTAGGGACTACACTTCCAATGTTTGTTGTCTTATATTCCTATTTTATGTAATTTATATTCCCTTAAGGACATATTTATGGGTTTTGCAACCTTAAGGAGACATCACGTGACTTTTCCTATTTTTGTATCACATAAAATATTACACAATTTCTCAGATAATTTCTGACTCGTAATATCATCTTATACTTTACCTCAGTAGGTTTCACTTCAGTCAATTCCCTCACTGACAATATCATCTCTAATTTTTCTCTTGGTAGATTTCACTTCAAAATAAATCATACACTACACCAAACACGTTTGGTTTCAGAAGTGTTAACACTCAAAACCTGAAGGGTTTAGATGTCAACTAGGAATGGTACGACTCTCACCTTATCCGATCCCTTTTCACTTGATGGCTACTGCTTTCAAATATGTGAACTGTAATTTAATTGTTAGACTTAATTTCCACTAAGAAATTAATAAAATCAAAGTAGCTATGTTTCAGTACAAATTGCACTTAGAAAGTTGCAGATTTGCAGTTTTTTTCCCAAAATCGGTGGATTAAATTGTGATTTTTTATTTGTTTATGGGTGGCTTGAATCCTACATATTTGAATTTCAAGAAAAGGAAAAAAATTGAATGAGAAAGAGTCGTTCTCAAGGCAAGACAACTCAAAAAAATGCAGAAAAATAAACCAAACTCACAAATAAATATGGAATGAAGGCCAAATGATTATAACCTTTATTTCCAAAATTGTGTATACAAAGTCTGAATATAACAACTGCAAGTTCTAAGTGCTTCAAGTGATGAAAATTCCTTATCAAACGCTTTACTTGCAACATGTTCAAGGATAAAATAACGTGAAGTCAAGGTAAGTCACCTCGACTTCTCCTTCACCATTTTGACGGAGTCATGGACAAGTATGCATAATACATATATCCATCTCAATCACCCCTCCATCTCTTATAGATTGAGAATGGGAGTAAACAAACCTAGATATAACCTCTAGATAGGACATTTTCTTCATCCCATTAGCAAACATAAATTCAGAAATTACAACCTCTAGCTCCCCTCCTTAGGTTGCACATTATACATTTCTCTCTAATTGTGAATGCATGTAAGAACTTACCTCTAAAGGAAAAGACCCACTTACATTCTCAACAGTATAACAAGGTGTTAAAATTAACATTGTTTTAATTCATTTGGGAGGGACTGTTGAAGTCTAGGCTTCTTAAGATTCATATTCTAATTATCCAAATTTGGGTTTGCAGTTAAACCTATAGCTGCCATGTGAAGAATGGTCATTTCAATTCTTTCTTCAAATGTGCAGAGGCATGCCTTCAATAAATATTTAAGTATGCCAACAATATCATGATATATTGTAGTAAAGATACCCCTAAAAGGATTGTCACAAATATTTGATTTTAATTCCTCATAACCACCACTATTTATTTTGTTCTTTGAGACTTCTCATAAACCATGGCAAAGGTTTTCTACAATTTAAAAGATTTGAGTTTGAGGTTTCCTATAGCTATAGTGGTCTCATTTCAGATTCAACAGCCTCATCATCTCCCTCCACTTCAAAATTATACGCTGCAAAGTTGTGCTTGCAAATAAGAGTGTTAAGGAAAGAAAAATACTTTCTACCAGAAATGAAAATGATTTCAAAATGAAAAAAAATATTTTCAGTTCAACCTGGAGGTAGAAGGATAACTTATTGGTCTGAATATTGAAACTGCAAACCTAATTTTCTTCAATATTTTGGCTGCCCACAACAAAAAATCATTGCTACCCTTTGGATATTTAACCTAACATACAAATAACAATCTCCAAGCATATAAATTCAAAAAAGGACCGTCCAAATCTATTGTAGTTTTCCACATTCTTATACATAGGTTAGGCTTCGAATTTGTGAATGGTTTAGTTTTTATGTAGTTTGCTTAAAATGGTGTCAAATCAATGTTGACACCATAAAATAGCCTATGGACATGGAATGTTTAAACATTCCTGTGTAAGAAGAGACATCTCAGAGTGTTTCCTCTCTAAAAAGGAGATCTCCCAGATGTCTCCAATTTGGAAGAGACGCCGCAAGGGATGGATGGCATCACCAACATCCTTGAGGGTGTCCACTCATCTCCAGCACCAGAAAACATAGGCGATGAGTCCTTCAGTGGTGGTATCATATCTACATACTTAATAGTTTGTAACTTATCTTTTATCTTGTACCCTCATCAATAAAATGTAACAAGGAAGAAAAATTTCTAGGCTACTTCCCTTTAGCACGTGGAATATAGCCAAAAAACCATATACAAGCATAAAAATTAAGAGATTGTGTAAACGTTGTGTGGTGTTCTAATATAAACTTGATGTGTGAAAATGAAAACAGATTACCCATCAAATATCTATGCATCCACATGATCTCACACATTCCATACATAATTACCCATATCTGCTCTGCAACGCTTCTGTTTGCCTTAAAATTTGATTACAATCATAGGATGAGGCATATGAATTCTAGGTGCTTTTCCATTATCTATCTTCAGCGGTATCCACCCTTGAAGCTAACCTAGGCCTGCATAAGTTCAAGGACATTCCATAAATCATATAATGTGTGCTTCCATATTAAATCAATTATTTCCACTTTAAAAGGGACTCATCAAGAGATCTATAAAATAAATAAAGATGCAATATAATAAGTTTTATGATTTAGATGGCCTTCATCTAAAAGTAGTTAATCATTATAGACAAAACATTTCCCATCCTTCAATCTCAATACTTTGGATGAAAACAAAAACCCCGAAGACCCTCTTCATCGGAGACAACCTAGAAAGATTTTAATGTTTCAACATGATTTTGAGAACCAAACAAGGCATTTAGGTTGTTAACAAAAATTTAATTCCCAATTAGTGTTTTTGGTTAGTAATGACACAGTAAATGCTCAAGGATATTGCAATGCTAAAGAAAATATCATAGAAGTGAAAAGATCCTTGCTAGATCACCAACCTCCACAAGAAAACCCTGCTTGATGTCGTTAGCGTTTTAAGAAAATGGCTCCCTGTGATCTTTACAACTAGTTTCAGTTTCAAGAGCTACTATTTCCCCCCTTGTGACTGTCTTTGTAATAGAAAAATGTACAACAAGTTTGGCTTTACCAAGAGATTGATTCTCCTTATGAACTTTGACATCGTTTTCTATCGAGATATGACATTGTGAATGATCTAGCATATATGTTACATCCTTCTCCACACGCTTAATAATTATGTTGTAGTATCCTTCATTCCTTCTTTTGTATTCCTTGAGGTTTCATTCTTGAACAAATCTCTCTTATCCTTTGACTTGTAATATTTAACAAAATTGTCATTTTTAATAACAATTTGTTGAGTTAGTGTTTCATTGTGAACATTATCATCTTTTTGAATGTTTGCTTCTTGGTTCATTAGCTTCCAATAAGCCTCTAGACTAACTTCCAATAAAACATTCAACAATAATTGAACAAGATCACCCATGGCCACAATAACTCCTGCTTGAGATACAACTTTTGCAGATAGTTCAACTTCCCTCAAAACTGCATCAAAATTATCTTCCCTCTTTGTAGAAGAAGAAGAAGCTTCAACCTTGTTTTGGGAATCTTCTGTGGCAGTTGCAATGATTGAATGATAATGGCCCTGACTTCCGTCAAGAAATCCAACTTCACTAGAGAAAATAAAATCATGTTTACCATCAGAACTCAAGACTCCATTTCCATGTGCTTTGCCTATAAGTTGTAAAGCAACATCAGATGCAATCTTGGTTTCTATTGTTGAGGCGTTAACCACTGATGTAGCAACATCTATTTCCATAGCTACATAAGAAATCTTATCTTCACAATTCGTAACTAATTGAGAATACTTTTGAGATGCTAACTCACTCAAAATGCCTAGTTGTGCCTAACCATAGTAGTTGCAATAGAAGCAGCGTCTTCAGCATTCAATTTTGCCTATTCTATATGAGTTCTTGTTTTCTCTGAAAATATAATTCTCTGTCCAGTTTCTCCTTTACTTATTATATGGAAATGAGAAACATAAGGTGTACCCGATATGCGAATACCTTGTGCAATGATAGTTGTTATAACCCTATTTTCCACTCCATTATTGTCAGAGAAACCTAATATCAACTTACCTCACTTGTTTGGCTAAAATGCATCCCTTTTCACCTTTTCTTCTACTTATGTGAGATTTATCGCATGATAAAAGGTTGGAATTACATAATTAAGGAATTTCTCATAATTATTTTTCCAAAATATTATAAGTATGAGATAATAATTATTTCGTAAAATTGAGATAATATAGAAAAATAACATAATTGTGGAAAAGGTTTCTATATTTTTCCATTCCCAAGGAGATCAACTTCAACCATGTGTGTATGAGTTGGCTAGTGTTCCATTATTGTAGAATTTTCCGAACTTCTCAAGCCCTTAGGTGTCTAGATACATTCTCCTAGAGGATAGAATGAGCCTATATAATCTCACCAAGTGGAAAGGGGGAAAGAACGAAGTATCCAAACTATAGCACGAGAGATTTGTTGGATCCCGGGAGGAGACCATACTACAACCTAGAGGAGAGGATATTATTTGTTGAAGGTATACATTTATTTAATTTCATTTATATGGTTAATAAAAATCTATTTTCCTTTCCATTAAATCATTTTTGCAGTAATTTATATGTGTGATTTCTAGATGTTTTAAGCCCATGATCTTCTGTGGAAGATCAATTGTCATCTATGTTTATATGTGTTTGTGTGTATACTTTGTATCGAGAGTGGATGAAAGAGATCTCTTGATTGGAGCGCAGGGATTCTGCATGAGGACCAAAACCCATCACCAACTTGCAAGGAGGCAAGCTATTTGCTCATACTTTGTAGCATCAGAAATTGCATCAAAACTGCATGCATGGCCATCTAGATTGGGGATCATTATTATATTGTCTTAGCCATTATTTTTTGTTGTTTGGTGATCTAAATCGGGCATGAGATCATGGAGCATTAGCTCCTTGCATAATTAAATGCAACAAAATTGGTGCTTTTAATGAGACGATTTTTCTTTTGCCCTCTTTGTTTTTAGATCTCTTATTCTTTATGTTTTTTGGTTTCCTCTTGTTCCCTTTGAGTTTTGTATAGTTTTTTGGATTCATTTTTATGTCCATTAATTTTACTTTCTTTAGCTATGAGTTGATCTTAGATCAGGAGTTTTATTTTATTTTTTTGTATGAGAGAAAAACAAATATGGGAATTAAAATGAAATTCTAGAATTGTTTGTACATAATTTGATTGCATTGACCACATATTTGGATTCCCCTCAGAATTTCATCCAAAAGAAATTTAAAAAATCATTGAAAACGGAAATCATATGAGGGTTTTATGGGTGATTCAAGTTTGTTAGTTGAATTTTTTCCCGTGACGCTCCCACAGCAAGTCATCTGAGTGTTCGGGAGTCTATGGATGCTCCCTTGTAGTTATTTTGAGAGTGTCCTTGTATGCTCTGATATGAGTGTTGTGCCAGTGTCGAGGCTTTCATCCTTTGACAAGGCACTATTCATTCTAAAATTTTTACCTCTGTCCTTGCTCAGCCTGGGCCTCCTATTCATCTGCTGATCTGGTTTAGATATGCTTCTGTTCGCTTGATTTCCTTAGAACTATTACTTTTCAAGAAGGATTTTTCATCTTTGAATGGACTTAAACCCTCTCATCTTTCACTGATCTATTGAAGATCCCTGCGATTCATGGTTTGTTGTTGCTGATTAGCTATTGTGTGTATCTAATTTGATCTATTTTGATTAGTTTAGCTAAGGTCTTCCATTGTCTTAGACTTTCAAATTGTTCTTAAAGTTTTGTTGGATTATTTGGGTTGAGACGTGATTTTAACCTCTAGATCTCATTTTCAGATCTGATTTCTTATTTTCAGTGACTATTTAGGCATGATCTACACCTTATTTTTTGACTTTTATCGCTTTCGATCACTTTTGTTGCCTCTTGTTGAGCTTTTTATTTCCTCTTTGGGTCATTTTTGTCACATTTGTGGCGTTGTGTTTGGTTGTGCAGTTGTCATCTAGAAATTTTCCTTTGAGTGTGTTTTCATTATTTTGTATCACCCTCATTTGATCTTATTTAGTCTTTCCTGCCTCTAAGGTCTCATTTTGAATTTTGTAAAGCATTGGCCTTAGTTGAGCCATTGTGCTACAACCCTAGATTGTTTACATTGCCTTCCTTCTTTCACTTTTGGCTTTCGGTTTGATTGCTTTGAGTGTGTACATTTGATTGGGCTTTGTTTTCCTAGCTGTGATGCCTTTGTAGTGCTTTGCGTTCTTGATTGGAAAATTTTCTTTGGTCTTTTCTTAGTTACTTTTATTTTCCTTTTGGTTTGTTTTTGGTTCATTAATTCACAAAATTTGGGATACTTTGCATTTAAGAAGATTTAGTAAGAGGTGCATCATAGTAGGCATTGGTTTGTTATGAAAACTCTTACCCTCCTGTAGTTAGCATTCATCGAAGCAAAAATGAAAATTGCATATAGTTACATTAGGGTGACTAAAAAAGAGTCATTCATACCATCTAAGTTTCATGCCACATCCATCTTGTGTAAATAACAACCACATAAAATCAACACGATAAGAAAATTAACTAGATTCGTCTTTTATTTTTATTGGTAATACACCAACACTAGCTTAGGCTAGGGTCTTGGAGATAGGAGTGTGAGTTAACTACTCCAAGAATACAAAATCAACTTAGAAGCTTGTGGTAGGGAGTTAAATCCATTTGCATTAGTGCGGTATCGGAAGCCCTCCTCACAAAAGGGTCAAGCACGAGGTCACACTTTGGCTAGGTGGGGTGACATGACCCATTTCACTTAGTTTCTGGTGGAGAAATATAGTGGAATTTGCACGCATACAAATAGTGTTATTAGCATTTGTTGTAGCACTTAGGGACCACTTGGAAGGAAACTCTCTAGGGGGTTTTAATCTTGGCTCCTTTTTTGGGTTCAAGTATCTTTCCCTTACGTGTGGATTTGTCCAACTACCCCCCGAGGTGGTGGCCTATCTTCTTAGGGATCATACACAGGTGCAGGGTCGGGGATGTCTTCTCTATACCTAGGATAAATATTAGTCATACTATCTTAGTCCTCTCATGGGGTGTTCCACATCTTGTGAGGGCACTTGTGCTCAGTTCACAGCTAAAAGGGCTCTGAAGCAAGTCACTAGTATAACTGTTCCACTGCCATATTATTTTTATTTTGGTTTGTGTGTGTTATCTTCTAGGATGTTTCTAGTGTGTGTTACTTGGTTTGAGTCAGTAGTTTTGGCCTTAGGGTATTTTCAGTAACATAATTGTGTTTAAATTATAATTTATCAACCCTCACTGAATTTGTTCATTCATAGTCACATCGTCTTCACGGTTTACCTTGTGAACAAGGCAGACTTGTTATTCCTGCATAGAGAGTCCCTGTTGGTGCTCAATACATAGACAAACACATTGTCTTGGAGTCTGTACCTAGTCCTTCTCATAGTGACCTAATTTATGTCAAGACTTTGGCGGATGACTTTGACGCTCCTATCATTCCACTTTTAACTTTTGCATTAGGACCAGAGTTATTGCAGCTAAATCGTGACAGTTCTACACTGGCCTACATTTACATGCCTTTTTCTGTGATTTATTCTGTGGTGGCATCTGAGACTTCCTTACCTTCTTCATCGGCACTATCAGCTCCCATTTCATCATTGCCACCTCTTAGTGTGTCTATACCCACTCCTCCGTCCACACATCTCACTTTTTCTTAGGGTATTCAATGAGTTTCTTCCATTACTCCCACAAATTTCTCGATTTTTTCCATGCCTACACCATCTCCTATGCTGACCATGGTGCGTGAGGCTAGTGAGATGGTAGGTTCAGGAATCTTTGCACTGCACTTTGCCCAACCAACTATTCTTGTTCCATGGTTAGGCATGGTTACTTCTAGTAATATGTGGGGGGATCACTAGTTGTTCCTCGTCAGCCTTGGGGAAATGTTGCTTCTAGTATGTCACAAACATGGTACAATTAACTCTTTGAAGGGGCGCCACCTACAAGTACTTTTACTAGAGGAGCTACTTTACGTGGGGGAAACCCCTGTGCCAATATGGTTTCTCACACGGGTTATCCCCCTTATGTCGGTCCTACTTCAGAGAGTGGTCCTTCTTCTATCCCTCGGTACAACCCCATTAGCATCCATGCTTTTGAGAGTTCATTTCTCTCTTGCAGTGCTTATCCCGAGGGGAAACATCCATTTAAGAGTCACCATTATGCATTTATAAATCTCATGGCACTCTAATTAGAATCAAAACTTTATGATTATGTGACTAGAGATAAGTCTCATTCGTGAAGACTAATTGAACACTTCTTACTTTTTAATTCAAATATACGTATGTAGTCCTCAAAATATTATATAAAAAAATCTTTAAAGCCATCCATTATGATTGAATATTGTGAATCTATGTGCCAAGAAATGTGACAACTCTGTGGGGCCTTTCTAAAAATGAATCATTTATGAAGAGGAAAAATATCGTAAACAAAAAGTAATAATTTTATTAATGTCGAACAAGTGACCACAAAAGAAGGTCAATGGGACTAAAGGATATATCTATTACAAGTAAAGGGGAACTTTTGGAAACTTTGTCCACCATATTTCTGTTTAGGTAAATTCTTCTAGGATGTTTTCTAGGAAATGACCCTATTTGTAATACTTCCCAATATGCAACAATTGTGGTTTGGTAAGCTCAAAAAGAATAGTAGGTCATACTAACCCACCTAAAATATCTAATGAAGAAACATCACCTAGAAAAAGAAATAAGAATAGAAAAACAACATGAAAACATACTTTAGTATATACTATATATGTATTATTATTATGTACACCTATATAGTACACCTACTAAGATTATCATGTATTGTATAATATGTATTTATAATTTATATCATATTATATGCATTATGTACTTAGTATACTATTTATAAATATTTTATGGAGCCACTCTACCTATTTCTGAAGTACACGGCATCATTCATTATGATTCAACCCACAATATATATATATATATATATATATATATATGCTTACTTGTTATTGCCTACCCATTTCCTAAATTTCGGTGAGGCTTGTTTGTGAAACTCTTTATGTTTTCAACACTATTTCTTTTTTCTTTCCCTATGCAACTTTGTTGTGTTTCTATATTCGCTTTTGGAGTGACCTCATATGATGCACGATCTTCTAGATGACTTGGGTGTCCTACATAACTACAAATTTGTTTCATTTATTTTGGTTTGCTTTAGGTTTGAGGTGGTTTTGTAATAGTGTGGACTATGAAGCAATTGAGTGTGCTTGAAGAAAAAATCTATATGTTAATGAGCAAGCCCTCGTAAGATTACTTAATATTATGTACCTTATGATCCTAAACAACTTGTTAGGTTCTTGTGTATTTTGGGACTTTGTGGTTTGAATATCTAAAAATTATCTAAATATAGTGCAAGTAATAAACACATGACGTATGATAGGGTTTCATATGGGTGATATGGGTGTAATGAATGAGGATGGTGTTTTAGTTAATTGATATAATGAGATAGATATAGTTTGGACAAAGCTTGTCCATATATGAAGAAGAGCTGGACTTGGACAAGGGGTTTTTGGGCTTGTGATAGAGATAACTAGTAATCACAAGATAAAATCTGGTATAAGATACACACATGAATAGAGCATTTAAACTTTCGAATATATTTAAAAATAATATGAACCAAGCTACATTAAAATACAAAATTATTGTTTTCAAACTTAGCTTTGGCCTTGAATGATTAATAAAATATTACAAGCTCTCATTAGCAATTTATTGTATTCTTTTGATTTTCTAACTTGTTAATTGTGTATATTTTCTTCAATATTGTTTTGTACTTTGATCTTTGCAACCCGTGGGTTGCATTGGAATGCAAGAATAAGGAAAACTTATATGAAAACATGATTTCCATTTCCCCTTTTATTTGACATCACAAAAATTTTGTGGTCTCCTGTAGCTGAGTGGAGGTGAAAATTTTGAAGACCATTATTATGACATGTAAAGTCTTTGGGGTGACATAGTAAGACTTCTCTTTACCTTATAATGGTAGTATATTCCTGTGGGTTATTAGATGCTTACCTTGATTTTGATTTCTGGACTTAGTTTTGATGTCCATTTCAAGAACTATTTCTTAGTAAAGATTATGCTATCCTTACACTCTTGGGAAGATGATAGTATTGTTTACAAATGATTAAATGAACTTTAGGTTGGGTTACATAAATAAGATATGTATGAAATTTCTAAATACAACATTAGTATGTAAAAATTAATGAATTTAGTCCTTGTCTTTTTAGTAAATGGATTTTATAAGTATTAAGGAGTTATTTTTGGACTAAGTAATAAGACTATTTAAAATAGTTAAATATACTTATATATCCTTCTTTTAGATAGCACTTATGAGAATTGATATTTTTGTTTATTTTAATAAAAAGAATACACAAATTCAAACCTTCATAAACCCCTCAGCTATAGATGGAGTTGGGTAGGTTTATGCATAGTAGATTTTATTTTATTTCCTGAGTGGAAAAGTTATCATAGTGCCTTTCTTAAATGACATATTATTGGTCAATCCACATTACTTTAGGACCTCATGGGAAAACAAGGGAGCTAGAGAGTAATGTTCTTGTTCATCTATTGAAAATATTCAATATGCACTCACAATTGATATTTTAAATATGGTATGAAAAATATTTATGTGGTTTGGTATAAATTTTAATTTCAAAACTAGTTGCATGGATTAATTTATTTGTTTTCTTTTTTTAAATACTAGGTAATTTTCAGTTTTTTCATCGAGTTCAAAAAATTGCAATATTTGAGAATAATAGAGGATTTTAGGTAGTAATACAATATTTGGGCAACGTTTTAAAGTTTGTACCTTATATTTTAACTTTAAAAGAATTACAATGTCAGATTTGCATTCTGTTATTTTTGCATGAACATTTCAGGTGATATAGTCTCTAGTGTTTGTTTCCCAACTTTTATTTTTAGCCTCAAAATGTTAATTTTTAAATACTAGTTATTCTACACAGAAATGTTAAGTCATCTCTTGATATGGTTAAATAGCTTAAAAATATAAATTATTTGAATGATTTTTGGTGCATTGTAAATGTCCCTTTGTTTCTATTTTTTCATCTTTATGTTTTCTATAACATGGTTTTCTTTGATGTTGTTTTTGTTTAAATAAATTTATGTATGTGATAGTTTGTCATTTTTCTTTTTTTTTCTTCTTCTTCTGAAAATATGCCATGCCTCACATTACTACATAGATATATATTATAAACTACATCAAAATGTATATATCAATGAATTGTCTTTCATTGCAAAGGTTCCCCTTACCTGTGTAAGGAGTGCCAATATGGTTGCTTTAATGTCAAGAGATTCTACATACTCATAGATAAAATTGAGTTCTACTTGAGCTGCCAATGTTTGAATTGATTGCTAGTCTACTACAAATGAAAAGGAGAAGCTTTGGCATTGAATGTCTCTTAACATTCTTGTCCACCACAGAGTATTGAACATCACTCTACAATAATGTTTGAGAATTTTAGTGAGTTTTCTTTGTTGTCATTATGATACAGGTGTTGTCCTTGATGGAAACTCACATAGATGACAGTGCATAGTGCAACAGGTTAACAACAAAGTATTATAGATCAGACTCCAGAAATGGTTTAAGAAGTATATGCTCGTTCATTTTGTCCAAGTAGCGTATACACGTGGGTTAAAAGAACAAAAGGATCGTATACGTATACACACACTTTCACAGAAGGAAAAGCATGTATGGAATGGAAAATCAAGGTTTTGGTCCATGGTATTGGTACGAGGTATTTGGTCCAGGGTATTGGTCTGAGGTTTTGGTCCGAGGTATTTGGTCCAAGGTATTTGGTCCGAGGTATTGGTCCTAACTATTTTTGGTCTGAGGTATTGAGAAAGGCCTAAAACTATATAAGGAGGAGAAGATCCTTAGGCCAAAGTGTGCAAGTGAATGGGTTTTTGAGGAATACTTCTATCTGAAATATATATTATGTTGCAAGGGCTATGATTATGAGATGATCTGAAATATTTTGTTCACGTTGGATATAATGTTAGATCATGATCATAAGAACTGAAATGAATTACCATTGCATGATCTGATGTTGATTAGGCTAGATATGAATACTAACACATGTTTTATTCTGTAAATGTTATGATCTGGGTATGACAGAAATCTGGAATAGTTGTGAAGTTTTAAGTTAGTATTTTCAGATCTGTACGGTGGTTCACTTTGATAAAAGCACGTATACACGCTGGTTCGGCACATAGAAGTAGCGTATACATTATGAAATATGATGTTTGAAGTTGTAGTTGCTTCTGGTTGTTGATGCAGATTTATGGATTCTACTCTATGTTCTGGTGACTGTGTTCTGGTGACATTGTTCTGAATGTTCAGATTAATTAATTGTGATTTGCTTCAGTGATGAGGGGTTTTCGGTGATTGTTTGTATTGCAGTGGTGATTGATTTTGAGCTTCAATGTTATTGATGAGTCCAGTATGAAAATTGGATGAAACGTGGCCTTTAGATTGTAGTGTTGTATTCCAGGAGTATCTAGTCTGAAAATTTACGAAACGTGGTCCATGGAGGAAGAGAGAAGGTTGTAGCCTTTTGTAGGCTAGCACCTATGTACTGGTAAGGATATCAGGTAGTACAAGAGCCATGGGGTTGGATATCCCTTCCAGTAGCAGCTGGAAAACGAGTGAAGGTTGGAGCCTTCTATAGGCTGGTGCCTACATACTAGTAAACAAATCGGCTAATACAAGAGCTAGGGCATTGTAGCTCCATTCCAGTAGAAGCTGGAGAATGAGAGAAGGTTGTAGCCTTCTATAGGTGGGTCCCTGCTTACTGGTATGAGTCTGCACCAGTACAATATTGTAAACAAGTTTTTATTATATTAAAAGAAGACAACAATAGGTGGTTTTTGTCCCGCATTGGGTTTCCACCTTAAATCTTGGTGTTCATGTGTGTTGCTTATGTGTGATGGTTTATTCTGTTATTACTGCACATGGTTACTATTTATATGGTTAATGAAGATCTGATGCACTGATTAAAGATCAACATATGATGAATTAACTGAATCACAAGTTTGCTGGATATACGCTGGTTGATTTAAAGACAGTTGTGTGTACACGCGAGTTACCTTCATTGAAGTAGAGTATATAAATCTGAGTATGAAATGAAAAATCTATTGATTTGATAATACTGATTCACCCCCCCCCGTCTCTCAGTATTATTCCCAAGAATTGGTTTTAGAGCAGGCCCTTTAGAAGAAGCTTGATCGCTTGAAGGGAGATCTTTCAAAATGAATGATCACGAAGGCATGGGATCTATCAGACCACCAATATTCAATGGGAACAACTTGGTATATTGGAAAACATGAACTAGAGTGTATCTTCAGTCACTTGGAGATGATGTTTGGGAAATTGTGGAGAAAGGATATCAATATCCAGCAGCAGTCCCGACAGATCCAGCAGAAAGGAAAACATATGAATCAATGCCAAAGTTGTCAAGGCCTTATTGGGAAGTCTATTAGAATTAGAATTCATCAAATTCATGCAGCTCAACACATCCAAGGAAATATGGGATAGAATCATTCAAAGCTATGAAGGTGACTCCCATGTAAAACGTGTTAAACTACAAACTCTCAGAATCCAGTATGAAACTCTCAAGATGCATAGTGATGAATGCATTTCTAGTTAATCTTGTGAGTAGATGGGATTGTAAATCATATGAGAAATCTTGGTGAAGAGATAAAGGAAGCTACTTTAGTTGAGAAAATTTTGAGATCTTTGTCTTCTGAATTTGAGTCAAAAGTGTGTGCCATAGAAGAAAAACAGGATCTTCAAACTATTATTGTGACTCAGCTCCATGGAATCCTAACTACCTTTCAAATGATAAAAGGAGGCCCATTAGATATGAGAGAAGCTTCTTTTAAAGCATCAGCAAAGGGAAAAGAAAAGGAAGAGCACAATGAATCAAGACACAATTCAGAAGAAGAAGTCAAGGCAAATTTTTCAAGAAGCTTCAACAGGGTTCTGGAAGATTCAGAGGTAAGCCACCATTCAAATGCTTTGCTTGTGGTAGAGTTGGTCATTACGCTGCTAAATGCTCTCATGTCAAAGGAAATATGTTTGCAGAAGGTGATAGAAGTTATTATACTCATAATGATAGTGATGGCTTGTCCAATAGTGATGAATATGATCAAGAAATTAAACTAATCGTGGCATATAAAAATGATGCCTTAGAAAAGGAAGATTTCCTTAAAGAAATCAGTCAACTCAAAATCAGTTTGGCAGAAAAGGATATAGTCATAAACACAGTGACACATCAACTCACTGAAAAGGAAAAACACAATGAAGTGTTAGAATGTGAAGTAGTAATTCTAAGAAAATAATTTGAAAAAGAAAACACTCTGAATCTTAGATTTGCTAAAGGATCAGAAACGTTAGATGAAATCATCAAAGTTCAGCATTCGCCTATTATAAATACTAGACTTGGTTTTCAAGAAGGTGAATCTAGATCACAAGATGAGGTAAGGAACTCCAATGAAAATCTGAAATGCTCAACAAGGAGATAAAAGGTCAACCCCATCAACAACAAAGGAAAGAAAGACTTCAAAGAAAAAAATTTCCACCTAACTATGGAAAGGATAATTGTTTCTTTTCTCTCACCAATAATGTTGAATGTTTTAAATGTCATAATGTTGGACATGTTGCATCCAGATGCAAAAGTAGAATGGTTCAAGACCGTCACACAGAAAGATCATTAGTTTCCAGGTACTTTAAGGGATATTGTTTTGCTTGCAATATGTTTTTTCAGAAAGATAATGATTGCGATAGAATTAATATGAAACATGTAATATTCTATGGGTGTAACAAGTTTGGACATAAAGCAAAGGAATGCAAGAGAAAATTTTGGCCACCATACCAAAAGGAGCAAACATCATGACAATACAAGGTGTTGAAGGAGAAGGAATTGTTGTCAAAAAGATGTGGCATAGCTCAGTTTACAGGCATAACAGACCCAGGGGGAGACGAAAGTGTAAAACATCAGTATTCCAATTCTCATACACAGTTATTATGAAGAGAAGTTGTGTATATACGCGAGTTAGAAGCTGCACAGTCATGTATATGGTGTTTTGAAGAAAAAGCAGTGGGACAGACTCAGGAAAAGTGGTCTGATATGGTTCAGTCAATTATCAATTATCTATTATCTATTCTGTTCTAATTGATGATGGTTATAGTCTGCTGATGATATCTGGAAGTGTCTTTTTCCCTCATAAGTTATTAACAAGTTGATGATGATGCCTTGATGATTCTTACTAACAAATGCAATGATTAGATCTGATAGTAAATAGTTGGCGCAAGTTCAGGGGGAGCATATGTTTCTAATAATGCTTTGTTGGCACTATATTAGAATACCTTGGTACATGATGATAATTATATTGCTTGATCCACATAGTTGTTTGATTTAGGTGACTCTTTTGATGATGGACATACACAAGCTGTTGATCTTGATGCAACTAATAGATGCTGATGGTGTAGATCATATATGGCGTACGATAGTTGCTGATGACTATCATCATCTTTCTTATATTGTTGGTCCTTGTTATAAATGTTATGTATATCATTTGATGTAAAGGTCATGAAAAGGCCTAATTTGTAACCCCACTATGCATGGGAACAATGATGTAATAATTGTTATTTCAGTCATGTATAAACATTTGGTATATCCCCACTTGGCTAGGTGATTGATGTATGTATGAGTCATTGGTCTTAGGGAGGTCATACTCACTTAGTTGAGTTATAGAGTCATGTTATTCTTTTGAAAAATACATTTACAGACTCTACATTTACTCAGGGGGAGCATGGACAACATAATGTATATCAAAAGGGGATAATATCTTGGTCTACCCTTTGCCCTTGATGTCAAAGGGGGAGAGTATCTTAGTGTTGTGGTTTCCATCAAGTCCAAAGGGGCATATTGTTGACATTATGGTATAGGTGTTGTCCTTGATGATAACTCACATAGATGACAGTTCACAATGCAATAGGTTAACAATAAAGGATTACAGATCAAACTCCAGAAATAGTTTAAGAAGTATACACTGGTTCATTTTGTCCAAATAGCGTATACACGCGGGTTAACAGAATAAAATGAGCGTACACATATACATGCACTTTCACGAAAGGAAAAGTGTGTATGGGATGGAAAATCAAGGTTTTGGTCTAAGGTATTGGTACGAGGTATTTGGTCCAAGGTATTGGTTCGAGGTATTTGGTCTGAGGTATTTGGTTCGAGGTATTGGTCTGACGTATTTGGTCTGAGGTATTGGTCCTAAGTGGTTTTGGTCCGAGGTATTGAGAGAGGACTAAAACTATATAAGGAGGAGAAGATCATTAGGCCAAAGTGTGCAAGTGAATGGGTTTCTAAGGAATACTTCTATTTGAAGTATATGTTATGTTTCAGGGGTTATGATTATGAGATGATCTGAAATATTTTGTGCACCTTCGATACAATTTTATATTAGGATCATAAGAACTGAAATGACTTACCATTGCATGATATGATGTTGATTGGGCTAGATCTAAATACTAATGCATGTTTTATTATGTAAATGTTATGATCTAGGTATGATAGAAGTCTACAATAGTTGTGAAGTTTTAAGTTAGTATTTTCAGATCTATACATTGGTTTGCTTTGATAAAAGCGCATATACACATTGGTTCGACACATCGAAGTAACGTATACATTATGAAATATGATGTTTGAAGTTGTAGTTGGTTCTAGTCGTTGATGTAGATTTTTGGGTTCTGCTCTGTGTTCTGGTGACAATGTTCTGAATGTTCAAATTGATTGATTGTGATTTTCTTCAGTGATGATGGGTTTTCAGTGATTGGTTGTATTGCAGTGGTGATTGATTTTGAGCTTCAATGTTGCTGATGGGTCCAATATGAAAATTTGATGAAACATGGCCTTCAGATTGCAGTGTTGTATTCCAAGAGTATCTAGTCTGCAAATTTATGAAATGTTGTGCTTGGAGGAAGAGAGAAGGTTGTAGCCTTCTGTAGGCCAGCAGCTATGTACTGGTAAAGATATCATCCATCACAAGAGCCATGGGGTTGTATATCCCTTCCAGTATCAGCTGGAAAATGAGTGAAGGTTGGATCCTTCTGTAGGCTGGCGCTTACGTACTCGTAAATGGATCGTCTAGTAAAAGAGCTAGGGGGTTGTAGCTCCCTTCCAGTAGAAGCTGGAGAATGAGAGAAGGTTGTAGCATTCTGCAGATGGGTCCCTGCTTATTGGTATGAGTCTACAGTACAATATTGTTAAGATGTTTTTCTTATATTAAAAGAAGAATTCAACAGGTGGTTTTTGTCACGCATTGGGTTTCCACCTTAAATCTTGGTGTTCATGTGTGTTGATTATGTGTGATGGTTTATTCTATTATTACTGCACATGGTTACTGTTTATATGTCTAATGAAGAACTGATGCACTGATTAAACATCAACATATGATGAATTAACTGAATCATAAGTTTGTTGGATATACGTTGGTTTCTTTAAAGACAGTTTCGTGTACACGCGAGTTACCTTCATTGAAGTAGCGTATATAAATTTGAGTACGAAATGAAAAAGTTATTGATTTGATAATATTGATTCACCCCCCCCCCCCCCCCCCCCCCCCCTCTTAGTGTTATTCCCAACAGTCTTTCTATATGCCCTTTTTAATAAAAAGGGATAATTAAAAGAATGACATGTTAAGAATATAAAGGTAACCATCGGTAAAAAAATTTGTAAATCTATAGAAATGTTTTCTAGTACTTCTAATTTCCCAGTTTGGCCCTAGAACATCAAAATTCATTTTGAATTTTCCAATTTGGCCCTAGAACATCCAAATTCATTTTGAATTTTCCAATTTGGCCCTAGAACATCCAAATTCATTTTGAAAAAAATGGAATCTAGAACAACCTTGTAAAATTCTAAATTCATCTTGAAGTGAATAGAATCTAGAACAACCTTGAAAAATGTTTGCAAAGATTTGCTTGCTAAATTCTTCTCCAATTTTACTTCCTCCTCGCTCCTTATATTACAAACCTACAACCTATTTATGAAAGCCGTAGTGTTGCAAGGGCTCGAGATTCTCTAAATCATCAGTGGAACAGTACATAGTGATTTGTTATTAATAATTAACTCAGTGATTTAAAAATATATTTTGGGGTTCTAGAAACCATATGTTCGAGACCTTGCTATCCCTAGTGCATGTTCCTCTAGTTTGAGGAGTCTCTCCATCCATCCTCAAAGCCTCTCCTCCTATACTTTGCCTCTCCAAAATTGGAAAAGCATAGCAAAGAACTACCAATGTTAGGTATGATGATTACCAAATAATAGGGTTGTGCTGATTACCAAATAAAAGGGTTGTGCTCCTTTGGTGAGGTTTGTAGCTGTGAGTTTAATGAGAACTCTGCATTCAAGGTGTCAAAAATCAACATGGTTCAATTCCCTTTGGGGTCATTATTAGGAGTTCAGATTATATTAAGTTGGTATTCATGTAGTAAAGTAATTATTTTTTATAGATGAGGATAAACTATTACAAGCTGTTATTATTCTAAAACTTGTGAGGCAATTTATCATATATAGTTTGGTTTTATCATTTTAGTTTGTGTCATTGTTGTTTATATGGAAAACCTTTCAAGTTGTAGTACTAAATTACTGCAATAATAATAATAATAATAATCTAGTTAAGGTCATAGCCTCACCAGATGCCAAATTGACATATAAGACCCCCTTGCTTATGGGACATGGGATCTCCTTTTCACATCAATTTTGTTTTCTTAATCTACAAAGTCATTCATACTCTTCCCCCTTGGTGATTGATATGAAACCAGTCCTACATATGCTACGTGTGGGATCAATTTGTTTGACTTCTTATTTCTATTTAATGGCTAAGGATGTCACAAGTTAGGTTCATGGTTGCTTTAGCTTGAAATATGCATCCTTCCAATTCCACAAGTATGATAATATTTGGATTCATTATCCACTCAGTATTATATTCATTGTAAATGGATATAGAATAAGGTAAACTATGTAGGTAGAGAAGCTAATGACATGTGGCACAAAGATAAGGTTGTTCTAGGATGGTTATATTTTCTTAGGAAAAACTTAAAATTGGGATTATTCTAACTAGTTTTAGTAAGGTAGTTTAGTATAGATATAGCTTTGTTTGTATGGTTCTACCATTTTATTTTCATTTTTTGTTTATTATTTCATATGGTGAAAAAGTGTAGCGAAGATAAGTGTCTAGCTAATATAATTGCTACGTTTAACTAAAAAACAAACCCAATAGATATATAATGTTGTCATAGGTGTATTGATACAAAATGAGATTCTGAGTCTAAAAATCTTGATGTTGATGAATAAAGATAAATGAAAGGAGGAAAACATAAATGATATTGAAGTATCTTGGTCCTAATTTCCAAGGTAAAATGGGGTAATTGGCGTTGCGAGTAGTAATTAGAGTCGTTCAACACCATAGTGGGATCCCTTTGTAGGATCCATGGACAGAATGGAGGAGCGAGGGAGCCTTGATCACCTACCATCGAAGGTCGATGAAATAAGCCCCAAATGGAACTCTCGCCTTGAAGCGAACTTGTATGGCTACGAAAAAACTGAATATGTGAAATAGTACCCCTTACAAGTTCCCCATAGTTCCCCATATAAATAGAGTAAGGCCTAAGCCCTAATTATTTTTTATTCACCTCTGTTAGTGAATTAGAACCCCAAACTCAAGAAAAAAATAATAATAATAAAATAAAAATAAAAATAAATGAATAAAAAATAAAAATAAAAATAAATAAATAAATAGTGGAACAGGTGGGTGAGAAATGTTTAATCATTTTATATAATGTTAGATTTTAAACATTCGATTGGAGGGGATTAGGTTTCTTATTTACAAATATTAATTGGGGATTTATCATATTTAAACATGAATTAGTATGGGGCTTTATCATATTTAGTTATGAATAAGGATGAGGATCATAATGCATGAGTGTCATTGTAATGAACTATGTGTTCTTTTACACAATAATTTTGATTTAGTTGATGGTCTTGAACGTTTAAACATTTATGGTGCATGGTGAACCATTTACAAACATTTTTTTTTGAGAAACCAAGGGACATTTTTTAAATTTTTTCTTTTTAGACTAAGAATGTGAGAAAATGTTTTTTTGGATGGAATGTGCTATTTTTTTTTATGGTTCTCTTAGCAGATTAGATCAAGGAGAGGGTTTTGGAGGACTTGGATATTTTTATAGACAATAAAGTATTCTTAGGCCAAACAAAGGTGAGATTGATTTTGTAAAAAATACAGTTTCATTTACCCCAAAATTGTTTCTTTCCTTTTATCCATGTTCTTCAATGAAGGTATCACCTTACATACAATTTTCCACTCAAGAAAGCTAGTCCATGATGTAAGGTAACTTTAGAAATCTATGATAATGAATAAGAATATTGCATGAGGGTGTTAAGTTGTAATTGACTTTCCAAAGCATGCAACATGGAATATAACTAATCTTACACTAAGATTGAAGTTTGTCTTTGTGGAATTAAGGCTATTGGAATTAAAGTATGCCTCAACACTCACAAATAAGGTCCAATCTTATTTTGCTAAACCACACACATTTAATGGTAGGTTTTATATATATTAAAAATTATTTTGGGTGTGTTTAGCATTTTACAAAAGCAAGAATACCTCAATTTTCTTATTTTTTAATTGTTTTAGAAGCTCGTATGAGTTTGGTTCATCATGACCATTAAAATTGAATTATCCCAATGTTAAAACTAATTATTTTTATCCTCAATTGTTGAGAAATATGTTCTTGTGATAACTAGTTTTTTTGGTAAAATAAAAAGGTTCTCCATGACCTTTATTTTCAAAATTTGATTAGAGAGATAATAATTGCAACAATTAGTTATTTGGTAGTGAGCCCCAATTTCCTCTTCATTGTCCAAAGAAATGGTAATTTAAGCAAGGAGATGTATGGCTAGTGAGTGGTTCCTTTTGGTGATAGTGTTTAACTAGCTAAGTCATCTAAGGCTAGAATGGTGAGGGCTTCCATGGGGAGAAGGAAAAATGAAAGTAAGAGGGTATTTTTTGAAGGGTTCTTTTTGGGAGAAATAATGATTTTTAACTTGTCATTTAGTTTAGAGAGGGCTCAAGTAGATGATCAAGGAGTGGTATAATCAAGAATTACTTACTCAAGAATTTGGGAATAGACAAAATAAATTGTTGAGCCAGTGTCTTTTGAATTGCAAATAAGTATCCAAGAGTTCCAATAGAAATTTAGAAAGAACAATATAAACTTAGAATATAATGGCTATGATCAGTAATGTTGAATTTGATTATAAAGTTATTATTCCTTCTCCTGAGTGTTGGAGTGATTTTTCTATTATCAAGTAGATCTATAGAAGGATTTTTGGGCTTCCATGAGGAGAGGGAAAAATGAAAGTAAGAGGGTAATTTTTGTAGGGTTCTTTTTGGGAGAAATAATAATTTTTAACTTGTCATTTAGTTTAGATAGGGCTCAAGTAGATGATCAAGGAGTGGTATAATCAAGAATTACTTACTCAAGAATTTGGGAATAGAGCAAAATAAATTGTTGAGCCAGTTTGTTTTGAATTACAAATAAGTATCCAAAAGTTCCAATAGAAATTTGGAAAGAACAATATAAATCTAGAATATAACGGCTAAGATCAGTAATGTTGAATTTGATTATAAAGTTATTATTTATTCTCCTCATTGTTGGAGTGATTTTTCTATTATCAAGTAGATCTATAGAAGGATTTTCAAACCCTAGAGGTCCTCAATTTTCCTTTTATTTTAGCCATTCTATGGAAAATTTCAAGATGAAACCAAATACTGGACTATCATTTATCATTTAATTATGTGGTAGGCGTTGAGGAAAAATACGATTTCAATGAAGTGGTTGAGTTCATGAGAAAACTAAAGAGGTTTACTATAGTGGATGCTTGTATTCCTTAAGGAGTTATACATGTGGATCCAACAGGGAATGGGAGGCATTTGGCATGCACTAACATTGAAATGCAAGTTAGTGTACCATTCTCTATCTCAACGTCCCAGTTTGTTGAGAAGTTTATGGGCATTAGAGAACCTAGAGTGGAGAGTGCATGATCTATCGTCACTTTCCTTATTTTTTTGGATGAAATTAATGTAGTTGGTAGGAAACGAGTAACTAGAATAGATAAGGGAAATTATGAGGAGCAAGAATGAAGCCTAAATGAACTTCCTATTGAAATGGATAGCTATGACTGAATTTCTTGTATCATTGTCATTACTACTTAAGCACATGGCTTATATACTTCATGTTTCTTTGTTACTCCCAAGACATTTGAGGAAATTTTAAGGGAGATTGAAATCATAGTCTTACCAAAATTATAACTTAAATCAATTTTTTTCTTCCTTAATGTAAATATGGCTTTTATACTCTTGTTTTGGTAGTGAGATGAATGTTACACTGTCGTACTATAGAAAGGCTTTGGAATTGCAATATTTTATAAATTTGGCAATACTAAATGGTAAGGAATTGTTTATAAATATTTTGGATTATTTTTGAGCTTAAGAATTTTTAGATCAAATGCCCCTAGAATTGAAAGTGATCATGTAATTGTTTTATTTAGTTATGTTACAAATGATTTCTTTTGAATTTTTTCATAATATGTTATTGGAAATTATGTTGTTGGCATGTGGTTTTTCTCTACAAAATTTTTACAAGGCAATAAGGTTGTTTCTCAACCAACATGACAAGATTCAATGATCAAGCAGTGGTCAACATGGAATTTAAGTATGTATCTTGCCAAAATTATGTTGCACATAAGAGATGTAATGAGGAGACATTTTAAGAATTATGAAGATGTCAATCACAGTATTTCCATTCAAAATCCATTTGATTTTAAGTTGCTACTTATCAGTTTTTTGAAATTGAGATATCAATTGTTTAAAATTTGGACCTCTTTGATGATACCCATCTTTATGTGTGGCCTACATTAATGAAGTAGGAGAGAGGGAAACGGATAAAGCTAATAAGTTTTATTATTATGTTTTTGTGAAAGAACTTAATGATTTTGACCAAGTAAGTTACCTTTATTCTTGGAGATGTGTTATGTTCCTAGATGTATTAGGCGAATAAAATGCATTTTAGTATCTTAGGAATCCTCACAATGTTTTGAGATTTTTTGGTTTAGATTTGAACATTTTGGTGGAAAATTGAATAACTTATGTACTTGATCTAGTTTTTATATTGTTTTGGTGAGAAAGAAGTAGAAGTGTTGTTGGGAAAGATGGCATGGCCAGAGATAAGGATGAAGAGAGTGACCTTTGATTCTATGACAAGTGACCTATTGATTTATGACATAAATATTTTCACCTATGACAATGATCATTGGGCCTATGATAGAAGTGCATATGAAAATAATGATGACACTTGACATTGATGACGTTGATTATTGTACCTTAAGAAACCAATTTCCTGGTTGTGGAGAAATTGTGCTTAATACATTAATGATTATTTTTTGTTGTCATTTATTTGTCAGTTTATTATTTGTTGTGTTTTCAAATGAAGGACCTGGAAAACTTGGACTTTAGCCCTTAATACATGTATGACTAGAGCATCTCAGAATGTCATTTGTTGCTAGATATAAATGATGAATTAAGAAAGCTTGAAGGAGAAGTTAAAGATAATATGTTGCTTAACACAAAACCTACTATCCATCACTTAGAAGAATTATGAAAATGTGAACTGAATCATAGACAATATGCTGCTTAACATAGAAACTACTATATGCGACCCTTGGAGAAATTAAAGATAATATGTTGCCTTACACGGAAACTATTATCTATAACTTAGAAAGGAAGGTGAAAACTTCAAGTATAGGAGCGCTCTTTTAAAGAATTTTAACTTTATCTACATAAGCAAATAAAGACCTGCAACTTCATTACTATACTTGAAAGAAGAAAACATAAGATGACACATGAAAGAGAAGTTACAAAATTATACCCAACAATTCATGGAAACTTCTGATTCTTTCATAAATCAACAGTTATATCAAGAATACACTGGCCTAGTCTCCGGGTTCTCCAAAATTCCAACAACCAACCCCTTCTCTGTAAATTTTCCTCTTTTTATACATTGTGAAAGAGTTGTTGATCTTTGAAACTGTCAAATGACTAAAACTATTTCTCTAACTATCTGAAGTAACAATTATTACAAAATATTACACAAAGGGTAAGGACATCTCAAAGAACATAAAATAACAGAAAATAACTCAACATGACAATGACTGTTGGCCTTTCAGCTCTGTTAATCTGCTGCCGAGTTCCTCTGTATATGCCTTAATAATAATTAATCCGCTTTAATCATAATAAAATGTGTTTGACTTGTGCATAACCTGGGCTTACTTATGTATTGGATGCATTTTGATTGGCCAAAACACCATAAAATTCACCCAATGCCTTCCTCTTTAGATTTGGTTTTAAGATTAATTTTTCCATTTACACAACGAAAAATCGACGCAAAACACACAAAGCGGAACTGAAAGAAATTAACTCTATTTAATAAATCTATCGGATCCATCTGTTCAGTGCTTCGTTGAATTCCCATCGCAAATCAAAATCGGCGCTTTCCATTGTTATATCAACCCAATCCTTAAAAAACTGCGACAAGACGAACGCACCGAATGTATAAAACATGGCATATATAATATCGGGTTCGGATCGCCATCGCAAATCGCAATCGGCACTTTCAATTGGTGCTTGAACTCAAACCTTGTGATATTACAGACCCGCCAGACTTATAAAGCACATCATATATAAACTATTGGGTCTGGCCATCGCATGTCATATTTCTTTCCACTGATACAAGTCCCATGGATATTTGTAATGCGATCAAACTTTAAACAATGATTTAATTTTCCATTTCTTTTGATTTTTTGCTTTGTTTTGTGATAAAACTCATAAATAAAGCTTAAACACAATATAAGCTACAACATATAGCTCCACCTCGGGATAGTTCTTTTTCCATAGAAGCACTAAGAATTGCAGATTAGTGCCTTCTCCTCGGGCATGGAGTCATACATTGCTTCGCCAAACTTAACTGTGTAAAAAATTGTATAGTGAACCCACACCAATATCCGCAGTGATAGGATTCTTGTGCTTTGATAGAAAAATATTGAGAATCGTATATCAGTAGGATTAGTTGGGCATGGAGTCCAAAACTGTGAAAACCCTGAAATATGACAAACTGAAACCTGACAATCTTGAAATCTGAAACCTCTACAAACCAGTTTCCAACTCGAAAAGTCACCTTTATTCATCAACTAATGATTAAACTGAAGAACTGCAACTGGAAACCAAATGCTCAACACCTAAGCTTATTTATGTACAAGTACCTACATATGTACATGATTGATCTCCATCAAGTGAAGTCAATCTTCCAATGGTACCAAGTTAGCATTTGGGTGCTTAATCTAGAACCATTCTGCCAGTGAATCTTGAAAATGCAATTCATTTTGAACAAAAAATAAATTATGCATAAAAGCATCTCACAACAAAAATTAGGAGTATATCCATAAAATGATATGTGTAGACTGCTAATAAATTCTTCCATGTAATCTGCCACATGTTCTTCAAAAGTATAAGAAAAACTATGTTCTTGGTCAGCTCCAAAAAATAAATTCTCTATGTATGAAGGTTCCTGCTCGATTGAACTTTATGTTGGGATAATATGTTAAACAAAATAATCAGCAACATCCTTAAGAAAATGATCTATGTCACTTTCATGTCTCCACTTTTCATCTTTAAGTTTTGTTTGAAAATAATTTGTAATTCTAACCTCAGGAAAAAGAAATTTTTTCACATTACTATATGACATATGATCAACTTCAAACAGATTGTTTACCTATGATCCACGGGCATACTTATGTTCTTCAATGCAATGATATACAATCTCTTTATCAACTTTCTTTTTACATGACATAACCTCCTTTGCTATGATAGATGGCTCAATATATTGTTGTCCAACATATCCCACTTGTTGGTTTCTTCCTGTATGTTCAACACCTAACTGATGAACTTGAAGAGCTTCGTCTTGTTCCCCATTTACACCATTTTCATTATAGATAGGAGGATCATCAAATTTAACAAAATAGGAACTCTGGGGATTTATTTGAAACTTGATTATTTCTTCCTCTTCTCGACTACTGAGCAAACATTCTTGATGTATGTTTGAATTTTCCTCCATCTGAATACTCCCTTGATTTGCTTGGAACATAGTCAACCAATTCTCTGCTTGGGAGATTATTGGAGAGAAATGCTTTATAAACCTCTCCACATCATTTTGAGAAAATGATGCTCGATATGCTTGGAAGATAGTCAACCAATTCTCTGCTTGGGAGATTATTGAAGAGAAATGCTTTATAAACTTCTCTGCATCATTTTGAGAAAATGATAGTTCCTCGCTTTCAGAGACTTGCTCATAGTTAATCTGGCTATAACTTCTCTGAATGCTTGATATATTATCAACAAGATAATTAGTTTCCTCAATAGCATTATCTTGAGCTTTTAAAGTTTTGTTAAAATCATAATATTCACAACAACCTTGAAAAAGAAACTTGTGTGGATAATAATTCTACTATAAGAATTGAACACTGAATGGAAATATTTCAGAGATGAAATGCTTGAATGAGGCAGAGACCTGAACCAAACCCTAGGTTCTTGGTCTAAAGAAAACAAAAAAAACTTCATCTTCACATCTTCATGAATGATGCTCTCCTGCTCCATGCATTCATGAAACTCTTGGAGATGCTGAGCTAGATCTTCATGTTCCATTCTACTAAATTTTGGAAGATACTTATTCCACACAGGAATATCATGAGTATAGTGAGTGATCCCGGTAAAATCAAATAGATCAAATTTATGGACTAAGAATGCAGGGAGAGGAATTAAAACCCAGAAAAGAAAAATTCAAAGTACAGTGGAGTTGCCAATCAATGTTGTAAGTGAAAATCACGGGTGTGAATGTACAACCAATTGCTGAAACATGTCATTCTCAAGAATCAGCTTCAAACTTAATAAACCCAAGGAAAAGTGCTTTTATTCAATTGCTTTTATTCAAAATAGCCAAACATTTCCTCCTCACTGAACAAAGAGAGGAAAATATTGAAACCCAGGGAAAGTTATTCTTGTCTTCTCTCCATGGCAACGACGCCAATTAATGTTGTACCTTTTGAAACCAATTTCCTGGCTGTGGAGAAATTGTGCTTAAGACATTAATGATTGATTTTTGTTGTCACTTATTTGTCACTTTGTTGTTTGTTGTGTTCTCAAATGAAGGACCTGGAAAACTTGGTCTTTAGCCCTTAATACAAGTATTACCAGAACATCTCAGAATGCCATTTGTTGCTAGATATAAATGATGAATGAAGAAACCTTGATGGTGAAGTTAAAGATAATATGCTTCTTAACACAAAACCTACTATCCGTCACTTAGAAGAGTTATGAAAATGAGAACTGAATCATAGACAATATGCTTCTTAACACAGAAACTACTATCTGCAACCCTTGGAGAAGTTAAACATAATATGTTTCCTTACACTGAAACTATTATCTATAACTTAGAAAGGAAGGTGAAAACTTCAAGTATAGGAGCGCTCTTTTAAGGAATTTTAACGTTATCTGCATAAGCAAATAAAGGCCTGTAGCTTCATTACTATACTTGAAAGAAGAAAACATAATATGACACATGGCAGAGAAGTTACAAATTATACCCAACAATTCATGGAAACTTCTGATTCTTTCATAAATCAACAGTTATATGAGGAATATAATGGCCTAGTCTCCGGGTTCTCCAAAATTCCAACAACCAACCCCTTCTATGTAAATTTTCCTCTTTTATACATTGTTAAATAGTTGTTGATCTCTGAAACTATCAAACTACTAAAACTGTTTCTCTAACTATTTGAAGTACGAATTATTACAAAATATTACACAGAGGGTAAGTACATCTCAAAGAACATAAAATAGCTGAACATGACAATGACTGCTGGCCTTTCGGCTCTATTAATCTACTGTCGAGTTCCACTGTATATGCCTTAATAATAATTAATCTGCTTTAATCATAATAAACTGTGTTTGACCTGTGCATAACCTGGGCTTACGTATGCATTGGATGCATTTTGATTGGCAAAAACACCAGAAAATACACCCAATGCCTTCCTCTTCAGATTCGGTTTGAAGATTAATTTTTCCGTTTACACAGCGAAATCGATGCAAAGCACACAAAGCGGAACTCAAAGGAACTAACTCTGTTTAATAAATGTATTGGATCCGCCTGTTCAACGCTCTGTTGACTTCCCATCGCAAATTGCAACCGGCGCTTTCCATTGTTATATCAACCCAATCCTTAATAAACTGTGACAAGACGACGCACTGGAAGTATAAAACATTGCATATATAATATTGGGTTCAGATCACTGTCGCAAATCACAATCAGTGCTTTCAATTGGTGCTTGAACTCAAACCTTGCGATATTGTGGACCCGCCGGAATTATAAAGCACATCATATATAAACTATCGGGTCCGGCCATCACATGTCATATTTATTTCCACCGATACAGGCCCCATAGATATTTGTGATGCAATCTAAATTTAAAAAATGATTTAATTTTCCATTTCTTTTGATTTTTTGCTTTGTTTTGTGATAAAACTGATAAATAAAGATTAAACACAATATAAGCTACAACATTGACGACACTTATTGTAGTGACATGGATGATGCTAATTGAGATAGTGATATGATATCAACTCTCTTGGACGTTTTTGATTATCCTAGATCATATCATTAAGTTCACAAATTTAGTTGTTAACTCACTTGGGTTGGACCTAGGAGGCTTGATGTGATTAATGTATCTCATTCTTATTGCACTTTGTATCTTAGCTTAACATTTCACGAATATCTAAGAATAAGAATTTTGTTGGGTTTTCCTTTTCATGGGGTTTTCCTTGCCCATTGACCTAAATCATGGTATCTCTATTGTGCATGTTTTTATTCTATTGTTCCTTTATTCTTCACCTACTTTGTTGATGTTATTTTTCTCTCTATATGATTTCTAATGATGGTGTGATGTTATGGGGTTAATGTTATATGAAAATATTGAAATTTTTTAAATTGCAATTATCTATAGGAGAGAATAATTTAGCCTTAAAAATTAACATTAGGTACATTTGTGATTTTCTTATTCAATATTTCTTTGTTTTTCCTATATTAACTTTAAATCAACTTACGAGAGTCATTGCAATTTATACTAGTAATGATATATTGGTTAGTCTATTTCAACAAAAACGCTCTAAGCTTTGGTTTATCCAATGTCCAGCAGTCTTCTCCCCAAACTTAGCCCTCCCCCCAACTTGAGCACGGTGTGTATCCAACTTGAACTAAGCTCTCATACCACTTGTTGGGAGTCACCATTAGTCAACCATGGCCAGAGATAAGGATCAAAAGAGGCAATTCACTCATGGTCAATTTATTCCATGTCCAACAACTACAAGAGGCTAGTAAAAGTAGGTTAACATTTAAAAAGTCAATATAGATGTTTGATGTTTTAGAAAATTCACTAATGAACATATTCATGTCTATGCTTTGCACAAGTTGGCTAGGACCATAAGTACTAAGTTGTTTTGGCGTATTAAGGGCTTTGAAAGATGCAGCAAAAGGTATATGCCATGATTGAAACTAAAAATATGAGTTTCGCACAAGGAAAAAAAATGTTAAATATCCATCTAAATTGAAGTAATTTCATTATGTTTCTCATAATTTTATTTATGATTGCAAATCCACCCATTTCCTTAGTTATAATATAATTGTTGCATTAAACTTTTTGTTGTACTTCTTTAGTTTTACTCTATAATCTACATATTTCATTGTCGTAGCGAGAGTACCATACCATATTTCCATGTCTAATAATTCATTATAATGAGGAGTGTAAACCTTACATTTCTTTTACTTTACAAATTATTGAGTTCAATCTAGAAAACCAAGACAAACATCTAAATTAATTAAGATCAAAAGATAAACATTATTGTCATTATTATTTTATGGAAAAGTGAAATTTATATATTTTGATTTATTTAACTTCTCTCATTACGACCTCTGAGTATTTTTTGAATTTACTCGCAAGGTAAACACATGTATTTTGAGATCACTTAGACTTCAAGAATCAATATTCAATAGCTAGCATTTTTTAAATAAATTTCATAGTTCAATGCAAAGCACATATTTGAAGCATATGTGTTCTTTAATACACAACAAAGCATCCTAATTGGTGAAGATTTTAAGAATGTAAACATGTTTCTTTTTTCAAGTGAAGAAGCATGTTGTTCAAAAGGATAATGATTTTAGGACTAATTAAAAATTGTAGATTTCTTCATTATGCACAAAGAATCTTGGAATACTATTTTGACTTTGGCCTAACAATGCATTGGAGTAACCTAGGGAAATTTGAGTATATCCACTTTTCATTTAAGGAAAAAAAATTGTGGGAGATATTGAGAACTCTGATACTAATGAGGAAATACAGGGTATAATATTTTGCCTTATGGAATGTAACCTTGACACTTCTGTTTAAGTAAGTTTTTATAGTTTTAGGAGCTTATAAGAATGTAGAAGGCACATTTTAAATTTCTAATTCAATATATTTAAATAGTTATTTCAGTTTTCATATGTGGAAATCATAAGATTTATTTTTATGTTATGGGGATCAATACTAATACCTTTATAATTAAGTCTTTACAGTATATAGGGAAGTTTATCCTCTCGCATTTTAATATGAAAAAAGGATATCTATTTTTATATGGTTTGTCTAATCTTGCATATTCATACACGTGGAACTTTTGCATTGTGTTCTCTACTATGTAGGCATGCCTAAATTAGTTTAGGTGAAGTAGGTGATGAGGAGCTGTCAACTTACAACTTTGATGATTTACCTCACACAAAGACTTGATCAAGGGTGAAAAGTGTGCTTGAAAAATGTAGATATTTTGGCACTTTGTGGCTTATTGTTAATCCAATTGGCATATGCATGTTTTTGGACATAGGATGATGACTAATGCCATTTATGTTATGTTATGATCATGTTTTATGTTTTAATGACACATGACTAATTATAACAAAAAAATTATGCTACTACGAAGTTTTTTTTTTTTTTTTTGCAATGTGAGGATTTAAACTCTCATTACCACACCATGAATGTAAGAGCTTATTTTTACACTAAAAATCTCTTGATATTCCACCATAAAAATCAATGTTGAGGGAACCCACTACACCTTATATATGCTCAACCCCTAATGTCCTATCTTATGATGGTGCTAGG
The DNA here is from genome assembly GCA_031772625.1 of Pinus tabuliformis. Taxonomy (NCBI): domain Eukaryota; kingdom Viridiplantae; phylum Streptophyta; class Pinopsida; order Pinales; family Pinaceae; genus Pinus; species Pinus tabuliformis. The sequence continues at coordinate 162,380,422 of CM062807.1, forward strand.
AATAATCAAAAGTGCTTATCATTGAATTTATGTTTTTCTTAATTGATTGTGTCATAAATAATACTAACCTAGGTATATTTATTTTCTTTCAACCACAAGTGAATTGTAGAGCCTTTTAGATCCCTATGAGGCATGAAAATTGTAGATCCTTGTGGAACAATACACAGTCAATAAAATTTGTGGTATAGGAAACTTTGTCAATGGGTGGGGTGAACTAACTATCAAGCAAAGATATAAATTATTAATAATTTTTTACCCTCTAGATACAAACCATGTAATTTTGTAATTTTAAAGGTACTATGAACCATAGACTAATGAAATACTTGAATTTTATGAATAAATTTCACCATACATAAGCTAAGAATATTAGTTTTGTCTCCTAAAATTTCATCTCCTTTTCTAAATCAAAGAGTCATTTATAGAGCCATTGTGCTTAGGTTCTTTCATACATCTTTATATTCACTTTATCCCTTAAGCTTTGGTAGAAAATGCTAGGATTGAAACAATCCTTCAATTGGCACACTAGTTGGCTAACTAAAATGAATGACTTGCATAGAAGGTTAGATGATCTTTTGTTGTCTTAGAATTACTAGAATGTTCTTTTAAATCTATTAGGTTGAAGCATTTTCATAGTGATATAGATAAGTAGGATTTTGTAGAATCTCAGAATGTTCAAATGAGCCATGAAAATAATTTAGATATGAATTCTCTGAGTCTTTAATGAACTTTCTAGATATCAAAATATTTGGAAGCCTATTAGAAGTGCATTAGAGAAATATATATAATTTTTTCTTTTTACTCAAGTGAGGCTTGGTCTATTTCTATAAATATTTCTTACCAAAATAATTCCATGGAATTTGTGGCTAATTTGTTGATTGGCCATGTACATTTTAACTGAATTTCAAGGGAGCACCTGCAAATGTAAGAGTAGAGTCATTTTAAGGCCATCATCGGTATATTATTTTTGAGATATATGTTGGGTAAGTGTCATATCTATCCACTATAAAGTATATTTAATCATGAATATTTCTTACCAAAAGAATTCCATGGAATTTGTAGTTAATTTATTCATTATCCATGTACATTTCCACTGAAGAACCTGTAAATACAAGAGTAGACTCCTTTTAAGGCCATCATGGGTATATTATCTTTGAGATATATGATGGGTAAGTGTCATATATATCCATTGTAAAGTATATTTAAAAGTAACATTAATTGAAAACATCAAATTAAAGTGCCATATATTTTACATAAAATAATATTTATTCACGAACATAGTCATGTTCAAAAATAAAATGCATGAATTTTCTCTTGTTTGTGAATAAACAATAAATTGTGTATTTATGTAAAGATTAAAAACACAACCAAAAGTTTATGGATCTCCCTTTCTAAGTGGCTTGTAGAATGCACGTTAATATGAAAAGGAAAGAAAGAAAAAAAAAAGATAAAAGAGGTACCGATAAAGAGATACATATCTTGCACACTCATAGAAGTAGTGATAAAAGAGGTACAGATAAAGGTAAACAGATATGCAGACCCATATAAGTAGCAATTTACATTGATTGATATGTACACACTGTGAATGGTTGAAAAAAGTTTAATGTCTATCGATATTTGATGAAATTCAATAACAATTGAAGCTAAAAAATGACTATTGAAATCAAAATTGTTGTATGAAATGTTCAGAGATGTAAAAAAAATAGGAGCTAAAATTGTTATATGGAGTGCTTAAAGGTGTGGTTCTTAGATGCTTATATTGTATTAGATGACCAATTGAGTAACTGCTTGAATTTTTTTATGCTTTCTTCATATTCAAGTAGATATGTGACACTTAGTGCGATTAATGGAAGAGGACTTCTCTACTGTTTTGTGAAGTCAAAAAGAAATCCATCAAATCATTCCTATGAGCTTGGTTAGCTATTTGGGAAGTTGGTAATCTTTATTTTTCCTTATTGTTTCTTTCAATGTTCAAAATTGTCATATACTTCAATGAATTTTGATCTTGTATATATATAGAATGTTGCCTAATTATTATACATTTTGGAGCTTTTAACTAGAATTTGGCTAAATAATTTTTGGTTAAATTGTTTAAAATAGAATTTTTATTGTATATATGGATTCAACAATTTGAAAAACCTTGAGCCACAACTTGTGATTCCAATAAATCATTTTTGGGCATATTCTTCCAAAAAATATGCTTAAGAAAGCTTCCAAAGATATAATAGTAAGACTACAACTATATTTAATTTTGAAATTAAATAATTAGAAAATGGACATGTGAACTAAATGTTCAAATGGCCCACTGTAAGTTCATTTTATCCCTTGTTGGAATTGGCAACCAAATCTATTCAGTTGCTATTATAGTTAGGTTTCTACAATACTAAAATATAATTGTAACCCAAAGAATAATGAAAATCCATAAATTATGTATTTAATACTCATTTGTCTTTAGGGATTCAATGTTCAACTCATTTGATTTCCTCAAGGATAAGGTTGTGAAAATTTAATTGTTAAATTTGCATATTATGCACTTGTTATAATACTTGCAAGGCTAGGCAACATGGCAGGCTATTGGAATGTAATCATTGCTCAAGAGAAAACAAGAACATAATAAAATCTTATAAGAAAATGGTAGTTATCTAGTTTACATGATATTTTTAATGTTTATTATAATTCTTTTCTCTTATTTTAAGTCTAATGAGTGTTGATCTCAATAACAAGTCTAGAAATTTCCGAGAGTCATCCCCAATATACACTCTTAGACTAAGGCTCTTGGACTAAGGTTAATGTTTAAAGCTCATGGATCTTCTAATATGGTTTAATGAAATGTTTCCAATTAAGAAACCAAAATTTTTCCCTCTTTCCACATTCATTAACCTCAAGTGAGCATACTAGATTTACTTAACACCTATAGATTATGTCTTCAACATAACATAACATATCCGTTATCATTTTTTTGTTCTGTTGATTTTATCACTTTTCACTTTGCCATTGTTAAATTATTTGTCATCCAACTTGGATTGAATTTGGATGTTCTGAAATATAGAATCTTTTATTATAATGGATTAAATTTGAATAGTTTTACACATGTAGGTCTCCAATATTATTATTTCTAATTCTCCAGTTGGATCTGGTTTTTATTACTCCAATATATTTGCTATTTTTTCTTACTCTAATACATCTATAGATTGTAGGACTGGAGATTTTAAGGTTGTTTAAATATACATACTTTCCTCATAAAAGTTTTCAGTTCTATCCCACTACAAAATATTTTAGAAGTGTATATAGTTTTGTAAATCTTGGTACAATTTAATTTATAACGTTGGATGCAATGGTTTGAAGTATTCCAAAGTTTCTATTTAATCCAATAATTTATGTCTGAGGCTGTTCTTATTCTTGTTTTATTGTTCCACTAATGGTGCATGAGATTTTAAAAGGTAGAGCAAACATAATGCATGTTTTGTTATTTAATTTACTTTGGTCTAGAAACAACAGATGCTTTGGTCCACATTACAGAAGAAATGCGACAAAAGTCAATGTAAGCCTCAATTGAATGGACAACATATATGTGTTAGCCTTTCTACATACCGTTTCTTTAATGATGGAGAATGTTTGTTAATATGCATAACATTATACGTTGTGTTAAAAATTGAGAGACACTATAGCCCAAGATCCTGCCTTTCTCCATCATGGAGTCATGGAGTTACGGTTTCATGGTTGATTTGAAACAAGAAAAAATATTTCAAATCTTTTGAGATTTTTAGAGGTGTAAATTTCTCTTCAAATTTATTCCAAAAAAAAAGTTTTCATTTTGAAAAATGTGATCTTTCTCATAGTTTGATAGATGGCCAGTTAAGATGGATCTAAACCGGTTTAAAATATGTATCAATGTTATATTTATTAGTATTAATATTTTGTAAATGTTAGATGTCAAATCCATATTAAACATTGAAGGAATTATAAATATCCCTTATACCTTGAATTAGAAAGAACCTATTAATTGAATAATAACAAACTCTCCTTGTGATGTTAAAATATTTTACTCAAGATGTATGTCGAAATATTTGATTATAATGCTGACTACTAGTATTATTAACTTAACTTAAAATATTTTGGTTTTCTCTCTATAAAATTTATATCAAATTATGTCATTTAATATGGAAATTGAAATATTTTATGAACATAGAATAGATATATATTATGTGAGATCAACAATATTAATTTTATATTCAATAAATAGTGAACTCTCTCTCTCTCTCTCTCTCTCTCTCTCTCTCTCTCTCTATATATATATATATATATATATATATCTACTTTGATTTATTTTATATTTTTCTGTAAAATTGATGTAAAATTAAGGTGGAAATTGAAATATATAATTTGTGGTGCACATTAATCATTTTCGTCATAATGATTTTTAATTTGTTAATTTAAATATTATTTTATTATTTATAAATATAACACTATGTAACAACATCTCAACCATATTGAATTATAAAAAGTACAATTAATTCCACCACCAAAATTTCAAAGTAATATTCTTAAAAATAATTTAAATAACTATACGACAATTTTATTATAAAAAAATTCAATTATTTTACTTATTATATTACCTTACACTTTTATCTTATACATTTAGAAGTGGCTGAAATTTATAAACAAAATATGAATTTCAAAAATAGAAACACAAATAAGTTTTAAAGTAAAACCTCTAAAGCATGACAATACATAACATTTTATTTTCAAAATGGTGCACTTTCAACACAATTATTCTAATAGCAATTTGTTTATAAATTTCAAAAAGTGGAAGCACAAATAAGTTTTAAAAAAATGGTGCACTTTCAACACACAATTACTCTAATATCAATTTGTTTATAAATTTCAAAAAGTGGAAGCACAAATAAGTTTTAAAATAAAACCTCTAACATATGACCATGCATAACAATTTATTGTCAAAGTGGTCTAAAAGACGATACATAACATTTTATTATCGAAGTTGTGTACTTTACAGTGTCATTAAAGTTTAATAATAGCAATCAAGTATAATATGAGAGAGAATTATTGTTTAGGTTAAAAGTGAAACTTTGTAAGAAAAAAACATATATTAAATAATGTTTAAAATAAAAGGATGGTATACTCGAAATATGGAAAAATTAAAATAAAATGGAAAATGATGTGAAACACATTTTTAGCCTTTTTTTCATAATATTTGTTATTATAAAAAAAAAATTGATTATCTATCCTAATTTACTACATGGATAGAAGTACACCATGTAAAGCCAATTTTATCATAGAAAAATTATTTGACAAATTACTTAATAAACCACTTTTGTTAAGTAATTTATAATTAAACCCATTAAGAATAATTAAATAAATCATTATTTATTTGATTTTATTCTAGGAATGATTAATTAAACCATTGATTAATTAATATTCATTGTCATATTTTACGAAGTTATGAAAAATAAACACATAAATAATTAATTCTCTTATTTTTCTCTAAGAATAATTAATTAATCACTAATTAATTATTATTCTTTGTGAAGTTTGACTAAATCCCTTAGGAATAACTAAATAGATCATTATTTTTTATTATTCCTTAACTAATTTCTTGAGATCATAAATAAATCATTTACTTATTTATTATTTCTAAATAAAAGTTTAAATACTTTTGCCCTCCTAACGAAATATAATAAAATATTCCAAGTGGTTATTCCAAGAATCTCGTTAATAATATTTTATTATTGCTCATTATTCGAAGATAACTCAATGTTTGATTATTTTTATTCTTGCACTCACTCCTCTAACACTCATTATTTTCATTGTCGCACACCACTTTTCTTCCATTTGAGTTCCCATTGAGCTCAAACATTTTACTTGGTGGCTTTACACATCATAGAGGACAGAGACTCTACACAAGCTGAATATGTTTGAGGATAGCCAAGAACCCATCCCATAGAGGGGGACTCGTAACATTTATTTGTTTGCCTCACATGTGCTATAATAAAATATATTCTTTGTATATCTCGTTTCTATTGGATGATTGGAGTTATTAGTGTTTATATTTGCTCCTTAACTATGATTTTGGCATAGATGAAGACTTTGGCACGTTTTGCTTCTATGAGTTGCTACACATCTACAATGTTTAGTAGCCATTTATATTGTTGAGACTATTTGTCATCCACAATCTTAAGTGCTTTCTTTTCGTACATCTTTGGGAGGAAAACACTACAACAAAATTGGTGACTCCACTCGTTTTTTTACTTCAGAGCAAGAAACCTGGGTGACCTTTAGTTTTTAGCTGAGGGTTTATTATTTTTTTAGTCTATTAATGTTGTTTACTAGCCTTTTAACCCTAGATCTCTCAAATTTCTCACTTTCGCAAGTTTTCTGGTCTTTTCAGCACATGAGAGGAACTAGCCGCGAGAGAGACAACAATTTTTTCGGAGATTTTCCGGCAGGGAATCAAGGAGAATAAATTTCTCATTTCTACCCAAAAAGTGTGATCTAGAGTCGAGACCGCACCTTTGATCCTAAAAAGTGTGATCCCCCTTGAAAACAGGTCAGTACCTGCGATTTTTAGGGTTTTCAGCTTTTATCAAATCTATTTCTGTGTTTTCTCAAAGGTGTTTGTTGGGTTGTTTGACCTCTCTCTCATCCCGCTTAGGCATTTATCTACACCGATTTACTCGTCCAATTGGAATATAGCCTCTTAGGGCATCTAGTACACTTCCTCCTTTATAGGAGGAGTTTTGGTGAGTAAGAAGTCTCACTTTCTGCAACACTTTCAGCCATATTTTCCAAATTTGTACCCTTTTTATTCAGATATCTAAAGATGGGTTGTTTCCATCCATAGTTTCATATTAAACCTTGTTTGTTCATTGCCCTAAGGATCCCTTTAGTTTCCATAGGTTTTTCACCCATCTCCCTATCTTTTTGTAGCAATATTCCTCTCTGGTTTTTTGATGTAGATGCACCACTTTCCAGCAGCCTGGTGTGATTTGATCTAATTCACACCGACAATTAGATCTATTGACCTTTTTAGTGTGTGTTTCAGTCAATTTCTCCACCAACTAGCACAGTGTTTGCAAACCTAGTTTGGGTGGGATTTAGTTAATTGTTTTGTTGTTCATTTTCTATTGTTTATTTCAATTTATTTTCAGCAAGATTTTTTCTTTTTTTTCAAACACAATCTTGACTTAATCAATAAACACACTTTCACACACAAGCACACCTTAAGCGAAGGGTTCTTGGTTCACACTGCCAAGACAAGACTTAACATAATAAATTTATCTTCCCTCACAGAGACAAAGGCATATCGTTGATCTCCCTTCACCATTTCTGTGTCAAATGTGTCTTACCACCATTGTGCCACCAAGGCGTTTGTCGTGGAGACTCTTAGGCCTTCATCTCCAGTTTCTGCTTGGGCATATTACTCCTCCCTACACGGTTCGATTTCATAGTCCTCTGAGTCCCAATACCGACTCTTCTCTTAGTTCATCCGATTCCTCATTTGATTCCGAGCCTCCTTCAACACATACAGTCGCCATGTGTGGACCCACAGCTGGTGCAGAAACCCAAACTAGTGTTCCCGGAGACCCCATGCTCCCTTTTATAGCTAGGTTAAGTCGCCCTAATTTTAGCGAGTTGATAAACAACCCTATACACCACAATGTTGGTTGGTCTGCTATGCCCACTAAGCTTCCTTGAGATATCCCAAAGTTTTAGGGTAATTGTGGAGAGGACCCTACTAATCATGTCCGCTCCTTGCACATGTGGTGTTTGTCCAACTCCATTACCGATGACTCCATTCATCTTCGACTCTTCCAATGCACGCTCACTCGAGACGCTACAAAATGGTATGTAGACCAGCCTGATGCATCTCATTCCATTTTTGCGATGCTTACTAAAGAGTTCCTCTCATATTTTCAGTTACCCCTCTGGTACGACACTCGTACGGAGCTATTGACCTCATTTTGTGAGTCCTCTACCACTCTTCTTTATGATCATGTTCATCAATGGCATAGAATGAGGAGCACATGTCATGCCCCACCCTTCAAAGATCATGTGTATCTAGATTTGTTTCTCATGAGCGTTTTATCACCCATTGGAAAATATTTCATGTCCCATTTCCCTCAGACAGAGGAAGAATCTCTCAAAACAACTCTAAGATTGTTTAGTCAATTTAGTGTTCTTAAATTGTAAGAATAAATTATCTACCAGGGCAGGTAGACTGATGAAGTACAAGTTCATTGTATATGCTAGAAGTTATTTATGTCATTAAGGTGTTTAAGTTATGGTTAATCTCTAAATCTAGAATCAGTATGGAGACGTTGTTACTATCCATATTAGAGTATTATCCTTGAGATTTGTTAGCTAGTTATTATAAAATTAATCTTAATTGAATCAAACTTGTGGGATGGATGAATAGTGATCCTAACTCCACTGTGTTAGATTGTTTTTTATTATGTTTAGATTTTTATGCTGCAGCCAAAGTAGCCTAACTATGAAAGCATGAAGTGATGTAAAGGAGATCTACTTTATTGAATTAGGAAATGAAAGATACTTGAAATTAGTTGCTAAGAAAATATTGTCACTCCTAACCATTGCAACTTCACTCAATGCAAAAGTAAAAACGAGAATGAGATTGATAAGCTATGAAATAACCAAACTCTGAAATAATACGGTTGAATTATACTAGGTAGAAAGAAAATGAAATGATCAAGTTATGTTAGGTATAAATCAAATGAAATGATCAAGTTATGCTAGGTATAAAGCAAATGAAATTACTGATGCAAATGTCAATTTAATCGCGAAATCTATTAGACTGCATCATAAAACATAAAACAGATCATCCATAATTTAATTCTAAAAAACCAAAGAAAATATATTTGCAGTGAGTCAAAGACCTGATCTACACCCAGGGGTCCTCAATGAGGCATTCAAAAACTTTAATCAATGCAACATGAAATGTATGAACCAAGATTTATTAATCTAAAAATAGTTTTAAGAGGATGCTTTCGAAATTACATACAACGGCGTGCACCAAAACACAGAGCGGCCATTGTTCTTATAACATTTTTTTAATTAACAGTATGAGAAATTCAAGACTAAGTATCTTCACTACAATCCTTATCAAACCAAATAATATCACTTAATCATCGATTTTCTATTTGAAAAATGAATTCAATAATATTTCGTGAAATTCAGACTCTGTTCTGGCACATTATCTTTCAGTTGACTATCATAGTTAATCGTGTTGTAGTGCGATTTCCTTGATGGATTGGTTCGAGTAAACATGAATAAATCCATGAGGGGATCACTCTTCATCTACCTATATACTCCTTTGCTGAGCTCGCATACTCTAACCCTGTCAACAATGGAAGTAGTTGTAGATCTGTGGATTAGCTGCAGAATCGGGTCAATTCCATAGCTGAATGCAAACTTTAATAAAAAAATAAGGTATATGGACAAAATATGAAAAAGAGGACATCTAAGTGCTTACCTTAACAAAACCTTATATTTATTGAAGTTATTTGGATGATAGAAATAGGAAAAAGTAGGAAATGTGAGAAAAAAGGGTGTCAAGGTAAAGCAGTTCTTAGACTCTACATTCCCCCACACTGGAGGTTTTGTATGTCCTCATACAATTCAACATTTTCATTCTCCTGCACATTCTTGATATCATATTTAGGATTCACTTTCTTCTTCTTTTTGGCAGCAACTGCCATTCTTAGTTTCCTCATAAGGATCCTGTACTTTATGTTGATGATTTCTCTTTGCATTTCCTTGTTTTCTTTCTTCAACTTCTTGTTCTTTGTGTATCATAGACTTAAGTGAGGAATAAGGTTGTCACTCTTGGCAATTTGAATTTCATTTCGTGCCTTCAGTGTTTGATTTTCATTTTTGAGGTATCTGTTTAATGTCTCTAGCTCAAATATTTATTGCTTTAAAACATTAGATGTTGAAGGTTCTTGTGGCTCATTAAACTAATTACTTCCTTCTCCTCAACTTTGGATTGATCCTTTAGTTGTTGTGTCCTTCATCTCCAATGATTCTATGTAATCATAAATTTCTTGCTGAACGGGATCAACACCTGGATTGTGTACCGGAATTCTTGGAGGTGAACTAAAGGGGGGTGGTGCACCCTTGGTGACAGTATGAGTGACTCTCCTAGAGAGTCTTCGAGATCTTCAGTTTTCTCTTTCAACTCAAGATCGATATATTATGAAACTCCTGAAGCTGATTTTTGTACTCTGTTCAATCTGGTACTTCTTCTTAAACATGTAGTTGGAAATCCATGAGTTTTCTTCTCTTTAGCTTTTGGATTTACTTTTTGAGGAAGGATCTTGGTTTGGGATACAATTTATATTTTCTTGCCGGTTTTATTTCTTCTAACATTCCCTTTTTTCATTTTCTGTAAAATATCTACAATGGGTAGTTCATCCTCTGATAATTCTTGTTGGGACTGTGGTTCCTGTTCTTTTACTATTTCCATTTTTCTCTTCCTTCCTCTGAGGGTTTTACTACCACTTGACTGTTCAAGAATTTTCTCTTCAAAATGATTTCTTACTAGAAAGTTTTCCCAATTGTCACCTATACTCTGAAGGTGAAACTCAATCAAGATTTTTATTAGTCCATGATGGTACATTGTATTGTCTATAAACTGAATTTTCTTTTGAAAATTCATTAACATTTTCTTAAGGGTATGCAAGAGGAAGTATGGAAGATTCATTTGATGTTCTACAAGGAAATTCATCATTATCCTAATGTGGTAGAAAAACATGCATCCAAAACGACCTTCACAAGTAATAAATTTCTGAAGTACAAAGAGAAAATTTCTCCATTTACTCTTAAGGGCTAAACTAGGAATACCTTTTCTAAAGATGGTGGTGTCCATGTTTGGATTTTTCAAGAATTCTTTCAAATATTCCCCTTCGATTCCTCTGTTTTTGAACCAATTTTCTCCACTTCTAGGCAATTCAGTAGCTTTTGAAATCAGGGACTCTATTATGGTGAACTTGACATCACCTATTTCAACCTCTGTTCCATCAAAAGAACGTGCAAAACTCTTCGTTACCTCACTGTGGAAACCATCAACTTTTTTTATGAATTTTAACCACTGTACTTTTCGCAACAGTTCCCTAGTCTGAAGGTATCCTTCCAAGAACTTTTTCCTGTTGGTTCTATTCGGACAATAATGCCCATGGTGAAAAATGCTTTGTCTCAAGAACTGTTTACTTTGACAGCGAAAAATGGTGGTGGTATGGTTTTGTTCAGTGATGGAGAGAGATGGAGAGGTTGTATGAATTTCGTGAAATGAGAGAAGGAGTGAGTTATAATGAGGCCTTGTGGAAATGAGTTAATCATTGGAATGCATTCAATTCAATGATTCAGTGATTAAATCGATGGATTCATAATGGGGACGAGACAGGAACTAAAATGGTGGACTATAATGGATTTTACAAGTGGCTATCACCCATGATTTGCAATGATTTCATTTTATTTTGGTAATGTTATGTCCACATAATTGATATATGCAATATATTAACCCTTATTGTAAAATTAGAGTATCACATACCTTTGACTGATTTGCTAACCTTTATTTGTCCTTTGATATGTTCTGTTGTTACTTTGCACTCAAAAGAAGTCATTTATTTTTCAATTTGAGCCACCAAGTGTTGCTGTCAAATTGGCTACAGAAATCTTATTAAAGCTCCAGAAACTTGTCCGAGCTACAAAAAGTCACTAATTCTGTAACTGAGAGATTTTTTTTTCTTTAAAAAAAAGGGATACTTAGGAAAAAGGTAAAGAGAAAAAAATTAAGGTGCCAACAAGAGTTGGTTTTCATGTTATATATATATATATATATATATATATATATATATATATATATATATATATATATATAGAGAGAGAGAGAGAGAGAGAGAGAGAGAGAGAGAGAGAGAGAGAGAATTTCTAAGGTGGAAAAGCAGAAGAATTATTCTCAACCATCTTCAGTTCTAAATTGTCTTGGAAAGTTTTGACAAATTCTTCTTTTGTCAATGGCTTCTCATAAATTCTAAGTCGATGTCCATTCACTAAAAAAGGAATTTTCTCTTCATCAATAGTCCTGATTCTAACTGCACCATTGTCAAAGACATTTTCAACTTCATAAGGTCCAAGCGAGTCAGTTTGGAGTTTTCCTTGGAAATTTTTGAACTTTGAGTCGAAGAGTAATGCCCAATGTCCTAAATGAAATTTCCTTTCTTTAATGAACTTATCATGCCATATTCATCTCTGTTGTTGAACTAGGTTGGTCTTCTGGAGAGCTTCTTGTCTTATTTCATCAAGTTCATTAAGTTGTCCCATCCTTTTCTTTTGTGCTTCTAATATGTCAAGGTCCAACTGGGCTGTTGTTTTATAGGTCTGGATCTAGAATTCTATTGGAAGGAAGATGTGCTTCCCATAAACAAGTTCATAGGGAGTATGTCCTGTAGTAGTTCTCCATGTAATTCTATAAGCCCACAAAGCTTCTGGAAGCTCTTCTACCCAGTCCTTCCTATGTAAGTGTACAATCTTGGTAAGAATTGCTCCAATCACCTTGTTTGTAGACTCAACTTGCCCATTAGCTTCTGAATGGTATGGACTGGACTTCTGATGCTTGATTTTGTACTACTCCACAAGTTTCTACACTAATATGGATGTAAATTGTATTCCTTGATCTATTACAATTTCTCTTGGAACACCAAAAAGAGTAAAAATATCCTCAAAAAGAAATGAAACTACAACATTTTAAATAGAAAAAGGAAGTGCTTTAGCTTCTACCCATTTAGTGACATAATCAGTACATACGAGGATATACATTTTTTGCTTTGAAGGTTGATTGATTAGACCAACAAAATCTAGTGCCAATTTTTCCAATGGTTCAATGAGTACCTGCGGCTGTAATGACATTTCATTTGAATGAGTAGGTTTTCCCATTCTTTGACAACTGTCACATCTTTTAACATATTCCTTGGTATCCTTGAAAATGGAAGGCCAATAATATCCTAAAAGTAGGACCTTGTAAGCATTTCTTTTGTCAGAAAAATGTCCTCCACATGGTTCATTATGGCATACTTTAAGTATTTCTAGTATTTCATCTTCTCGAACACATCTTCTGATGATGAGATGTGGTCCTGTTTTGTATAATTCTTCATTTATCCATGAATAAGATGTGCTATCATGAACTATCCTCCTCTTTTCTCTAGGAGATAAATGAAATGGTATCTTCCCTATAGCTAAATAGTTAGAAGTATTTGCATACCAAGGTGATTTAGTAGATACTGAAAAAAGATATTCATCGAGAAATTTATCCTCCACAGGTTGATCATTATTACCATTATGAATTCTAGATAAAAAGTGAACAATTGTATTTTGTTTTCTGGGTCTATCTAGAATGGTGATGTTGAATTCTTGTAATAATAAGATACATATGGTTATTCTTCCATTAGTGATTGGTTTATTCATCAGGTATCTAATGGTAGAGTTGTCTGTCTGAATGAAAGTTTCATAGCCATTTATATAATGTCTGAATTTTTTAATGGAATGAACTACAGCTAAAAACTCCTTCTCAGTTACAATATAATTTAGCTCGGTTGGAGTTAAATTTGTATTGGTGTAATAGATTACATAAGGAGTAAGGTATTTTTTCCCTAACATAGCTCCTAAAGTTGCATCTGAAGCATCAGTTGATATATGGAAATGAAATTTCCAATTGGGTACTTTTAAGATAGGTGCTTCAAAAATTTTCTTTTTCAAAGTTTGAAAGGCAGCTTGACAATTAGAATTCCAACTGAATTCACAGTCTTTGGTAAGTAGTTTAAAGAGTGGAGATGCATTTTTGTGAAATTTTCTATAAATATTCTATAATAGCGCGTAAAACCAAGAAAAATCCTAACATCTCATTGACAACTTGGCACTAATAATTTAAAAATGACCTCAACTTTAGATGAGTCTACCTTAAATCCATCTCTTGAAATATGGTGACCTAAAACAATCCCTTCATTAAACATCAAAAAATATTTCTCATGACTTAATGAAAGATTTGTTTCTTTACATCTTATTAGAAATTTTTCTAAATTTTCAAGTGCTTTGTTAAAAGAATCTCCATAAACTATGAAATCATCCATATACACTTCCAGACAATCATGAATAAGATGAGAGAAAATTCTGAGGTCTGCTCTTTGGAATGTCGTCGGAGAATTGCATAATCCAAAGGGAAGTACTCAGTAAGAATAAGTTCCCCATGGATAGGTAAATGTGGTTTTATCTTGATCTTTAGGTGCTACCTGAATCTGGTTATATCCACTAAAACCATCCAAAAATGAAAAATATTTTTTCCCTGCCAATGTGTCCAAGACTTGATCTATGAAAGGAAGTGGAAAGTGGTCTTTTAATGTTGCTTTATTCAATTCCCTGTAATCGATACATACTCTCCATTTCCCATTTTTCTTTGGAACGATTACTAGGGGTGAAACCCACTGAGTGTCTGATATTGGATAGATGAAATTTACATTTAGCAGCTTTTGTAATCCTTCCTTAACAATTTCTTTTAAATTTGGGTTCATTCTTTGTTGTGGCTATCTAACTGGTCTTGCACTTTGTTCAATGTAGACATGATGTATGCAAGTTTTAGGATCAATTCCTCTCATATCGATGTATTCCCATGCATAAGAAGAAGAAAGTTTTTGTAAAACTTCTACTAGTTGATTATTTTGTAATTCTTCCAGGTTTTGATTAATATTCCTAGTTTTACCTGGAAAATTTTCTATTGAAGAATTTCCAAATTTTTCCATAGAGAGAAATGATACTTGTCTAGATGAGAGATATTCATTTCAACTATGGTCATAATGTGAGGAAGATTCATTATTTTCCAGTAGATTTAAAATTTGGTCCTCCTCTCTTACTTGTTGAGTAGTCAAAACAAGTTGTATATCATCTTCATCATCTATCCATTCCTCATTTTCTATTTCTATTGTTGTTTTTGCAAGTGGGTATAATGCAAATTTATTTGTAGAATTTCCATCTGAGATAAACATGCCACCTGATATACAACCGATGGAAGCATCAGTTGTAGCTAACCAAGGTCTTCCTAGGATTAATGGATGTCGTCCTAGATTATTCTTGGGTGTTAAGACCATGAAATCAATAGGATATTCCCAAGAATCTAAGGATACACAAACATCTTCCAATAAACTATCAGGTTTAATTACAGACCTATCTGCTAATTGTAATAGTGTTGGTGTGTATTGAAGGTTAGGAAGCCTAAGTGAATCCATAACTTGTTTACTCATTATGTTTATGGCTAATCCTAGATCAATTAGTGTGTTTGGTACTTCAATTCCATTGATGTGGATTTTCACAATGGGGCTCCCTGGATCTAGATATTTTTGGATTGTTGTCTTCCCCATCATGATGTCTACAATTTTCTCAACTAATTGAATTCTTTTTATATCTTTTCCTCGACTTCCTTATCATTGAGTACTTAATTCCTTAATTTTTTTTGCAAAGATCATTATTTCTTTTATGGCTTGCAATAAAGGAATTTTTATACAAACATTTCTTCATTCATCCATCATATTTGTTTTTCTACTCCTTCATCAATTTTCAACCGATCAGGAAAAGGTGGTCTAATAGATACCAAGGGTTGTTCTATAACAGGAGTATTTATTGGAACATTTTCTATTTTATTATTATCTTTCTGAGGAAGAGATATTTCTCCTTCTTCATATTGATTTTGATGTTTTTGAAGATTTGTCCTTGCTTCCTGAATAACAACAAGGGATTTTTTTGTAATATTCTTCCGGACCTTAATTGAACATTATTTAGATCTAGTGGAGTTATTACATAAGTTTGAGGATTTTTCCCTTCCATATTACAAACAGGTTGTTGTTGTGACATCTTATTATTGGGATTCGGAAGTGGTTGAGCAGGTAGTTGATTTGATTTTTGTGAAAATGGTAGGGAGAACTGTGGATTTTGATTCTAAACTTGGACTTGAGGTTATTGATTGGCTTGAGGAATTTGATTAGATTGAGGTAGGAATTGTGGTGGAAAATTAAGATAGGATGGTGAATATTTTTGATATTGAGTATAAGCCCCATAAGGATTTATCCATCCTTGATTCCAAGTTTGTGATTATGGCTGAGCCCAAGGCTACCAAGATGTATTCCAATTATTTTGTGAAGAATGAACAAATTGTTATGACCTAAATCCTTGTAGTTGATTTGTTTGAGAGTTCTGACATGGTTTCTTGGCAATAAAGTAAAGGGGGTCTACTTGTTTTGGTATCCCTTCATCATTAAATACATCTTTGAGACCTGGTAAAGAAGGAAACTCCTTAGTATCATGGTTATCTACACATATGGCACAAGTTTCTATAGTTTTTGAGTCTAAAGGACACTCTCTTAGGGCATGCTTCTTTCGACATCTAGGACAGAAAATGGATAATGCAACATTTTCAGATTTTTTCTTGTTCCATATTTTAAGGGTGTCTATTTGTTCAATTAGACTCCCTAAAATATGTCTTGAAATTATCAAGAAAGCTTCCTAATTCTACCCTTCTGACTATCCCAGCTACAGATTTATTGATTCTTGATAAGAGAGGGTCTCTAGGACTTTTCCCAACTCATGCTTTACCCGTTGAGATATGTATGCATAAATCACAGATATCTGAAAATGGTAATTGAGAAATATCTCCTTTGCCTGTTAAGTTAAGGAGATCGATCCATTCATATTTGATAGCTTTGAGTAGGATGGCTTTCAAAGTTTTCTCATCCAAATTATCCATTTTTTTCCTCTTAATATTATAGACAACTCTCTCTACTAAGTCTTCAAAATTTTCATCTTCCTTTTGTGTCATTTTGAAGACTTCATATTTAATGTTATGAGGTATATCGTAATATCTATATTTCTCTAAGAAAGCTTCTTTCATTTGTGCCCATGTTCTTATAGAATTCATCCCTAAACTCATGAACCATTTTAATGTTGAATCCTTCAAGGTAGCAGGGAACAATTTCAGTTTTTGAGCATCATGCAGATAATCATATGATCTGCATAATACTTCAAATTCGAAGAGAAATGTCTTTGGGTCTTCACTTCTTTTTCCATGGAAATTAGGAAGAATAGAAGGTGAAATATTTTTCATTGTGAGGGTTGTATCTTCATCAAAAATAGGAAATCCAAAAGGATCTTGATTTCCTCTACCTCTACCCCCTCCTCTATTTCTATCTCCACCTCCTCCTCTACCTCTACCTCCTCCAATCCTATTTTCCTCACCATTGAAATTGTGTACCTCACCTCCCCCTTCTTCAGCCATGATATATTCCTCAGAACTAATGTAAGGTTCTTCTAATTCTTTTGGTTCCTCTATCAATGGGTAGCCAAAATAAGTTTCTTGTTCCTCTGTTTCACTAGGAATTTCTTATTTTTCTCCTACAATTTGTTCACCAATGGAAGGTAGAAAAACAACACTTGTAGTTGGGGATGTAGCATTTTCTTCAATTACAGCTTCAGTAGATGAAGTAGGTGAAGTTATGGATTGGATTTATGATCTTGAGACTTCAAGAAGTCTTCGTCGACCTGCAAATGGAATTCGAGTTTGAGTAGGTGGTGTGGAATTTCGAAGTTGTGGTGAAGTGAGTGGATTTATGGGGATTAAGGTTCTTCCTCATCCTACAAATCTACCTCTAGAGTCTCTATCCCTACGCATATCATGTTTTGAGTTGATGATTTTTTTCTCTTTTTTTCTAACCTCTATTTGTACTTCCCCGGTAACGACACCAAAATGTTTAGTCAATTTAATGTTCTTAAATTGTAAGCATAAATTATCAACCAGGGAAGGTAGACTGATGAAGTACAAGTGCACTATATATGCTAGAAGTTATTTATGTCATTAAGGTGTTTAAGTTATGGTTAATGTCTAAATCTAGAATCAATATGGATATGATGTTATTGTCTATATTAGAGTATTATCTTTAAGATTTGTTATCCAGTTATTCTAAAATTAATCTTAATTGAATCAAATGTGTGGGATGGATGAATAGTGATCCTAACTCTACTCTGTTAGACTATTTTTTATTATGTTTTTATTTTTATGCTGCAACCAAACTATACTAACTATGAAAGCATGAAGTGATGTAAAGGATATCTAATTTATTGTATTTGGACATGAAAGGTACTTGAATTCAGATTTTAAGAAAAGACTATCACTCCTAACTATTGCAACTTCACTCAATGCAAAAGTAAAATCAAGAAAGAGATTGATAAGCTATGAAATAACCAAACTGTGAAATGAAATGACTGAATTATACTAGGTAGAAAGCAAATGAAATGATCAAGTTATGCTAGGTATAAAGCAAATGAATTACTAATGCAGATGTCAATTTAATCGCGAAATCCATTGGATTGCATCCTAAAACATAAAATAGAGCATCCATAATTTAATTGTAAGAAACCAAAGAAAATATATTTGCAATGTCTCAAAGACCTGATCTGCATGTAGGGGCCCTCCACGAGGCATTCAACAACTTTAATCAATGCAACACAAAATGTATGAACCAATATTTATTAATCGGAAAATAGTTTTAACAGGATTCTTTCGAAACTACATACAACGGTGCGCACCAAAACACATAACAACCATTGTCCTTATAACATTTTTTGAATGAACAGTATGAGAAATTCAAGCCTAAGTATCTTCACTACAATCATTATCAAACTAAATCATATCACTTAATCATCGATTTTCTATTTGAAAAAGAAAATCGATAATATTTTGTGAAATTCAGACTTTGTTCTGGCACACTATTTTGTAGTTGACTCTCATGGTTGACCGCGTTGCAGTGCGATTTCCTTGATGGATTGGTTCGAGTAAACAGGAAAAAATCCATGAGTGGATCATTCTTCATCTACCCATATACTCCTTTGATGAGCTGGCACACTCGAACCCTGTCAAAAATGGAAGTAGCTGCAGATCTGTGGATTAGCTGCAGAATCTGGTCAATTCCGTAGCTGAATAAATTTTTAGTAAAACAATAAGATATATCAAAAAATATGAAAAATAGGACATGTAAGTGCTTACATTAACAAAACCTTATATTTATTACATTTTTTTGGATGATAGAAATAGGAAAAAGGAGGAAATATGGGCAAAAAGGGTGTCAAGGTAAAGCAGTTCTTGGACTCTACAAAGATATGATCTGATTTATGCGCAATGTGGTTATGTCTATACCATCATTCTAGACCTTCCCCATCCTCAAAGTGTCGATGCACCGAGGACATCTCATGCCGTCAACGGTATCGTTGGAACCCTTTCACATCCTTTGCCATACACTCAACAAATTTATGGCTATCCGCAAGGGGGCATTAGTTCCTCCAACACTTATGCCCCTCCTACTAGCAACATGTATTCAAGGCCCCAACCTATCTACCAAATTGTTTCTCCTCCTAATGAATAGCCGAGCGCTCCAACCCCTCAAGCATTAGTGAGACAACCTCCCATGCATCCTGAGCCCGAGCAGCCACCGCCCCCTCAGGGTGAAGTTCTTTCATAGCATAGTGCAACGAATCACCAAAATTTGAAGAAAATGAGTAAGGGGAAAGGTAACAAGGGTAACGAAGGTAATCAAGGTAATCAACCTAGTGAACCTCATGAGATCTAGCCTAACACTAACAACCAACAATAGGGCAACCAACCCAAGCAGAACAAGGCTATTTGTACGAACAAGCCTTATGCATGTTGTGGTGTACATGGCCATTATACACATGAGTGTCCTCTCTTACCCCAAATGTGCCAAATGTGGGAAGCTCAAGAACCTTGTAGAGGTCAAAAATTGCCTTAGAATCTTATGCCATCTCAACTGGGAGTGCTTACAAATCCTTTCCCTCAGTAAGGATTTGTTGCTACTCAACATCAACCAGGTCAAGTAGCCCATCCCCCCCAACCTTCTGGTCTTGGTGACTACCAGATCCTCATGATGAATTTTGATGAGGTTAATCCCTCTGATATCAACCTGCAAACTCGATCGCGTCAATATGAAAGGCCATCAAATTTGTCCGCCACTGATTCTAAAACCAAAGCATCTACTGAGCCTCTTACGACACCAAATGGTCTGCTAGAGATCCCTATACCTAAATTTGAGGCAATTCCTAAGATCGAGAAGGGCCCATTACACTATAATGTAGCTTCAAATGAAGCTTCCCATACATATAGTATAATAGATGACTTGGCGCAATCACCTGCTGCCATGTCGACAGTGGAAGTACTCCAATCGTGCCCATCTCAAAAGAAATCTCTACTAATTTCTTTGGGCACAATAGATCATTCAATTGTTTGATTGTTTTCCAAATTGACACATCATAACGTCCCCCATTACCTTCATCCATTGCTTTCCAGATACCAGTTCGAGTCCATAATGCCATCATCTCTCGATGCATTATTGATGAAGGTGCATCCACCTATGTGATGTCCGCTTCCATTTGGAAACAACTTAAGTCACATGATTTGTCCCCTTCCACCATCACTTTGCATGCTTGGGATGTACACTACTCCCAGCCTCTTGGCATGTACCGCAATTGACCAATGACTCTTACGGGTAAGATTGTTCATGTAGACATTGAGGTTATTTGTAACATACTTGGTAACCTCATATGAAAATGCAAGGAGTTAGTATTTTTTACACAAATTACCCACAAGTAATTATCCAAATCACTACTTCACATTCCTCGTTAACCATTAGATATAATGTTCATTAGTACATAAAGTAAATTTCAATAGAGGACAGTAAGTTGCATAACCATTTACAACCATTGTTGTAGTATATTAACATAAATTGTCTCATGAACCTTGCATCCATTTCATGATTCCCTTAACCATATTAATTAAACACATACTTGACATTATGATTATCACATCCGATAAGGAATCAAAATCATCAAGGAATGAACATCATCAAGGATTCAAAACCATCAAACTGACACAATAAGCAATCACATCATTGAACACCGATATACCCTGGAAACCCCGTAGGTTGAAAACCAGAAAACGTTTAATTTTATTATTAAACGCTCGTGAAGGTGTTCACCCCTCACTCAATGGCTTATAAGGGATTCCATCCCTTATCCATTGTTATAAAATATTATAATGAAATATCATTAAAATACCATATATCTAGCTAAAATCTATTACAATTGTCATGAAATCATTTACCCACATATCACCACTCTCTACATCCTTGTGGCATGATTGTTATATCAGTGGACCATCTTGCAACTCGTACTCATCAACATGGACCATTAGTTCTTTATCTACCAGAATGTTAAACATAATGTCTTTTGCACAAATCATCATCATTTCTTGTCATTGTTGTCACGAACAAGCTTTGGTAACATGATTAGATAAAGTATTAATCAATCAATAATTAGTCTTTAAGAGCGATCTTTTAACATCTATTCATGTGTCTACATGAGATGTAATTATAATATCAAAACATGCTTCTCCAAACAACATTGTGCATGTATAAACAAATAATTATCAAGCATATCTAAACAATTACCACGTTGCTATGATCATTCTCGCACATCCAAAGGAAACCACTGTAACCATCCATTTAACTTAAAGGATACTACCAACTTATCCTCCTTTTTCGTGCATGTAATTAGATAAAACTTATTCAAAGAGAGTTATCCCCTTAGCTTCTTCTTTGTGCATGTAACTAAGTAATGTTTCCAATACAATAAATATTACTATAATAGATAAAAATGCATGCCCCCTTCTAAGGCAAAGCTAACATGATAGACATCATTATCGTGCATGAAAATGCAAGTCCCTTTTCAAAAAGCGTCTTTCCCAAGATAGAGTTATTTATAAAATCTATTGTATGAAGAAAGACATGTGTTGCTCTAAACAAAACTAATGTGTTAGTCATTATTTATTGCATGCCGATATGTGTATTTTAAAAAGGAAAACGACAGCATTTATTGCAATTCACTTTCCATAATACTTATTCTTTGCTGCACACAAATACATGTTTCTCTATAAAAGATCTAACACAATAGTTCTATTTTTATGTAACCAACTATTGTTTCTATGCTTCTTCATATGTGTTCATTTCAAATAAATGATATTTTCTATGGGAATATTTTATCACGACTCAGCACAAAACCAACCATTGTGTTCTTTTCAAGAGTACCACAAGGTTTATTTATTCTAATTAACCAAAAGGTCATAGTTACTTATGTGTTCTTTTGAAGAGTACCACAAGGTTTATTTATTTTAATTAACCAAATGGTCATAGTTACTTATGTGTTCTTTTCAAGAGTACCACAAGGTTTATTTATTCTAATTAACTAAAAGGTCATAGTTACTTATATTTTCTTCAAGAGATAATTATGTCTTATAAACACATAAGGTAGTTTTCTAATTAACCAAAAGGTCATAATTACTTATCTTTTCTTCAACATATAATTATGTCTTATAGAGACATCATGTAGTTATTAAAACTACATGTTTCAAAAAGAAATCCCACTTTTCAAGAAAAATAATCTAATTAACTTTTCTCTTTTATTTTTCACCACTCATGAAATTATTTCACAAATTACCCTCTTTAATTTATATTCACTTCCAAGAAAATAACTTGGATTTTTATCATTTCGTACACCAGTATGAAATCCCCTTTTTTAAGAAAAGAGCATACATACATCCTATCTTTTCTTAATAGAATGCATATGAAATGTTATATAAAGACAAGAAAGTTTACTTATCTTTTAATGCTGCAAATAACAATCTTTCTCTACATGTAATAATATATTTTCTTTACTAAGGAAAATATATAATAACAATCTTTATCTACATGTAGTAATATATTTTCTTTACTAAGAAAAATAGTGTGAGTTTTGTGTAAGGACAAATTCCAAAGCATCTTCACTTATCTTCCATTCCAAGAAAATGACAAATCTACTTAGTTTTTAACACACAAGATTCACATGTAATCTTTGTAATAAAATCTACACATTTACTTAGATTTTGTGTGCAAGAATATTCATATTGCATCATTTCTTTTCAAGAAATAGAATCTAAATAAAATGTATACTTATCTTTCTCTGGAATTGTCAGATATCTTTAACACACTCTCATAAAAATTGCTCAAAAGAATAACAAAAGGAGGTAATAAAATCTACACATTTACTTCGATTTTATGTGCAATAATATTCATATTTCTTCTTTTCTTTTCAAGAAATAAAATGTAAATAATATGTATACCTATATTTTCAAAAAACAAGTAAATAAACACATATTTGCAAGTTACTTATCTGTATTTGCCTCATTCCAATAGGCATATTTTAATTAGCACTTACAAATCTACTTGTGCACATTTTGACAGTGTAAAATAATGGAACATGCTTCAAAATGGCACCCTTCCCCTTCCTCTAAAACCGAAGAGAGTCCAATTCTGTGCCTTCCTCCAAAACCGAAGAGAGTCCAATTACGAGAGTCCAATTCTACCGCATACCGTCTCCTTTTCAAAGGCCTGCTCTCCACTCATTTTCCTTGGAACCGATAGTACAATTACAAAATGGTAGTTATCAGTTGTTCCATACGTGGCTCATAACTGCTCGGAAGTTTTATGATCTTCATCCCTCCAATCGTTCACCCCCAAATCTTGTTTTTTTTTCCTTTTTTGAATAATCAATGCAATGCGGTTATGAAGGACTTGTTAAACTTCCCACCGGTTTCTTGATGTAAACAATTAATAATACTTAATTTTCACTCATGTATATATATATATATATATATATAGAGAGAGATATATATATATATATATATATATATATATATATATATATATATATATATATATATATATATATATATATATCTTTATGGAATATTCTACTGGAGGGGTGTTACATTATTGATGCCCCTTTAGATTACAACATTCTCTTGGGTTGTAGTTACACATATGCAATGTCAATCATCACATTTGTGGTTTTCCGCAAGATGTGCTTCCGCCGTGAAGTGAAGATCATTACCATCGATCAGTTGACTTACTATGAGCCAACATCTGTGACCTCCCTCGAGTCCATTATCTCACCAATGCTAGATAAGCAATCTCCAACTCCTCTCACTAGTGTTTCATTCAGATTCTATAATATTACTCATTGTTGGGTGCTTTCCATGGTCCCCCCCCCCCCATCTTGGAGCCTAACTATTTGAGTGTTTGCATGTTACAAGCGTCATGGGTTGCTCTCAAGTAGCCTGGTACATCTTATCCACAAACAGCTCCTCAACACCTTGCGGTTACCATCCCAACTGAGCCATCTAGATACACCCCCCACGACCACCTCCGTTTGTGGGTGCCTCTCCAATGTTCCCACCAAGAACTATTCCTCCAGGTCTCAAACATCCTAAAGTTGTTACGTCGGGACATTAGTGTGTAGGTGAGATACCTTTCTTATTTCCCCCTCCGGGAATATTTTCTGTACTTGTCATCGCTTCGTTGGTCCTTCCTAACATGACTTTGGGGATCCCAGTATGGTACATTGATCCCCCTGCAAGAATTCCACCATGTTAGCTAAGACCTTATCATGCTTTGACCCTGGTTCAACCAGTCCCTACAACCCATTCCACCGCTTCAATTCCAGCACAACCTCAACATGAACCCACTCTTATTATGAAAACATCGAGACATGGGTGAAAGCTAGGAGGAAATGACCTAAGGAAAAGGCTCCCGAAGCTCCTCCAGCCCCCAAGATTCCAAAGCCATCACCCCCGTGCGCTTTTTGTAAAGTTGTTGGGCACACCACCAATAATTATCCTGAGCTTCCTCATCTCAAACCTTTGGTTCATGAAACATTACCTCAGTCACATATCCCAGAAGTCCATGTTATCTTACTGGATCCACCCAAGAAACTCCGAGCGTTACGCAAAAATAACCCTTGTTTGTTGTGCGATCATCATTGTCACTACTCCCGTTATTGCCCTCATCTCGACGAATTTCATGACTGCCTTGAGGTACTTTGTGAATACGAGAGCACTCGTAATGGAACACCTACTCCTCTACCTCTGGATTCTGGTACCACTAGTAAACGAGAATAGGGGGACTCTAGTCCCACCATCGTGATCCCTCCCCCTGATGTCGAGATGATGGACACCACGGGCCATATCATTTACATGTCATCATCCTTGAGTTCCTCGCAGGAAAACCTTTCTGAGGTTTTTGTGCACGCTTCTATCGAACCTCTTTTGACAGAATCCCAGGTCTCAACATCAGTAGATCCTTCATCTACCATTTCGTCATCTACCATTCAAGATGACGCATATGTGAACCTTATTTCTTAGGTTGATACAGTAGGTACCTCCGCCGCATCATGTAGTCAATCTTCCTCCCATCTACCCATCTTCCATTTTGATCAAGACATCATGGAAGCTATTTCTACCCATGGTTACCCTTGCACTTAGGTAAGGGGATATATTTGTTGCAGGATTCTGAAGGCCATCTCCTTCCTAATTCTCCCAATGCACTCTACCTCAAGAAATTTATCTCATAGCATATCCCTTTGATTTGCGTGTCTTTATTTATGTCAAAACGTTAGGTAGATTACATAATCTCATCTATTGTCATTTTCACCATTCAGATGGATCCTTCATCCACACTGTATATCAATCATGTCGACGGTGCGAGTCACTTCTCTAGGAATCTAGCCTTGGTAGCCTAGGCCATTTTTACACCCTTGCATACGTTAGTCCTTTTGAGTGGCATGTGCATTGGATCTGCCACCAATAACCAGGTTGAATATGATGTAGTGATAAGTTTGTTAGTCGATTCCATCACTCATTGCATCCTTCATCTTCATGTTCGTTTATATTCCTTGATACTTTTCATGCAATTGAATGGTGTGTATCATGTGCGTAACAAAGTCTTATTTAGAAAATACCTATGAGTTAAGTTTTTGGTACGTGAATTTGAAACCATTACTTTTAGTCATGTTCCTAAATCCTAAAATAACTATGTATATACCATTGCAAATAACATTCTAGATGGGCATTTATCACATGTGTACCATAGAAGACAACCATAAACAAAGCGCATGGCGAACCATCATCGTCATGTAAAAATGCATAATTAAATTATGTATCATATAAGTGTTTTGAACCCATAGCTCTAAATACATTAGACATGCCCATAGAATGTTCCAAAAATCAAAACCAAAGGGACCCACATGTCCCCATATCTAGTCACTCTCTGGTGGATCCCGCACCAAAGGCTCTGCTCCACCTGCACCTAGATTACATACTACCTGACCAGCCATCGTCATCCATCACATGATACCTTGCCACTATGAGGGAAGGTTAGTACACTCATCTATGTACCAATCATGTAACTCATGCCACCCCTGCTGAGAAAATCTGATCAAGAGTACCTCACATCTACAGTGTAGATCAGTTAGTAGCGCACTATCCTCTGGACCCTGATGTGACGATGATGTTCCCTAATCTACAACCCTTGGTGCTGTGGCTCGTCCTGCATATCCTGTCATTTATGCTGGTGCTATGTATGCACACCACATATTTTTACACTCAATACCATATACATGTGATAAAAATATGAAATGCACCATAAAAATAACAACTTAACACTTACCGTCTAGTCCCCATGCTCGCTCGGGTGGAAGTGGTAAGTCAGGATCACCTTGATAGTTCATCCCGCTATAAGGATAATCGTCAATGTAGAGGGGTATCTAATCCTAATGTGTGAAAAACTCGGGTTGGAACACCCGTCTGACTCCCCCTCCTCCTCCTCTCCATAGTAGCTACCCCTAGTGATGCATCATGGGCTCGTGTGGGCCCCCATATCGGATCTGTTCATGAGGATAGGTGGTGGCTATCTTCTCAAAGAAGAATGCACACAGTATTGTACCAAAAGCACAATCACAATTCACTTGCCTCTTGCATAGACTTAACGGTCATTTCACCGACGAAAGAATCATCTAGGCCCACCCATAGTAGGTCCCGACCAAAACACTCTTAGCCACCATCATCTGCCCACCAGTGATGTGGTGGAATGCCTAGCTTCCCAAGACCCATAGCACAGCTACAACAATAGCTTGTGTCTCTAGCCTAGCTACATCACCAATCCAGATGGTTGTTCCCTTCACATGCACATCCCATAGACAATGGCCCTCCACAAAATCTGTAATGTTCCTCCCTTGAGGCAACACTAGATTTATATCCCCCACCACCCCTAGGGGAGGGAGTCTGGTCAAGAAATAAATAACATGTAATGTGAGCTCGATCTTGTGCCCCTGCACTACAAAGACTTCCTGGTCTGAATCCCAATAGCTCAAATTCTAGATAGCAAGGGCTCACCTGCCCTCATCAACGGGATATATACCAACTTGAGAACGCCTTAGCGAGCCAATGCCCCTTGAACGCCCTAATCCATCTGAATCTTGGATCGAAGGGTATCCAAGTCTCGCTCACGCTAGTTGATTTTTAGCTTTATCATGCCTGCAAAACACCACATGTCTTGTCAGTTCAGAGAAGAAAACACTGGTCTACACTGATCAACCTACAACCCCCACCATGCCAGCAAACCACCCCTCTTTTTAGTCCTAAATCACAGTTTTCTGCGAGAAAGAGTGAGCTCATAGGTTTTCACCTGTTTCTTGTGAGCCAAATCGCACTTCTGGGCCCAAAAAGTGTGACATGACCATGAAGAGGAGCAGGGGTCTCCGAGAGAGTTGTCGAGTGTCAAAAATCAGGAAATAAACCACCGAAATTGAAGAGATGAGTAAGGCCACCTACATGAAAGTCGTAGATCATGATTCCGACAATCGATTTGACACTACGATCTCCACAAGATTTAGGGTTATTTCCTCTTCTCTATATTCACCACAGCTCACTTAGAAAACTAATTCAAATTGGAGGGAAAATGTCCTTTCATAGAAAAATCCACAATATTTTTGTCGCCCATTGCAACCAAACCGCAGCACCATTTGAAATATCTCATCGAGTACTATCATGGGTCTTTCTCAGTTTCTGATGATTTGACACTTCACCAAGAAGCCATTTTTCCAAGAAGGGTCACTTTGTCACCTCTCAAAATCGAATTTCTTCATAAAGTGACACTTGTACTTTGAGGTCCACCTCCTCTTAATACTTGTCATACCACATGTTGATTTTTGTCATGAATAACCATCATTTACTCATGTTTTCATGATCCCCTTCGGGCCTATTCTATGTGGTAGCATCATCAAGTCACCCTTGTTCAAAGCATCCAAAATGAGTCACCCTTGCATCCATGGAGTTTGTTTCGCATCCCATTTTATCATGTCATGGTATTCCATCCATATTTGCATACCATTCATCTTTTGTTGCACATTTTTGTCTCCAGTCATACTATCGCCATCCCCTCCGGAGTTGAGTTAGTCGCTGCCAGGCCAACCATGCACTTTATGCTCTAACAAGGGAAGTCATCTATTTTTCTCTCAATCCCACTTTTTCCATTATCCTTCGTGTCATTTTGTCAGTCAAATTATTATTTTCGCTCATGCCTTAGTTGAGGATCCTCATTTCCTTGCTCTGTCGACATCAACTCATTTATTCTAGAAGGACAGCCTAGAGCGCGGTATATCTTGGTTCCAGCTTCCTTTCTTCTTTGGTGCCTTGGATTGAGCAGAGGGACTCATTATTTCACTTTAACTTGGTTGTTTCATGTTCCTAATTCATACACTTGATGGTCGAGTGATGCCGCAGATTTTACCAGTGATTCCTGGGTGTGTGTGAGATGTTTCAGACCTAATGAGAGGGTGGCCCTTCAAGTAGCCCCCCACATGCTCGTATGCATTTCTCTTATGCTACAACCTTAGATGTAGTTTCGGATATTTCATGGGTTCAGTTTCTACCAATCACATTGTTCATAGCATGCTTGTCTCCTTTAGATGATCCATTCAGTTTTGCAGAGCCCTTCCCTGTTTAGCAGGGCTTCTTGGATTGTTCTACCCTCCCTCCCACCCATTTTTCAAGGGAAGGGCCATTTTATCTCATGTACTCAGATATTATTGTATTCAGTCCTGGCTCATATTTTTCCAGGTGCATTATGTATATGGGACACATTGTATTATTTTCTAGCTCAGTTATGCTAGCATCTACCATTCAACATGTACTTAATTGCTTAGTTTTATGTTTCTTGGCGCACCATTATTTTGTACTAAGTTATCTTGACGGGTATATGTATGCCTCCCCTGCCTCATTGAGGTTTTGTACCACAACATAAAAGGAGATTTGCATTGGTCTCACCCCCTCTGTCCCTCTCCTCTTTTGCTTCAGCTCTATTGGTCTCTCTCTCTCTCTCTCTCTCTCTCTCTCTCTCTCTCTCTCTCTCTCTCTCTCTCTCTCTCGCTAACTCCACTTTTTTCTCTATTGATTGTGTCTTTATAACGTACTTTGGTCGTAATTTTTGCTCCTAACACTCATACATTTGGGGGAAATCTGTTATCACCAAAAAATTGATCATCTAGCCTAATTTACTATATGGATCGATGTTAGAAAATTATATATTACAGAGCAATGGAACATATAAAATATTGCAGAAATATAAACACAGAAAATGAATAAAACAAGAGAGACACAAATATACGTGGTTCACCCAGTTTGGGCTACATCCACGGAGAAGCAGCCAGTCCTTCCTTTTATATTATCCAGTGAACTGAAGAGAAACAACCTACATCAGATCCACTGTAATTCCCTCTTTGCTCTCAATCTCCTCTCTCTTCCTCACTCAGAATATAGATATACATAGATGTAATACAATTCCCTCATATATAGTGAGGGGTTGCCTTCTAGGGAAAAAACCCTAAATTAAACATAACTTCTACCATCAAATCTCTTCCTAATGAATGGCTGAGATTGACTATGAAATTACAACATTTTACAAGGCAATTTTACATATATTCTTAGCTTCAGGGGCGTTGCCCCCAATCCCCCTGCAGTGGGGGCTCCCAAACGTTGCAGCCACCCCCCTTCGACCCCCCCTGCAGCGAATATTTTACCGGCAGCATTGCCACCCCATTATGAACTAGGGTCCAATGTGGTGATACCTTTGAATATAGAAGATAATCAGGCTCCACACCCAACAATCTCCCACTTGGAGACTGATTATAGCAACTCCACCGCTTCTTCATTTGCTAGAAAATGACTCCACTTTGGACCTGGCTATTTCTCATATTCTTCATCATACTTGAAGACCAATTGAAACTGAATAAATTCTCAATTTCTCCTTGGTTACAACTTTTGTTAACATATCTGCAGGATTCTGGCTAGTGTGTATCTTTTCCAGCTTCAACTGTCCATCTTCCAACGCGGACCGTATGAAATGGTACTTGAGCTGTATATTTTTATTCTTGGAATGAAATGTAGAGTTCTTTGCAAGATGTATGGCACTTTGGCTATCACAGAATAACTTGCCCAACTCCTGCTTCTTACCCAATTCATCCAAAAACCTTTGTAACCAAATCATTTCTTTACTAGCCTCTATAGCAGCAACATACTCTACTTCTGTTCTTGAGAGTGCAACAACACTTTGCAGTTTTGAGACCCAACTGACAGTTGTTCTGCCTACAGTAAACACATACCCTGTTGTGCTTCTCTTGTTATCTCTATCACCCACCATATCTACATCAACATATCCCTGTAGAGAAATCTTTGAACCACCAAAGCATAATGCTTGATTTGTGGTACCTCTCAAATACCTGAGAATCCACTTCACTGCCATCCAATGTTCTTTTCCTGGATTGTTCATGTACCTGCTTACAACTCCCACTGCATGTGCAATATCAGGCCTTGTGTAGACCATTGCATACATTAAGCTTCCAATTGCTGATGCATATGGAACTTTAGACATATGAGCCATTTCTTCCTGAGTCTTGGGACACTCCTCCTTACTTAATTTGAAATGGCTAGCCAAGGGTATACTAACTAGTTTTTCATTTTGTATATTAAACCTTTTCAAAACCTTTTCTATGTACTCACTTTGAGACAATTTTAATTTGTGATTCTTCCTGTCTCTAGTTATTCTCATACCAAGGATTTGTTTTGCAGCACCCAAATCCTTCATTGCAAATGAGTTTGCCACATTTCTTTCGAGCACATTTATTCCCTGCATGTTAGAACCTGCAACAAGCATGTCATCTACATACAATAACAATATAATATAGCTGCCATCATTTTTGCCTTTTCAGATAAACACAATGACCAGAGTGACATCTAGTATAACCTTGTTCAGACATAAACCTGTCAAATTTTAGATACCACTACCTTGGAGCCTGTTTTAAGCCATACAAGCTCTTCTTCAACCTACACACTAGTTTCTCCTTCCCTTTTACCTGATATCCTTGTGGCTGTTGCATATATATCTCTTCCTCCAAATCCCCATGGAGAAAGCTTGTCATCACATCTAACTTCTCAAGATGCAAATCTTCAGCTACTACTAGACTTAAAATAGTTATGGCTGAATTCATTTTAACAACAGGAGAAAATATATCATCAAAGTCTATACCCTTTTTCTGTGCAAACCCTTTCACCACAAGTCTAGCTTTATACATTTTTCTACCTCCATCTTCATCCTTCAACTTGTAAACCCATTTATTCTACAATGTTTTTTTACCTGCAGGAAACCTGACTAAGTCCCAAGTCTGGTTATGTGCTAAGGAGTCCATCTCTTCTTTCATGGCTTGCTCCCACTTCTTCTTGGTTTCTACCTGCACTGCTTCTTCATAACATTCTGGTTCACCAAAATCAGTCAAGAATACATAATATAATGAAGGAGAGTATCGTTCAGGGGGTCTACTTATCTTGGTAGATCTTCTAACACCAATTTCAGGTGTTTGAGGTGCTTATTGTTGTTGTGGTTGTTGTTCTGGCTGTTGATCATTATGATTTTCAGGCACCATCACTTTTCTTGTGAACTTGTCAAGCACTGTGTGTTCTCTATTTTCTTTTTCCTGTTTCTTTTCCTGTAGCTAATCCTTATAAAAAACCTTTTCATTGAATATTTCATCTTTGCTCCTAATGATTTTGTGTTTTTCATAATCATAAAAGCGATAACCAAAATAATTAACACCGTATCCAATAAAGGTACATTTCTTTGATTTTGCCTCAAGCTTTGTTCTATTTTCTTTATTAATGTGGACAGAGGCTTCACAACCAAAAGTCTTTAAAAAAGAGTAGTTTAGATTTTTACCTGTCCATGCCTCCTCTAGAATACCACCATCCAAGGAACTTGAAGGTCCTCTTTTTATTAGATAAACAACAGTATCTATAGCATCTACCCAAAATTGTAAACGAAATCTTGCATGCAATATCATGCACCTTGCACGGTCCATGATTGTCCTTCTCATCCTTTCTGACACACCATTTTCTTATGGTGTTCCTAGAATTGTCTTATCTCTACGAATTACATTCTCTGAATAGTACCTATCAAACTCTTTGCTGCAATATTCACCTCCATTATCTAATCTGAGACACTTTAACCTTTTTCCTGTCTCATTTTCAACCAAAGCTTTCCATTTCTTGAAAGTATCAAATACATCAGATTTATTTCGAATACAATAAATCCAAGTTTTTTTCATTGCAACATCAATAAAAGTAACATAATAATGAGAGACACAAAGAGATGATACCTGAGCAGGTCCCCATACATCTGTATGCACAAGCTCTAATTTGTCGATCTTCTTTTCTTTCCAAACTCTAAGGAATCTGAATCTCTTTTGTTTTCCATAAACACAATTCTCACAAAATTTTAAATCAACATGCTTCAAACCTGGAAAAAAATTTCTTGAGTGAAGAATCTGCATCCTCTTCTCACTCATGTACCCAAGCCTATGATGCCACAATGTTGTATCTTCTCCTGTAGAGGTTAAAGCATTAAGAGAATTAGAAATACCATTGCATAAATACAATGTACCAACCTTTCCTCCTTTCGCTATTACCATGGATCCTTTAGTGACCTTCTAGGTTTTTTCTGTGAAAGTAATTACGCAACCTTCACCTCCCAACTGCCCTATTGAAATCATATTTTTCTTCAGATCTTGAACATGCCTTACCTCCTTCAATAGCCATTGATTTCCATTTTGCTATTTTATGAAAATTGTACCCATTCCAATGATTTTACAGGGTTTATCATCACCAAATCGAACTTGTCCAAAATCTCCTTGAACATAATCATAAAAATGTTTCCTATTAGGTGCGGCATGGAGTGAGGCCCCTCAATCAACCACCCAGGCAACGATAATATTTTCTAATGAAAGAATCAAAGCATCTTGGAGCACATCACCTATTACATTCGCTTCATGGTTATTTTCTTGTTGCACATCTCCTTCTTTTCCCTTTTGAGACTTGCGGTCTTTCTTCAGGTGTCCTTTCTTCCCACATTTCTAGCACACTATACCAGATCTAGACTTGGATCTGCCTTTTCTTGACTTACTTCGATATCCAAGGCTCTTTCCTCTTTCCATTTTTCTTCCCCTAGTCTCTGCAGTCAAAGCATTACCTGATGTCTCACCAGAGCTTTTCTGTGGCATTTCCTCGCTAAGGATTGCAGCGACAACATCATCAAACTTTAAAGTACTAGATCCAGAGACAGAGTTACTAATGGCCATAACTAAACCATTCAAACTTTCTGGTAATGAGCACAGAAATAACAGAGTCCTAACTTCATCATCAAAAGCTACCCCTACAAAACTTAACTGACTAGTAACTGTATTAAACTCATTTAAATGATGAGCAACAGATCCACCTTCTGACATCTTCATATTAAATAAATGCTTCATAAGGAATACCTTATTTGAGGCCAAGGTTTTTTCATATAGTTTGGCCAATGTTGACATTAAACCCTCTGTTGTCGTTTCCTTTTAAATATTAAACGTTACCGATGCCGCTAGGCATAGCCGTATTGTTCCAAGTGCTTTTCTATCAAGAATATCCCATTATGTGTCTGTCATACTCGTCGGCTTATTTTTCGTTCCACTAAATGGTTGGTATAGATCTCTCTGGTACAAATAATCTTCCATCTGCATATTCCACAGCTGGTAGTTTTGGCTATTAAATTTTTCTACCCTAAACCTACCATCTTCTGCCATTGCTCCCACTCGAACCAGGAACCCTTCTCTCCTATGAGTTTATCAACTAAATAGACCTTCAGCTCTTATACTAGTTGTTAGGAAATTAT
Organism: Pinus tabuliformis; assembly: GCA_031772625.1. NCBI lineage: Eukaryota > Viridiplantae > Streptophyta > Pinopsida > Pinales > Pinaceae > Pinus > Pinus tabuliformis. Next base: position 162,414,675 of record CM062807.1, read on the forward strand.
ATATTACAAAGCGATGGAACACATAAAATATTGTAGAAATATAAACACAGAAAATGAATAAAACAAGAGATACACAAATATACGTGGTTCACCTAGTTTGGGCTACATCGACAAAGAAACAGCCAGTCCTTCCTTTTATATTATCTATTAAACTAAAGAGATACAACGTATAATAGATCCACTGTAATTCCATCTTCGTTCTTAATCTCCTCTCTCTTCCTCACTTAGAATACATATATACATAGACGCAATACAATTCCCTCATATATAGAGAGGGATTGCCTTCTATGGCCAAAAACCCTAAATTAAACATAACTTCTACCATAAAATCTCCGCCTAATGAACGGCCCAGATTGACTATGAAATTACAACATTTTACAAGGAAATTTTACATCTATTCTTAGCTTCGGGGGCATCGCCCCTAATCCCCCTGCCAGGGGGGCTCCCAAACATCGTAGCCGCCTCCCCTGGACCCCCCCTGTAGTGAATATTTAACAGGTGGCGTTGCCTCCCCATTACGAAATAGGGTCCAATGCAGCGATACCTTTGAATATAGAAGATAATCAGGCTCCACACCCAACAATCGAAGTACACCATGTAAATCTAATTTTACCATAGTAAAATTTCTTTCACTATGAGAAATTACCTAATAAGCCACCTTTGTTAAGTAATTTATAATTAACCCCATGAAGAATAATTAAATAAATCACTATTTATTTTATTTTCTTCTAGGAATAATTAATTAAACCATTGATTAATTAATATTCCTTGTCATATTTGACCCAGTTATGAAAAATAAACAGATAAATCATTAATTATCTTATTTTTCTCTCAGAATAATTAATTATTATTCTTTGTCAAGTTGGACTAAATCCCTTAGGAATAATTAAATAAATCATATTTTTTTTATTATTCCTTAACTAATTTCTTGAAATGATAAATAAATCATTTATTTATTTATTATTTTTAGATAAAAGTTTAAATACTTTTATTCCAAGTGGTTATTCCAAGAATCGGGTTAACAATATTTTATTATTACTCATTATTCGAGGATAACTCAATATTTTGTTATAAATAGAAGGGTTTTCCATTCATTATTCAATTTTGATTATTTTCATTGTTGCATTCATTGTTGTGACTCTGATTATTTTCATTATCGCACACCACGTTTCTTCCATTTGAGTTCCCATTGAACTCAAACATTTTACTTGCTAGGTTTACACATTATAGAGGAGAGAGACTCTACACAAGCTGAAGATGTTTGAGTATAGCCAAGAACCCATCCCATAGAGAGGGACTCGTAACATTTATTTGTTCCCTTCACACGTGTTATAATAAAATCTATTCTTTGTACATCTCGTTTCCATTAGATGATTGGAATTATATTGTTTGTTTTTGTTGTTTAACTGTGATTGTGGCATAGATCAGGACTTTGGCAGGTTTTTTTTCTATCAGTTGTTGTAGATCTACAATGTTTAGCAACCATTTATATTGTTGAGACTATTTGTCATCCACAGTCTTAAGTGTTTTCTTTTCGTACATCTTTGAGAGGAAAACACTACAACAATATTCAATTGTTTGTATATATTCACTTTGTAGGATTCTTTGTTGTCTTCCATTTCCACACGTGGTTTTCCAATTATGTTTTCTTCCTTGCAAATTGTAGAGTAGCGCAAGTGGGATCTCTGTGTCTATCTTTGAAGTCTATTCATTGATGATAATGTTCCATTTTCTAACTTGAATCTCCCTTGTTAATGCACATCACCAACAATGGAAGTAATATGTTTCTATTGTAAAAATGGTAAACATGGAGGGGATATGAGAAGACTAGGGAAGGAGAAAAATTAGTGAAGATGTGGAGGAGGAAGGAGGGTATGGAATCATAAAAGATCTCAAGGGTTTGGGAGGGAATAAGGAAGGGGAATTCGGGAATGACATAAATATAGAGGAATTCACATGTGAGAAGAAGGGAGGTGTCATCCTTTAATGGTAGATATAAGCCATTCCATGTCAAGGGTTCATGGAGGGTGGTACAACCCAACCTTATAACATATCCATTTTCAATCACCTTTATAGAAAAGGGGGTGTTAAATGAGAAAATACCAATGGTCATGGGATATGATTAGTGGATGGTATTTCCTTCTCCTTGTGCTTTCCCTAGATTGGTCATTACTTTTATTTCTCCATTTAGAGGTCACTTAAATTGAAAAAATCTTAGGCCTTGTTGAATCTTTCAAGAATGTGTTCCATTCTTTGTATGGCATTATTGATGAAAAATGAGGAATATTATGAACTATTTCTGAGGGGTAAGAGGATAATGTGAGAATATCTAGGAATGTGAAGAGTTCAGAAGGTAAATTATATCAAGAGTAGATTCCCTCGAAGACTATAATACAATATGTTGTAGTTTTGACCATTTGGAAATTTTGGATCGAAATGTAAATAAATGGTTATATTGATTGGAGTAAAGCCATATGAACCTAGATAAAATGATACCATGTATATTGTTGAGACTGTTTCTCATCCACAGTCTTAAGTGATTTCTTTTCATATATCTTTGAGAGGAAAACACTGTAACAATATTCAATTGTTTGTATATATTCACTTTTTATGATTCTTTGGTTTCTTCCATTTCCACAAGTGGTTTTCCAGTTATCTTTTCCCTTGCAAATTGTAGAGTAGTGCAAGTGGGATCTCTATGTCTATCACTGAAGTCCATTCATTGATGACAATGTTCCATTTTGTAACTTGGACCTCCCTTGTTAATGCACATCACCAAAAATGGAACTAACATGCTTCTATTGTAAAAAAGGTAAACATGGAGGGGATATGAGAAGACTAGGAAAGGAGAAAAATTAGTGAAGAGGTGGAGGAGGGAGGAGGGTATGGTATCATAGAAGATCTCAACGGTTTGAGAGGGAATAAGGAAGGGGAGTTTGGAAATGACATAAATATAGAGGAATTCGCATGTGAGAAGAAGGGAGGTGTCATCCTTTAATGGTAGATATAAGCCATTCCATGTCAAGGGTTCATGGAGGGTGGTGGAGGGTTGTGCAACCCCACCTTATAACATATCCATTTTCAATCACCTTTATAGAGCAAACAGGTGCTAAATGAGAAGATATCAATGGTCATGGGATATGATTAGTGGATGGTATTTAGTTCTTCCATGTGTTAAATGATGGTCTTTACTTCTCCTTGTGCTTTCCCTAGATTGGTCATTACTTTTATTTCTCTATTTAGATGTCACTTAAATTGAAAAAATCTTAGGTCTTGTTGAATCTTTCAAGAAGGTGTTCCTTTCTTTGTATGGTATAATTGAAGAAAAATGAGGAATATTATGAACTATTTCTAAGGGGTAAGAGGATAATGTTAGAATATCTAAGAATGTGAAGAATTCAGAAGGTAAATTCTCTCAAGATTTTGGTTCCCTCGAAGACTATATTACAATATATCAGAGTTTTTACCATTTGGAAATTTTAGATCAAATTGTAAATAAATGGTTATAGTGATTGGAGTAAAGCCATATGAACCTAGATAAAATGATACCATGTATAAATGATGCAAATATATTATATGGATTCCTATTGTAGAGCTCAAGGCTTAGGCTTGACTAGTTTAGGCATGTCTTTTTAATGATCATTCTTTTTATATGACGTGAGGCAAACTTTCCATGATATGCTCAAGAGATGTAAATATTATAGAAAAAATAATATAAAGTTCAATGTTACCCACTAATAGAACAAGAAAGTCTATAATTAGACTAGAGAGGAAGAGGAATGGTGGTCCAAGGTGGTCATAAATAATTCTATGTTTCCCAAGTTTCCTAACTTATATCATAGCACCTTTCAACATGTGCCTTATTAAAAACCTCAAACACAACTCATTGAATACAAGTAGTGAAATATTTCCTGAATATTTAAGTAGTGAATGCTTGGCAAGATTGAGAAAAATTGGGTTTGATGAGTAACCTCATAGTTGATCCCGAGATCAATAATCAGCTCAAAAATGAAAGTTCTCAAAATCTCTTGAAACCAATGCCAAATCATAGTGTTCATAATCTTCATTTCAACAATTCTTGAATTGCATCAATCATGTGTCGTATGAAGAAGTTATGACATTATGGATCTTTTTACGAACAACTAAAAAGTCAATAGCAAGATTGATTGGGGAGTCCGTACAGTTGACATCATTAGCTGACTGTACAAAGTAATGTATTAGACTGGGAAATCTTGTGTTGACATGTGGCATCTTCATATACGTTAGAATGGAATTTTTTTAATGGTGGTCAACAATTGAGGCAGCACAATGAGAAGGTGCCACGTGGTATAATGAGAGGGAGCCACATGACCCTCAATCATTAGTAAAAGAAATTGTAATTAGGCCCAAGGGCCTCAGTGAGGTTCAACCCCTTGACCTACCAGATGAAACTGCAACGCTCCACCATTGTGCCACATGTGGATATCAACTGTATAGGGTGTCATTTATATTTAAAGTGGTGTCATTTGTAGTTTAGGGGGATGGTCCATGTGGTTATCTCTGGCCCCATGTCACATTGTACATCATACGACCCACGGTGGAAGGGAGTGGCGCAAGGTGTTATCCCTAGCCCCTAGTATTTTCAGCATCCACATGCCTGAGCGATGAATTTTTGGTGGGAGAAGGGGGAACTTGGCCCTAGTCATTGTCCCATCAGCACCATGCAACCTTAACTATTGGTGGAGGGAGCGAAATGGGTGGCACATGGCCCGCGTTGACCCCCAATCCCATGATAATTATATGATGACCAACAGAAATTTAGGAGCTAAAGCTAGTGAGGGTGTGTAGTGGACCTCGACACTCGATCATATCATGTCACCATATGATCATGCCAACTAGAGCAGAGGATTGAACCGGTGGGGGTGGGCAGTTAGCCCTAAACATCGGCCACATTGCGTCCATGTGACTCTAGTTTGGTACTTACGAGTTATATGCAAATTTAAAGTCGTGACAAATTGCCCCCTTTTGCTATGGGAATCTCATCGGTCCTGGGAAAAATTGTTGCTCGATGGACTTTGTTAGCGAAAATTTTAGGGGCTAATATTTGCAGGCGAGCTAATTTTCCATGCTTTTTCCAAAAAATTGTTCATCAATTTCCATTTTTTCTGAAATGTTTCACCCAAATTTTATAGTACCGCATTATTTTATCTTAAAAATCACCAAAATATTATATCGACTAATATAAAATCATTAGCACTCTAAATATTTCTACAGAAATATTACCAAAAATTTTACAATTTGCATATTATCGACTAGTAAGATTTCCAAAGGTTTCTAAGCTTTAAGATAAAATTCCATCCTTAAAATTTTTCTTAGACTTTGTGAATTGTGAGATCGTCACACAGTTAGTAGGTTTTGCCAATTTGTAGGACAGATAATAGAACTTGGCTTGAAGAGGCATATATTGCTTAGGTTTTTACATTTCTGAGCTCAAGAAGAGCTGAGATAAGGGTTTTTTAGTGCCTTGGACTCAATGGAAGCCTCAATTTTCTGATTTGAGCACTATATGATGGAAATTTTTCAAATTCAATTCCTTTAGAGCTAAAGGAAATCAATGTTTTGCAGCACGTTGAAGGAATTTTTTAGCATGGAGAGAGCCTAGTTAGAGGTTTTCCAGACTTCCAGTTTTATCTACAGTAGCTATATTCAGTTTTTTCTTAATGTTCTTATGAGATAAGCTCTTTTCAACAATTTATTGTGGATTTTTTGTATGTTTATTCTTTATGATTTTAGGTGGAGTACAAGGACCTGTTGTGAAAGAGTCCTTGTTTGTTAACAATTATGAATTGTTGTAGGGAGTCATATTTTTTAGTGAGAAGTTTTTGTAGCAGAATGTTTCTTTGCAGGATAAACAAGCCACTCTCGAGTGAATAATTTGTAATGTGCTCAGTTGCTGTTGAAATCAATATAGCTGGCCTAGCCATTAGAGCAGGGCCCGGAGACGCAACCCAGTAGTGGTGAACTTTGTTATCAAATGTTGGTTTCTTATATTCATGTTTATCATCTTGAGTAGCATATGAATTTGTTTATCTTTTAAGTTCATGTGAAAATTGAACTCACCATCCTTGAAGAGGTTGTGAAAATATTTTTTCCTTTAAAGACACACTCTGTTAACTTGCAATGTATGAGAGGATGATCGAAGGAGTTTTCCTCTAGTTTTTAGATCAATAATTCTTAAGAAATTGCCTTCAAGCATGTGGCCTCATAGGCCAACATGGGAGGGAACTTGTAATATATGTCTATGTTTGGGTGGATTTTTTCTCATAAGAACAAGCTTTTGTAGATCATTTTGTTCAAAAGATAAGTGTTCCTTCTTTGTTATGACATCAAATTACAATTTGAATGTCAAGATTGTATGTTTCTTATTTATGAATTAGAAAACGGAATTCAAGAATGTATAACCTTCACATGCAAGAATACCACTTTTTTAGGCCACATTCCTTTTGTAATTTAAACTACATTAGAGTTATTTGAATTCAAGTTTTGCGATGAATTTGATATTTCACACTTGAGTAGTGATTACTATATGTAGTGTGAAGCACCCTTGTAGGTTGGTGTGACCAAAGATCAATGCCATCTTGACATTGAGTAGGATATTTAAAAATGTTGTATGCTTTTCTATTTATAAGATTATAGCTCACAATGTTATTTAAATGGGCTTGAAATTTATTTTCTACTTTACTTCTATGTGTTATCTTTGAAGTGGGTTGGTGCCCACTTTGTTATCGGGAAAACTAGTGTCCATTTAGAGCTGCTAGTCCAACTAAGATGGGCAGCTATCTTAGAAACAAACAAACTAAAGTTACTTGCGTTTTCCTTTATGAGAGATAGATGAGAGAGAAGCAGAGAGTACCAACCTTAGTCTTTCGCTTGGCTCCTTGCTTGTTTCCTCCCTCCTTTGACAGAGCTTCACCACTCTTTCCTCACTTGTCTCGCTTCAAAGAACACCTGTAGAGTCAAGGTAGCATGATACCATCAAAGCATAGAGATCTATAACCATAAAAAATATAGGATCAGATGTATATTAACCATACAAATGCATATACCAATACAATATTCAAAAATATACAAGAATATGGAGGAAAACGCAAATAGATTTATTGATAGAAGTAGTAGAAGAGAGGATTACAACCCATTGGTCTGACCCAGTGCCATCCTCCCATCATGAAAGCCCTCTTATCCTCATGAAAAGCTTAGATCACCCAACAATACAATGTTGCACGGAGAAACCAACAACACTTCCTTACAAAATACAAAATTCCAGCCTCTGGATCTCTAGGATGAGGGATCCATATATAGATATTTGCAGGTGTGTGAGTCAACTTTTGGGATTTTGATTAGTGTTATTTCTTTGATAGTTCTTAGTTCCACTTGGAGATTTCATGATCTCTTACTCATCCCTGGGTGAATTCATAGAAGCAAGTGTCAAATGGGCAGTTTCTAGAATATTCTATGGGTTTCCACCTAGAGAACTACCTCTGCCATTTGTCTTCTCTTGCTCATCTCACCCTACAAAAGGGATTTTCAATATGAATCGCACTTTTTTCATGTTGCAGGTGAGATGCATCACACCCTTAGCACTGAGCAGTCAGTATGGTCCAGTTTTGACCAGTTCTGAGTAGTTTTTCATGGAGAACTTCTGGGAGATGATGTAATAAGCTGACCTTGTTCCTTTAGGGTATGAAACAACACTTTTAGGGGCTTAAAAGCCCTCAATTTATGGACATATATGATTGGGGTTGCAGTGCCCAAATATGTCTATAACAGTTGCCACCTAAATCATGAGGTCGTAAATCTTCTGATGTCGGGTGAAATGCTTTATCATGAGGATCCGAGGTTTTTCGAATTGGAAGGTGACCTGTAATAAGATACAATACAATACATTATCTTCATAATATTTTCATGATCTAGCTGAGGCGGGCATTCTCATGCTCAGCTTTATAAATTCATTTTCATGTACATATGATAGACAACCGTCTGTGTGGCAGACTGATGATTCTAGTAGAGCCATCATCCTTTGGCTTGGATGATTATATGTGTAGCTATGATGTACATTTGATGTCTTTATTTTCCTAAATATAACGCATCCCGGATGTATGAAACTAGATCCGGGGTCTTCAAACTTGTTCAATCTTCACCCGAAGTACAAGTCAATCCATGTGAAAAGATGTTCTGGTGTCGAACATGGAAAGACATCGCCTGATCACCAGCCAATGATGTGAGCTGTTAACAAGCACGAGAGGAATCACCGATAATGATAATGACCATCAAGGTACTGCAGTACAATTCACGTGGTATGAATACATGAGTCGATGTCGAACACCACGTAAAATCTTTCGGTCGAATGGCATTGACGTAAACCTATCGCCAGAAGTGAGAAACTTGCCATTGAGGCATGCAAGCTTCAAAGTATTGAAAGGGTTGTTCTTAAGTCGACTTCTTGGATAATGAGTTGATGTCGACAAGAAGTGAACCATCGTAGGAGGGCCTTAATGAATCCCACATCTACGACACGAAATAGAGAAAATGATTTTTTGGAGGTGAAAACAATCTGATGATACAAGGTTCAGGGTGGCGGTCATGAAAGAACGAGGCATGAAGATATTGCAACAGATGAGACATAAGCTAGGTTGGTGAATTCTCTGAGCGACTTCTCTTGAACATATCAGCAACACTGAAATGGATTGGTAGCGTTAACCCCAAAATGGATGGTATGGAGGACCAATGGCGATATGATTGGTGAACGGAATAACCCAACCCGACTCAATCACGGTGACGGAGTGAAAGTGTCATGCTCAAGAGTGACTGCTACCAATAAAGTTTCTTCAAAGTTTTCTTCCCAATTTTTCCCAGTCATTGTTGACCAGTACCTCTGTATTTTTGTCAAGCTTGAGGAGGATAACATATGCTTGTTATATAATTTTCCCTTTGGGAAAACCTATCACTATGTTTTAACGAGCCTAGCGATAGTGAAAATCACTCTTGTCCACATGGACAAGTTTCTCGCTATTGTTTTAACAAGTTTAACGACAATGATAACTCATTCCTTTTCAATTTTAGAGAGTCTGAAAAGAGACGGAAAGGAAACTCCAATATTCATTTTTCATAATATAATCCCTTAAGTCTAAAAAAGTATAAAATAATATGAAAGGGATGACTTTTTTATAGTTTTAACGAGCCGAACAAGACAAACGCTCGATCGTTTTGTGTAATGATCCCTCAAGTCCAAAAAGATTAAAATCTAGAGGAGGGATGGCACTTCCAATCACTTTAATGAGCTGGAGAGGCCAATCGCTCGGCAATATTTTCATATTTTACGAGTCAGATGAAAAGAGCTTAAAGGGGACTCGTCTTTTGAGGAATGAGTGATATTTTCTGATAGCAGTTGGTTCCAGGTAAGGATTCGAACTTTTTCAATCATGGTAGTGTAAAGAAGGTGGCTAATAGAATCACTCGTCGCAGCTGTTCCTCAAAATGGGTAAACAATCAAATGGAGGTGTATGATCGGCTAAAAAAGAATGGAGGTGATGGTAAGAACACGAACAAGGTTCAAAAGTTGATAATTATGTGATCACAATGGTTATTTACCGAAAGTGGGTTCATTTTTTTAATGAGCTTAAACTCTGGTGGAATATATGCTCATTGCTAGGTTTATTTTTTAACGAGCTTGAACTTCACATAAAACTACTCGTGCCAGTCGTATAATAAGGATGTCTCATCGATAGGTTCATTTTTTAGGGAGCTTGCCCCATTCAAAACTTTGCTCCGGAGCCTTTATTATGCAAGCTAGGAACGACTGAACTACGAGGTTAAAGGGTTAAGAGCCTACAAACTAAGAAAAGAAGCCTACAAACTACGAAAATAAAAGGTCGCTTTTCACTTGCATGCAAAAGGTTTGCATGCCCCCAGGTATAAAGAAAAGTAGAGTTTCCAGGTTACCATATGAAAGTTCTCGCATTTGCAAGATTGCTCCATCCGCATTTGCAGACAAAACACTTCCTTGGCTTTGTCCATCGAAATAGACAAAGGTGAATGGTGGGACACATCCACTCACATAACTTTGACGAGGGAATCTTATTCCAGTCTAATCCCATTTTCCTAAATGGACGGGTGTGTCAGACTGGTCATATATCCTCCGCGGAAACCTACCCTATACCTAAAGTTTTTCTACCGAAGCAGACCAAGGTGCATGCCCCTAGGTTTTAGTCACAGTCACCGAATCACTCATGCTCATCAGGTGGACAGACTGGATATTGATGAGACATTCCTTGCGTAAAAATATCAGTTAGGGATGGCATTTGACTAATAGCTGTGTTCGAACTAGGGAATGAAAGTTGGTCAACTAGGTGGACCACTTTGCCTTCATGCGGAAAACACATCACTCGAAATAGCGAGGAAACAATAGCTCCCATGCTATAAATGTAGTCACACCCAAGGAGTAGATTGTAATGTAAAGGTCCTTGGACTACCATCACATTTAGATGAATGGTTTTCCTTCTCAAAGTTATAGGAAAATTTGGAAGGATCCCTAACGGTTGATGGGTTCCTTTGTCGAAGCCTGTCAGATTTTGAATCTCAGGAAGAAGAGATGGCGAACCAAGTGCTTTCCAAGCAGTTGAGGAAAGGATACTCACAGAAGCCCCTTCATCTATGATAGCACCAACCATGATCATTCTGTAAGTTTGTACTATGATTCAGAATGGTACGTTAGATGGTAAGCAGGGTCTGCCTAGTAGATTCCAATCGAAGGAAATGACTAGATTGCTTGGAGGAGGGATCGAATAAACGGCCGGGTAAATCTCTGACGAACTTCCTTCCTGCAGTAAAGGAATGGGTAGATTGCCCCCATGTTCATTGGATTCTATGTTAACAAAGAGAATTTGAATGATGTCGTTCTCATTCTCTTTGGTCATAGTATCATCTAAAGGTGGACCCTCTGAAGGCAAGACTGGGTTGACTGCCATTTCGACCTGTTGACTTTGGTCCGGTGTGGACTTAGAGGGTTTATCTTCAATGATAGGTGCTTTGACTGACAACAAAGGTGTGTCAGTCAGATTTTCAACTAGAGATGGACTTGACAAGAGTTTTTTGTATCCAGGAGGAAGTCGTTTCGGTGACGCAGGATGGTTATCCAAGACTCTTTTAGCTTCGTCCAGGAAGGGACAATGGTGGAGGGCATGATCACCTTCACACAGTCTATAAGGAAATTTAGATCTTCCTCTTTGTCCATTGACTTCGTTTTCACTATTTGACAGTGTACTTTCAACATGATCGTCAGAGGTTGAGGACACCGGATTGTGCAAGCGGGGAGACTAGTCCCTTAAGATCCGTGGGATGCAAGGATAATCTCAATGATAGTGGTCTCCTTTGCAAATGACACATGGAGATTTAGGTTTGGATGGTACAGTGTGCGGATTTTCACCAGACGATGCATGGTTGTCCCCTTTTGCCGTTGGCTTCTTCTTATTCTTCTCCTTCCCTTTCTTCTTCTTCTCAGTTACTTGGTTTTTAGTTTTACTAGCTTCACCAAGCGAAGAAGAAGAAAGATGATAACAATCATTTACTCTTCTTTTTGTAATGAAAATCCTAGCTACTAAAGAAAGAGAAGTAAAATCCTTTCAACATAGAGCAGAGAACACACACTAAGATGCACTGTCCTAAATCAATTTCCACAAGCAGTCTAAATGCAAATGCACATGCATGTATTTGTTTTCTACTTTCTTAATGTGTGAATGACAAAAAGAATGCTAAGTACAGATCTGAACTATTTTCCTTTCAAAGCGATAGTACTAACAATTTTCTTTTCGAAAAACGGAAGGAAGACTAAGACGACACTTTGCGATTTCAAATTTAAAATTTCTTTCGACACTAGAAATACTATTAATTCAAATCAAATACAATGGAAAACCTGTAATCAACTATCAAAAGAGGAACACTCTTTTATTTGACTGAAAATGACACTTGCGACACTTTCAAATCAAAAGACGATAGTTCGATTAAGCTATTGTTTGCAGAGGAGAACTGTAAATGACAAAAAATACATAAAAACATTCACAGTTCTTTATCAATGGAGGCTGAATAATGCAAAGGAAGGGAGTTTCAACAGTGATATACTGATCACAGAAAGAAAAACTACTGAATAAAGCTGAAGACAATGAAGAGAAAACCAAAATCTGGAAGCAAAAACAATCTTACCTGATCATCGCACCTATAACACAGGGAAACAGGGATGCATCTCACCTGTTAGCGCTTGAAATTTCACCTCAGGCTGAGAAAGGTAAACCTCAAGGCAACATCAAACCACTTAGCCTCGTAGCTAGCCCTACGGGGCGGGAGAGGGCTCTCTCCGGTCTATCTCAATAAATATATTCAATGGGCGAGATAACCAATAGGGTAACACTGATTTTAGGCTCGTAAACTGATCAAAAGGGTTGATTTGGGATTTTTAGGGTTTTTGGTGGCAAATTGAGGGGTAGCAATTTTGGGTGCGGGGATAGGACATAGTTTCTGCAGGGGGTTCTTTGGGGCGAGATAGGATACATTATTGATGCCTTAGATTGAGGTGAATGGATGAGAAAGACAGGTGAGGAGCTAAGGAGAGCAAACAATAACTTTGAATTCTCCTTAAACAGTAGAAAACATTGAAATTAAACAAACTTAAAAGCAGAGCATGACAGTCATGAATTCTACTTTAACACTTCATTTGTTTAATGTGCAGAAGGAAAAGAAAGGAAATGATTCACATAACACACTTACAAGTACATATAGAAACACACCATCAATACATGTAACCACAAGAATCCCAAAAAGGACTGCAAAACCCTAGTCTTCCTTAGCCAAAAATTGCAGAGATACAGTGAATAATACAATGATAGCTTCTCCCTCAAGAGTCCAACCATGAAAATGAGCAAGAAAGTACATAATATAGATCATCTAACCTCTTTCCCTGCCTCCATGGGTCGAGCTCACTATCCTAGGAGTTGTTTCAACCACTTCTAAACTAAGCACTGAAAACTAGGCAGTCAAAACAACTTGCCTCTATAAGCTAGGAAACCAATTCATTCATTTAATTTTCACCTTTTTCATGAATGAATCTTCTAGAAGAGGTACATAAGTGTAAAAGTGTCATAAAAGTACATTAATTACATCAAAGAGCATAATAATCTACCCGAAAAAGTCAAACAGGGTCAAACTGAGTTTTTCTGAGCTGTACACTGAAATTTGGAGAAATTTGCCTGACGGGTCGCGCGCCTCTCCCTGACGAGTCGCGCGCCTTTGGGACCACTTTTGGGGCACTTACAGGTGTCCAAATTGATCAAGAGTAGGCGTTTTGGAAAGGTCTGTGAGTCTACTTTCCAACCCAACTGGAATTTCTGAATTTGGTGGTCATTTGCCCCTCCAAAATTGCAATCTCCCAAGACTGCTTTCTGTGTCTCAAAAATGTGGCAGAAAGTCATTTTTTGCTTGTTTTTTGACTTTCTGGAGGCCCAAAACTTCATAAAATCTCTTGGCCATGGATGAGCATATGTAACTTCTCATGAAAAATCTAGAAATGCTGAGTTTTTGCACAATGGAGTTGCCAGGATGAAGGGTCGCGCGGGGGGTGAGACCCGTTAATGGAGAAAACCTGTAAATTGCCTGAAAAAACCAAAATTTACCCAAAATGCTCAAAATTTCTTGGGATTTGTGCTGTGGCTAGGCTATTTAGTGCCTTGGTCCTTCAGTGAAGCCTCGACCAAGATATGGAGGGGATCGGGCCTCTTTCTCCTTTTTTGCGCCTTGGCCAACCGCCTTTGGAACATCTTCATCTTTGCCTTGCACATGTGCATTCTCGCCCAATAATGGTTCTTCATGTTTCTCAACAATTTTTTATCTTGGTTGGCCTTAGCCAACAGCCTCTCCAAGTGAGCATTGAGCTGGATAAGCATGGACTCTCGCTCAGTGGGCAATAGATCACCGGGTCTTCTTCGATTCAAGTTGCGGTCACTACGAATCCTCCACAACTCATCAAGAGCTTGCTCATCCTCCAACTGTTTGTTGCGCTGCTCTAGATATGAGATTGTCCATTGTGCCCCCTCTAATCTCCTCTGCAATGCATCATTTTCAACTCTGAGGTGCTGAATGATCTCCTTTGACTCTAGGCTAGGAGAACTGACATCAAGATCAATAAGCTCTATATCTGGAACACCTGATGGCCCCTCATCAATCCTGGGCTGCTTGCCCCTCTCTGATACCTGTGCTGCTGAAGAAAACGAGGCCCCTTCCACCTGATGTGGAGATAACACTCGCTGAGCTGATGAAGAAGGCGAGACCCCTTCCACCTGCTGTGGAGAAAGTACTTGCCGAGCTGCTGCAAATAAGGCCCTCTGGCCTCTCTGATAAGTAACCAAAGGTGAGGAGCTGACATGTCTAGTGACGGGGATGTCATGCTGCTGTGATGGTCCTCCCTCCTCGTGAATAACCTCAGGATGTGGTGGTGGTGGTGCTGTGAAAAGCTCACGAGAGATGAACTCCTCCCATGAGATGCCCTGCTGAGCCAACTAATGTAATACTACAAGCTGAATCAAACCATAATGGTAAAGGGTCCTATACTGCTGTGCCGAGCTCTTTCTCTGCATCATGGACACCATCCTCTCAATGTTCTGATAGAAGAAAACAGGGATGTTCATCATCCGTACCCGTGTGAAGTGCATCAATAGGCGAATATGGTACGAATATACATGTGAAAATCTGCCCTTACAGGTAAAATAGAGCATGATGAGCCTCATAATGGGAGCATACTCACTCCTGAGAAATCTGAAGGTAAACACTCCTGTCAAGTGTCTCATGAGTGCTGGTCTAACGAAAGGCTCAAAATGAACACTGTCCAACACCTTGCGCTTATTCCATACCTCTCCGACATTAGGTATCCCTGTGGCATGTGCAATCATCTCGGGTGTCAATGTAAAGTCCACCCCGGCAAGGTTGACATGTCCATCATGCAAGTGTAAAACAAATAGGCGAGCCAACTCTCTGTGGTGCTGAATCCGAGAGATCCTCTCGCAAAACTCATAGCAAGACATGTACTGGAAACATGAGACTGCCATAGGACAAGCCTCTAAATCTGCCAAAGAAGTGGGCTCCTCTCTCTTATGATGACCACCCTTTCCACCCTTTTGAGGCCTCCTCTGTACCTCAATCTCTGAAGCTGATGCCTGGTCATCACTCTGCTCATAGGTTTCGGTTTCTGACATTGTTTAAGGAGCAAAGTGGCCAAAATGTACTGCTGTTTCTACCTTGTAAAATGCTGATTTATATGCTGTTTCAAGGGGGACAAGGAGCATGAGGGGAATGTTAGGGGAGGGACACTTTAAAAGGAAAATGGGAATAAATATATAAAACAGGGATTTAAGGGAAAAAACATTGCAAAAATCATTGCATATGCATCATTATATACATTGTTTACATGGGTATTATGAGAGGTAGGATTAGGGCTTGATTTTTCATTTTTTAGGGAAAGGGGTAGGGTTTAGGTTTTCTTTACAAATTTGAAAGGGAAATTTATATAGAAAGACAAGGAAAATGACATGGGAAATGGGAAAAATGATTTACAAGGGAAAAACCTTAAAACAGCATAAAACCCTAGGCATATTTTACAATTTTAAACCACAGCCATATAGAGCTTTTTCTCTTGCACAATGAGATCTTTAAAACATGTATTCATGATGTATTTAACCATAACAAACAACAATTTGTAAGTTGGAGGGCCTACCTTAGGCAATTTAGCAATTTTTTTGGCTCCTTGGATGAATTTGCAGGTGATTTTGTAAAGAGGGCGCTGACAGGTCGCGTGCCTCACCCAACGGGTCGCGCGCCACTGACGGGTCGCGCCCGTTATAAAATAACACTGCTGGAATGGGCTCGACAGGTCGCGCGCCTGTCAAGCTCACAATTTCGCTCAAACCCTCACCCAATCTCTCTTGCAAGTGAGTTAGATGCACAATGAGGGTAAATGGAGGGAGATTGGGCTTTTATAATTTTGATTTGAAATAATTTCATGCCCAAACCCACTTTATAATGTTTTTCTTTGACACTTTATAAAATTGACCATTTTGGTTTCCTTTGTCCTGAAATTGACTCATTTAATGCTTTTTCTCGATACATTTTGCAGGGATATCATCTGAGGGATCTTGGCAAGGGAGCTAGGGTTACATGTTGTCCTTGGAAGCTTTTTGAAATTTCATCACCTTTTACAAAAATTTGAAAAATGACCTTGGCTTTAAAAACAGGGTTTCTAAATCCAAAGTGAAAATTAACTGTACAAGATAGAAATTTGCGAAGAAACACCTTTAAAATCATCCCTCTGGCCTGCTGAGCACTTATTGACCTTTAGAGACATGACCTTGTAAACAAACTTGACCAAAACCCTAGACCTAGGAATTTGACCTCAAGATAAGACAAGACAAGCTTGAAAGTGACTAAGGACTGAAATGACTTGATCCAACAATGCCAAGAGGGGGACAAAAACACCAGCTCCTCCATCAGGGTTATGGCATGCCTAATGGGATGCAAAAATTGACACTGATGAGACACCTACTTATGCAAATGCAAAGAGCTTTGATCGCTGATGGAGGGCTACAAGACCGACTCTAACATTGGCTCCAATGGGGATGGTAGCTCCTTGGAGGTACCAAGAACCTTAGACCTCTGGGAGAGCAGACCAGTGCTTTATCAACATTGGGCAATGGAGTCAATATTTACAAACAACACAAGACTTTGACTCATTTATTGACTGAAACTTGATTCAAACCGACTCAATTATGAAACCTACATGACTGAAAACTGACTCACAAATGACTCATGTCTGACTTAACTAAAACAAGAACTTACAAAGCTTATTGAAGGGCAGCAGTCCATCAAGATTTGAAATCATGATGACAACCACCTGTGTTTCTTACAAAACAATATACCATCAAACTATATCAAAATGCCAATGCAACCAATCAAGCAGATGCCTTCTTGACTGATTCTCCTACTCAGATCTCATGATCAACAATAGATACTGGTAATTGGGCATCCAAAAACATAGCTGACCATATTCTCCTTCATCACTGAATACTGCAATAATCACCTTCACAGCTGGCTGCAACAAACTTGCTAGAGGATCGTGAAAAACATGAAGACTTGACATTGCCACCTCCTGCTGAAAGAACAAGGTATCCTTTGTTTCAAATTCTGATTTGCCTTCATCATGTGCTTCAGAAAGAGTATGTTCCTGGTCCTCAAAAAATTCTGAACAAGTAGATGAGCAGATATCCTCTTGAAAAAACATTTCAACACATGAGACATATGAAGAATCTGAAAGGTAATCCTGTATGCTATGATCTTCGGTAGTCTGACAATATGGTAGGTCATCTTCATATGATATGACAGCCGGATTATCATCTTTTTGAGGGAAAACATTATCTGTTTGTTGATCTACAAGACAATCATCTTCTTCAACAGAGGAAGAAGTTTCCCCAACACTTTCCTGACTATGTGTGCATTGCAAATCTGCTGTAGCTTGGGCTGTAACAAGACCTTTCAAAAGCTGATCTATCTCCTCTTCAGACAAAGGAGACAATGCCTTTTGTTCTCTTCTGCTTAAACAGTAATTATCTTCATATGATAGGGCACTCAAACTATCATTTATTACTGAATTATTGAAAGGAGATTCATCACTTACTTGCACAAAGATCTCACCTTGTTGTTCATGAACTGACTGGATTGCTTCTTCATGAAGGCTGTGTTCTAATGATGGACTAACAGTATGAATCACTATGTCTTCTTCATTCCAAATGATTTCAACAGAACCTGGAGTAGCTGACTGGACATTATCACAATCTACAATCAACACTGGACTTACTTGCATGATGATGTCTTCTGTGGGCAGATCTGAAATGTCATTCTCCCTTTCATCATTTTCAGCCATATGGCCATCTTCAAGCTATTGATCTTGATTCTGCTGCAAAATTTCTTGATCATTTTGACAGGTATGCTGAAAGGGATTTTCATACAGAGCATCCATGATCTCAACATCCATAAAATTATCATCCTCATAATATTTCTCAAGGCTTTCAATAAAACTATAAGCATGCTTGCAACAGTCTTGAACCAAATTTAATGATGGATAAGAGTCCTTATATCGTTCAATGAACATAGCATGAAAATCCTTTAAATAGTAAATACAAGCAGGCGGCAAACTTTCATACCATGATTGGGCTTCACCTTCCAGAGTGGCCAGGAATATCTTCATCAAGCAATCTTCAGGAAAATCCACCTTCAACTTGCGAATATGCATATGAAATCTAACCAGATGTAAAGCCGCATCCTTCTTACCATCATCATTAAATATAGGCAGATTCCTTGACCAATCTACCTTTGGAATTTTATTTGGAAAACCAGGGATGTGATCTCGGCTCAAGGGAGCATATCTTCTTGTGATTCGGTCCATCTTGAAAAGCTCAAAGCTACTGATCTCTCTGCAGTGAAGTCACCATGAAGCATTGATCTCTGGAGTTTTCAGTGAAGGAGTCGCCAGTGAATGATTTCAGCCTTGCAAGTGTCTGATCGTTGTCCACCATCAACAATCAGATCTGAACTTGATACATGTACTGGGGTAAAATGCAAATGAAGTGCTGTATTCACAAGCTCACGGAGATTGACTGAAGCAGCGTTTATCTACTACAACTTATGCAAAGCAAAAGCGTTTTGAAGGCTACCTGGCGTAACTTCAGGCTCCGTCTAAGACTTATGAATCAAACACATCAATCAACAGACAAGTTGTTCTCCCCAGTATGGTCGCCAATATGTTAGCGCTTGAAATTTCACCTCAGGCTGAGAAAGGTAAACCTCAAGGCAACATCAAACCACTTAGCCTCGTAGCTAGCCCTACGGGGCGGGAGAGGGCTCTCTCCGATCTATCTCGATAAAGACCTTCAATGGGCGAGATAACCAATAGGGTAACACTGATTTTAGGCTAGTAAACTGATCAAAAGGGTTGATTTGGGATTTTTAGGGTTTTTGGTGGCAAATTGAGGAGTAGCAATTTTGGGTGCGGGGATAGGACACAGTTTCTGCAGGGGGTTCTTTGGGGCGAGATAGGATACAGTATTGATGCCTTAGATTGAGGTGAATGGATGAGAAATATAGGTGAGGAGCTAAGGAGAGCAAACAATAACTTTGAATTCTCCTTAAACAGTAGAAAACATTGAAATTAAACAAACTTAAAAGCAGAGCATGGCAGTCATGAATTCTACTTTAACACTTCATTTGTTTAATGTGCAGAAGGAAAAGAAAGGAAATGATTCACATAACACACTTACAATTACATAGAGAAACACACCATCAATACATGTAACCACAAGAATCCCAAAAATGACTGCAAAACCCTGGTCTTCCTTAGCCAAAAATTGCAGAGATACAGTGAATAATACAATGATAGCTTCTCCCTCAAGAGTCCAACCATGAAAATGAGCAAGAAAGTACATAATATAGATCATCTAACCTCTTTCCCTGCCTCCATGGGTCGAGCTCACTATCCTAGGAGCTGTTTCAACCACTTCTAAACTAAGCACTGAAAACTAGGCAGTCAAAACAACTTGCCTCTATAAGCTAGGAAACCAATTCATTCATTTAATTTTCACCTTTTTCCTGAATGAATCTTCTAGAAGAGGTAAATAAGTGTAAAAGTGTCATAAAAGTACATTAATTACATCAAAGAGCATAATAATCTACCCCAAAAAGTCAAACAGGGTCAAACTGCGTTTTTCTAAGCTGTACACTGAAATTTGGAGAAATTTGCCTGACGGGTTGCGCGCCTTTGGGACCACGTTTGGGGCACTTCCATGTGTCCAAATTGAGCAAGAGTAGGCTTGCTGGAAAGGTCTGTGAGTCTACTTTCCACCCAATGGGAATTTCTGAATTTGGTGGTCATTTTCCCCTCCAAAATTTCAATCTCCCAAGACTTCTTTCTGTGTCTCAAAAATGTGGCAGAAAGTCATTTTTTTCTTGTTTTTTGACTTTCTGGAGGCCCAAAACTTCATAAAATCTCTTGGCCATGGATGAGCATATGTAAATTCTCATGAAAAATATGGAAATGCTGAGTTTTTGCAAAATGGAGTTGCCAGGATGAAGGGTCGCGCGGGGGGTGAGACCCGTTAATGGAGAAAACCTGTAAATTGCCTGAAAAAACCAAAATTTACCCAAAATGCTCAAAATTTCTTGGGATTTGTGCTGTGGCTAGGCTATTTAGTGCCTTGGTCCTTCAGTGAAGCCTCGGCCAAGATATGGAGGGGATCGGGCCTCTTTCTCCTTTTTTGCGCCTTGGCCAATCGCCTTTGGAACATCTTCATCTTTGCCTTGCACACGTGCATTCTCACCCAATAATGGTTCTTCATGTTTCTCAACAATTTTTTATCTTGGTTGGCCTTAGCCAACAGCCTCTCCAAGTGAGCATTGAGCTGGATAAGCATGGACTCTCGCTCAGCGGGAAATAGATCACCGGGTCTTCTTTGATTCAAGTTGCGGTCACTACGAATCCTCCACAACTCATCAAGAGCTTGCTCATCCTCCAACTGTTTGTTGCGCTGCTCTAGATATGATATTTTCCATTGTGCCCCCTCTAATCTCCTCTGCAATGCATCATTTTCAGCTCTGAGGTGCTGAATGATCTCCTTTGACTCTAGGCTAGGAGAACTGACATCAAGATCAATAAGCTCTATATCTGGAACACCTGATGGCCCCTCATCAATCCTGGGCTGCCTGCCCCTCTCTGATAGCTGTGCTACTGAAGAAAACGAGGCCCCTTCCACCTGATGTGGAGATAACACTCGCTGAGCTGATGAAGAAGGCGAGACCCCTTCCACCTGCTGTGGAGAAAGTACTTGCTGAGCTGCTGCAAATAAGGCCCTCTGGCCTCTCTGATAAGTAACCAAAGGTGAGGAGCTGACATGTCTAGTGACGGGGATGTCATGCTGCTGTGATGGTCCTCCCTCCTCGTGAATAACCTCAGGATGTGGTGGTGGTGGTGCTGTGAAAAGCTCACGAGAGATGAACTCCTCCCATGAGATGCCCTGCTGAGCCAACTGATGTAATACTACAAGCTGAATCAAACCATAATGGTAAAGGCTCCTATACTGCTGTGCCGAGCTCTTTCTCTGCATCATGGACACCATCCTCTCAATGTTCTGATAGAAGAAAACAGGGATGTTCATCATCCGTACCCGTGTGAAGTGCATCAATAGGCGAATATGGTACGAATATACATGTGAAAATCTGCCCTTACAGGTAAAATAGAGCATGATGAGCCTCATCATGGGAGCATACTCACTCCTGAGAAATCTGAAGGTAAACACTCCTGTCAAGTGTCTCATGAGTGCTGGTCTAACGAAAGGCTCAAAATGAACACTTTCCAACACCTTGCGCTTATTCCATACCTCTCCGACATTAGGTATCCCTGTGGCATGTGCAATCATCTCGGGTGTCAATGTAAAGTCCACCCCAGCAAGGTTGACATGTCCATCATGCAAGTGTAAAACAAATAGGCGAGCCAACTCTCTGTGGTGCTGAATCCGAGAGATCCTCTCGCAAAACTCATAGCAAGACATGTACTGGAAACATGAGACTGCCATAGGACAAGCCTGTAAATCTGCCAAAGAAGTGGGCTCCTCTCTCTTATGATGACCACCCTTTCCACCCTTATGAGGCCTCCTCTGTACCTCAATCTCTGAAGCTGATGCCTGGTCATCACTCTGCTCATAGGTTTCGGTTTCTGACATTGTTTAAGGAGCAAAGTGGCCAAAATGTACTGCTGTTTCTACCTTGTAAAATGCTGATTTATATGTTGTTTCAAGGGGGACAAGGAGCATGAGGGGAATGTTAGGGGAGGGACACTTTAAAAGGAAAATGGGAATAAATATATAAAACAGGATTTAAGGGAAAAAACATTGCAAAAATCATTGCATATGCATCATTATATACATTGTTTACATGGGTATTATGAGAGGTAGGATTAGGGCTTGATTTTTCATTCTTTAGGGAAAGGGGTAGGGTTTAGGTTTTCTTTACAAATTTAAAAGGGAAATTTATATAGAAAGACAAGGAAAATGACATGGGAAATGGGAAAAATGATTTACAAGGGAAAAACCTTAAAACAGCATAAAACCCTAGGCATATTTTACAATTTTAAACCACAGCCATATAGAGCTTTTTCTCTTGCACAATGAGATATTTAAAACATGTATTCATGATGTCTTTAACCATAAAAAACAGCAATTTGTAAGTTGGAGGGCCTACCTTAGGCAATTTAGCAATTTTTTTGGCTCCTTGGATGAATTTGGAGGTGATTTGGTAAAGAGGGCGCTGACGGGTCGCACGCCTCACCCAACGGGTTGCGCGCCACTGACGGGTCGCGCCCATTATAAAATAACACTGCTGGAATGGGCTCGACGGGTCGCGCGCCTCTGACGGGTCGCGCGCCTGGTCTGACGGGTCGCGCGCCTGTCAAGCTCACAATTTCGCTCAAACCCTCGCCCAATCTCTCTTGCAAGTGAGTTAGATGCACAATGAGGGTAAATGGAGGGAGATTGGGCTTTTATAATTTTGATTTGAAATAATTTCATGCCCAAACCCACTTTATAATGTTTTTCTTTGACACTTTATAAAATTGACCATTTTGGTTTCCTTTGTCCTGAAATTGACTCATTTAATGCTTTTGCTCGATACTTTTTGCAGGGATATCATCTGAGGGATCTTGGCAAGGGAGCCAAGGTTACATGCTGTCCTTGGAAGCTTTTTGAAATTTCATCACTTTTTACAAAAATTTGAAAAATGACCTTGGCTTTAAAAACAGGGTTTTTAAATCCAAAGTGAAAATTAACTGTACAAGATAGAAATTTGCGAAGAAACACCTTTAAAATCATCCCTCTGGCTTGCTGAGCACTTATTGACCTTCAGAGACATGACCTTGTAAACAAACTTGACCAAAACCCTAGACCTAGGAATTTGACCTCAAGACAAGACAAGACAAGCTTGAAAGTGACTAAGGACTGAAATGACTTGATCCAGCAATGCCAAGAGGGGGACAAAAACACCAGCTCCTCCATCAGGGTTATGGCATGCCTAATGGGATGCAAAAATTGACACTGATGAGACACCTACTTATGCAAATGCAAAGAGCTTTGATCGCTGATGGAGGGCTACAAGACTGACTCTAACATCACCTACAGCACATGGGAGGTGCGATGCATCCAAACTGTCAATGAGAGACAGTGCGATGGTCCAGGGATGAGACTGAGCTTGGTTTTTGCTAACAGTTTGCAACTAAGTTTAGGGGTTTAGGTTGAGCTAATGATAGGCAGTAAACACAAAGTACAGGGGCTGATCTATTGAGGTTACTTGAGCTACCACCAGGGCACTTAGGATGTTTGCAAGTCAGTTGTTCAGTTCATAAACAAATCTGGAGATTGACTGCAGTAGTGTTGATCTGCTTTGCACTTGCATAACAAATGCAATTCGAAGGCTAGCTGGCTTAACTTCAGGCTCCGTCTGTAGTTGATAAAGCAAACAAATAGAAACAAGAAAACAAGCTATTCACTCCCCAGTGGAGTCGCCATTTTGTTATCGGGAAAACTAGTGTCCATTCAGAGCTACTGGTCCCACTAAGATGGGCAGCTATCTTAGAAACAAACAAACTAAAGTTACTTGCATTTTCCTTTATGAGAGATAGATGAGAGAGAAGCAAAGAGTACCAACCTCAGTCTTTCGCTTGGCTCCTTGCTTGTTTCCTCCCTCCTTTGACAGAGCTTCGCCACTCTTTCCTCACTTGTCTCGCTTCAAAGAACACCTGTAGAGTCAAAGTAGCATGATACCATCAAAGCATAGAGATCTATAACCATAAACAATATAGGATCAGATGTATATTAACCATACAAATGCATATACCAATACAAGATTCAAAAATATACAAGAATATGGAGGAAAACTCAAATAGCTTTATTGATAGAAGTAGTAGAAGAGAGGATTACAACCCATTGGTCTGACCTAGCGCCATCCTCCCAGCATGAAAGCCCTCTTCACCTCATGAAAAGCTTAGATCACCCAACAATACAATGTTGCATAGAGAAACCAACAACACTTCCTTACAAAATACAAAATTCCAGCCCCTGGATCTCTAGGATGAGGGATCCATATATAGATATTTGCAGGTTGGTGAATTAGCTTCTGGGATTTTGATTAGTGTCATTTATCTGATAGTTCTTAGTTCCACTTGGAGATTTCATGATCTCTTACTCATCCCTGGGCGAATTCAGAGAAGCAAGTGTCAAATGGGAAGTTTCTAGAAGATTCTCTAGGTTTCCACCCAGCCAACTTCCTCTACCATTTGTCTGCTCTCGCTCATCGTACCCTACAGAAGGGATTTTCAATATGCATCGCACTTTTTGCATGTGGTAGGTGAGATGCATCACACCCTTAGCACTGAGCAGTATGTATGGTCCAGTTTTGACCAGTTCTGAGTAGTTTTTCATGGAGAACTTCTGGGAGATGATGTAATCAGTTGACCTTATTCCTTTAGGGTATGAAACAACACTTTTAGGGGCTTATAAGCCCTCAGTTTATGGACATATATGATTGGGGTTGCAGTGCCCAAATATGTCTATAACACACTTTTAGTTAAATCTAAAGTGTTCTTTGAATTAGGTAAGAAATCCCTTCATGCTTTAGTTTGACGTATTAACTTTAGATAAAGCTGATGGTTTCTGCTTTATTGGTTTCATTGTAGTAGGCTCAATGGCCTTTATTTTTCCTTTCCAACTATCGTTTTGAAAGTGGCTTAATGAAGATTGAGTGATATCTTTTGAAGCAACTAGATGATATGTTGAGCCATATATTCAAAAGTGACTTGATGAATATTGCACTATATATTTTGAAGTAACCCAATGAGATAAAACCATATCTTCAAAAGTGTCCTAATGAAGATAAAGCCATCACTTTGGAAGTGGCATAATCAAATTGAGCCATATCTCCAAAAAGGGATTGAGGACTATTAAACCATATCTCCAAAATAGGATTGATGAATACTAAGACAAGCTTCTGCAAGTGACCTAAAGAGATTGAGTCATTCTTTGGATGAGGCTCAATATAATTTTCTTATCAAATAGAATGTTATTTTGAAAGGATACAAAGGTATATTCTTTGTGATTATCATGTTTCTTGTGAAAGGGCTAAATGGGATAATCTTCAAAGTAGGCCTAATGGTCCATTTTAAAGATATCTAATTAGGTTCATAATTTGAACAAACCTGTTGGGATGAGAATTTTATTGGATACATAAAATAATGTTTATATTAATTCAATGGGCCAATCACTGAACAAGGAGAGTGGTTTGATATATGTAGAAGGTAATGAAGCAAGAATCCCGAGGGCATAATACACGTGACATGCAAGGGATTCGACTTTTTTTATTGGTAGATTCTCAAATTCACCAAGAAAAAGAGAGTTCTTATTATTTCTTCAAAGCAATGTATGACCCCACACACCTCCACACTTTCCACCCCTATATTTACCTTGAAAACGCCTTTGAAAAATAACATATGATGGTGATGTTGAGTCTTTCGTTGTAGAAATTATTCTCCCCTAAAAATTAGTTTCCATTTTTCATTTCTTGATAGTTAAACAACTGCATACCTTTTCTTTATTTCTAATGGAGCACTATAAATTGCCAAAGGGTTTTGTATTATAAATATCTAGTTGTATGTATGCTATACCTCTACTCATAATTGTTTCCATCAACAATCTAGAGGTTGTGTTTTATATATTGCGTGGATTGGTTGGATCATCTTTGACAATATATTTTTTCATTTCTAACAAGATTTGCTAGGTTACATACTATGATATTTTGTTGAGAATATACACAAATGTAATCACTGACAACCATAATAACGCAAGAAAATTGTGGGAAGCCATTATAGGAGAAAAACTAGTTAGATGGCAAGGTTACTTTGCTCTTTCTAAATGGAAATGGATGTAAATAAAAGCAAGTGAGACCAATTGAACATGGGCTACTACAATTCATAAACCCTTTATTCTCTCTCTCTCTCTCTCTCTCTCTCTCTCCATCCACGTTTATCTACTCTACTCAAATATGGAGAAAAATGCACTTGAATAGAATGGAACCCCTTTTCCTCTTAGTGGCCCAATTTTAAAACAACCCAATAGCCTACAAGTAGTTAAATTCAACCACTTCAACTCTTAAATAGAGTCATAATATTGACGCTTCTAGCGTATTTTTCATCATCATCACCTCGCTAGACCCTTTTTCAATAATAATGGAGGTGATGTGGCATCCTCTTAAATCATGGTGGTTAAAATAGGAAGGTCAAATTTGAGGTGACATAAATTTTCCATAAAAACTTCGATTGAGGTGATTCTTCTGTAGTTTGAAATATGTCTATGTGTATAATAACGCTAGGGGTTTCCATGTGTAAGTACTAAATTATCTCCCCAAAAAATTCCATTTGATGCGTCAAACTACTTTTGAAAGGTTTGAGGCCCCATTTCACCAAAGTAGGACCCATGAATAAAATGGACTTGTCAGCTGATTCCCCCACTTTTCCACTCCGAAAAAATCAAGATGGATTAAAAATAAATTAATGATCTAATCAAATCAATTATTCATGCCACCATAGTTAGAATCTATCTCTGTTGTAATTAATTGTCTTGTATCAACTTTTTCAACATTCATTCGCTCATCATGGAATTAGAGTATAAATTTCATTATCTTCAATAGTCATTTGCATGATCAAAATTTGCACTTAGGTTTAATTTTACTAATTATTTAAGACCAAAGTTTAAGAGCTTCATTTATATCCCTTAGCATGTGGAATTTGGCTTCAAAATTTAATGTTTTAGGTCTCTCTCCTCTTGGAATCATTTCATTGTTTTGAAGATGATGATTTTGTAGGTGACAAGACTTAAGTGTCCCAACAATGGCTTCAACCTTCACATTTCTAACAATTTCATTAGTTATAGCTAGAAGTCTTGTAATGATCATGAAATATAATAAAAATTGTTTTCAATAGTTACATGATCTTTATATCAGTTACAGGATGCCCTGTAACAAACATATTTGAATACACCTTGTAATTCAAGTTTATAAGCTCTAGGTTAAGGGTCTAGAGCTACCTAAGTGATTCTAGTATCTCTTCTCTCCATTATTCCATAGGTCTTCATTAACAACATCAACAATTTTTGTTTCAACAATAAGTCTTAACATTATAAATTACTCACTCTGAACACTTAGATGCTTCACCTCAATATAAAATAGTTTTAGGTTTAGTTTATCCTTGTAACTCTATTCATAAACTTCAACATGCAACACTTCATCGAGATTGCATTAAGGTAAGCTTAATCTAAGAAATCAAATTTGTAATTCTTATAGTTCATTTAAAACATGGAAAGGTATCAAAAATAAGCCTTCAGGCTCAATCTAATGTGTATAGGCATTTACTCCTATACCCTTGCCCCTACACCCTTACTCCTATTCTTGGAAACAATGTTAATACTAGGGGGGTGAATCAATATTAAGGCTAATTTTAATTTTTATGCCAATTTATATTTCTTCTTTCAAACTTGGCATCCATTATATGTGACCAACCATTAACAACCATATCACAACACAAGCATACACATCATGAGCAACAAACACATGAGAAGAGAAGGTTTTACATGGAAACCCGTTCGGGAAAAAACCACCAAAGCTTCTTCTTGTTATTGATGTAAACTAAGAGAACCTACTCTATTACATCAATCTGTTTTTGAGCAACCACTCACAGGAAGCACCAACTCCCCTTGATTATTTTCTAGAACACACTAGTAGGAAGAACCAACTCCCTCCTTTTGTATACACTTCATCAACTTACCAGATGCACCATGTGAAGCACCAATTTCATGGATTTTTGGCAGGCAACAACTTGAAGCTCCTTGGATTTATGAAAGCACCAACTTGCAGGAAGCACCAACCCTCAATACTTCTCAAGCATCCACAATAGATGGAAGCACCAACTTCCTATATGCAGGCTCCAACCCACACTCAAATATGACCTCAATGTTCATTGTAATTGGCAGAAACTCTACCTGATATCATCTTTATTCTCTTCATCCCTTGGCCCACACAACATTCTCTTTTCTCATCCCTTTGCACACTTTGCAACCACTCTTTGTTCTTCTTAACATCCCACTAACACACTTATCACACAACACTCCACTATTCTTGGCCCTCTTCTCTGAGAAACATACCTTTAGATCTCACCCGCTTCTATTCAACATGCTCTCTCGACCTTTCACACCACAACACCAACTCACTCATCCTTCTTCCTCTACACAACATTTTTGGGTCACTTTCCTTTGCTTAAGTACTCTTAGCCTTTCTCTGCAAAATAGGCTCACTTGGACTGACACAACAGCGCACACACTCACCCACAGAGCTCTCCACTCAGCTCACTTGAAAATGTTTCATTCCCCCCCATTACTCAACTACAATCACTGGTTTTGTTCCTCTTTTGCACACATGTTGAGTTTTCCTCTGTTTTCCTCCATCACCCTTCCATTCACATTGCTTGAGTGTACCTTTGCATGGATCTCCATTCTGTTGTTGTGTCTGACTCGACCATTGTTGCCTCATTATCTACTAAGAATGGGCTCTTGGGAATTTATCCATACTGAGAATTAATTCTCAGAGTCACTACATAAATCTCAAAATGCATAGCATCATGGCTTCTCTAAACTGATGGCTTTATTCTTCATTTAATCCCCTATAGCATGCACATAATATCATTGATGCCTTACTTCTCAGCACAAGACACGTCTAACGGTCTTCTCTACAGATCATGATCCTCACTTCCTGGACTTGATGATCTCTATATCTATCTCTTTTGTATGACAATCATCATTTACTCCATCAACCAACTACTCTATGTTCATTTACTCTTAGTTGTTGACTCATCCAACCTTCAATACATTTGTGCTACACTACATCGTAACTTTTATTAAGAAAATGTTATGATATTACAATATTCTGATTGGCATTTTAGCCCTTTCTTGATTAGCCCCTTATCATCTTTCCTGATATGACTACTGCCTGTAACCATTGGTATATCAATTAGGTTCTATTCTGTTTAGGATCCTTTCGATGACCTATCTCCTTGTGTATTTCTCTCCGCCCTTAGTTCTTTAGGGTTTTACAACCAAATGCCAATCAATCATCGGAAGCCCTTGGTATCATAAATTTTACAAATTTCAATTACAAAATGAGTTTTGAGGTCTTCAACCTTCGATATATGTGATGTCTCCATATCAATTAGGTGGTAGGTATTTCATTCCACCCGTGGTTCTTTGGGCCCCCATGACCAAATTCTAATCATACATCAGAAGCCCCCTATATCATAACCTTTTCAAATTGCAATGAGAAAAGAGTTATGAGGTATCCTTCATCCAAAAGGCTCCATAGCACTAAGGTGCAAGGCCCTGCTTGTGCCATTGGATATTTGGGTCTCCCACAACCATGTGCCAATAACATTGGAAGCCCTTTTCATCTGAACATTTTCAAATTTCAATACACAAGAGTTACGATAACTCCAACCACGGGGGCTTCACTGGAGGAGCAATACCATACCACGTGGGCTAATATTTGGGGATATATATTAAGGAAAAAATGGCATAATATATTGGGTGATATATAGGGGGAAAAAGGTTTTTATATCGGAAGGTATAAAAAATGAAGTTCAAAGTTAAAGAAAAAATATAAGATGGTATAAAAAATGTTAACAAAAATTGGATACGTACAATATCTAGTGGAAGTAGGGGTTTTATAAATTGGGAATGTTGGGTGTGGAGCATGATTATTTAGAGGTCTTTGTTTCAGCTAGATGTATACCCCAGGAAGTTTGTACACCCCTCCACGTGGGGGGTTGCGGGGGAACTTGTTCCCCACCCCCTACAGGGGTTCGGGGGGGCCGATCCCCCCTAGCTGGGGGGTTCGAGGGCTAGTGGCCCCCCGGCGGGGGTTTCGGGGACAACACCCCTCAAGCTAAAAACAGATGTAAAATTGCCTTATAAAAGTATAGTAATTTCTAATAAATCTGGGCCATTCATTAGGAAGATGATTTGGGTTTTTTGCCCTAGAAAGAAACCCCTCTCTTTGTATGAGGGCATTGTATTGAGGCTGTGTAATATATGTGTATTCTCCGAGTGAGAAATAGAGAGGTGAGATTGTGAGAGAAAACAAAGGATATTACAGCAGATCTGCTGTAGGTTGTGTGTCTTCATTTTTCTGGATAATATAAAGGAAGGATTGGTTGTTCAGGGTGGACATAGCCCAAAATGGGTGAAGCACATATATCTGTGTCTCTCTGGTTTTATGTGTTTGTGTTTTTTCGCATATTATATGTCTTGCATTTCTCTGTCATATATAATATTTTTCTAACAACTCATATCAGAGCTACTAGGTCTATTTGGCTGATAAACTTGCAGGAAATAAGGGTTCCACATTTGAGTGGGAGAAATTGTGGAAGATGGTAAGTTTAGGGTCAATAAATTTAACGCCCAAAACTTCTCGTTGTGGAAGATGTAGATGGAAGATTATTTGTATCAAAAATATCTGTACCTACCATTGGGCGGAAAAACAAAGATGTCGACGGGTATGACAGATGAAGAATGGAACCTTCTCGATAGAAAGGCACTTGGAACAATACGGTTGTGCCTCACAGTGTCGGTCACCTTCAACATTTCGAAGGAAACAAAGAGAGATGGTTTGATTAAGGTGTTGGTGAAACTATATGAAAAACCCTCGGCCTCAAACAAGGTATTTATTATGAAACGGTTATTTAATATGAAGATGTCGGAAGGTGGATCTATTGTAGACCATTTAAATGATTTTAATACTGTTACAAGTCAATTAAGTTCTGTAGGGGTAAACTTTGATGATGAAGTTAGAGCTCTGTTATTATTGTGCTCATTGCTAGAAAGTTTGAATGATTTAGTAATGGCCATTAGTAACTCTGTTTCTGGATCTAGTACTTTAAAGTTTGATGATGTTGTCAGTGCTATCCTTAGCGAGGAAATGCGACGGAAAATCTCTAGTGAGACATCAGGTAATGCTTTGAGTGCAGAGCAAGGATAATTTTAGGGGCGAATGTTCGCCCTTTGGCGAAATTAAGGGGTTTTAAATTTTTAGTGGGCGAATATTTTGTATCATAGTACATTTTTACAAATCACCTCAAATAGTCCACCTTATTTTAAGGGAGAGGGTAAAAAAGGTAAATTTAGCCCTTGAAATTAGGACTTACAACCTTCCATTCGCCCATTTTTAAGAATACGTTTTATTCAAGTGAATCCATTCGCCCATTTTCAAGAATAGGTTTTATTTAAGTGAATCCTATGGGCCAAATACCATATTTATAAAAGAGGTGTGGTAAATTAATAAACATATAAATAAATGAGAGGTATGGTAAATAAATAAACATTTTTTATATTTACTCCATAAGTCACCTTATATACATGTAAGGGTGTAAACAAATAAAAATATAAGTAAAGTGGAGGTATGGTAAATAAATAAAACGTCTTTTTATACTTACTCAAAAGGTATGGTAAATAAATAAAAATATAAATAAACTAGACATATCATAAATAAATAAAACCTCTTTTTATATTTAGTCCATAACCCTCGTTCTATTTATGAAGGCTCAAGAAAGAGGTTTTATTTAAGTGAATCATATGGGCCAAATACCATATTTGTAAAGGAGGTATGGTAAATTAATAAAAATGTAAATAAACGAGAGCTATGGTAAAAAAATAAAACATTTTTTTATATTTACTCCATAAGTCACCTTATATTTATGAACACTCAAAAAATGGGTTATATTTAGGTGAAACCTATGGCCAAAATACTATGGGACAAATACCATGGACTAGATTGTTATTAATACCATGCAAAAAAACATTATTAACCCTAATATTAGAATTAATAAAAATAAAAATGGCACATGGTATTGACCCATGGTATTCACCAAAATGGCACATGGTATTGACCCATGGTATTCACCTAGAATGTAGCCTATTTAAATGGGGGAATTAAACCAGCATGTAGCCTATGCTAAGATTCACTAGGACTTTACAAAGTTTTATTATTTAGTGAAAGACTCGCGAAGATCTTACAAGATTTTATAATTGAGCAAAATATTCGCCATGCCTGGTGAGAGATTTGCCAAAAAATTATATATACATATTATATTATTGATAAAATCGCCTTCCATTTTTCCTATATACCATGGAGATTCGCCCATTTATTATATTTATAAATTTAGGGGACGTTCTTAAAATTTTCCCTGGTGCAGAGTCTAGGGGAAGAAAAATGGAAAGAGGAAATAGCTCAGGATATCGCAGTAAATCAAGGAAAGGCAGATCCAAGTCCAGATCGGGGATAGTGTGCTGGAAATGCGGAAAGAAAGGACACCTAAAGAAATACTATAGATCTTGGAAGGGAAAAGAAGGATATGCACAACAAGAAAACAATCATGAAGCAAATGTGACAGGTGAGGTGTTACAAGATGCTTTGATTCTTTCTTTCGAAAATATTACTGATTCCTAGGTGGTAGATTCAGGGGCCTATTCCATGCCACACCTGATAAGAAATATTTTCATGACTATGTTCAAGGAGATTTTGGACAAGTCCATTTGGGTGATGATAAACCCTGTAAAATTGTTGGAATGGGTAAGGTTCTTGTAAAACAATAGAATGGAAACCAATGGCTACTAAAGGAGGTAAGGCATGTTCCAAATATAAAGAAAAATCTGATTTCAACAATGCATTTAGGCGGTGAAGGTTGTGTGACAACTTTCACAAATGAAGCTTGGAAGGTCACCAAAGGAGCCCTAGTAATAGCAAAAGGTGAAAAGGTTGGTACATTGTATTTATGCAATGGTATTTCAAACTCTGTTAATGCTTTAACTTCCAAAGGAGCAGATGCAACATTATGGCATCATAGGCTCGAACACATGAGTGAGAAGGGGATGAAGATTATTCACTCAAGGAATTTGTTGTCGGGTTTGAAGAAAGTTGATTTGGACTTCTGTGAAAATTGCATTTATGGAAAACAGAAGAGAGTCAGATTTCTCAGAGTTGGGAAAGAAAAGAAGAGCAAAACATTAGAGCTCGTGCATACAAATGTATGGGGACCTGCTCAGGTATCATCTCTCGGTGGATCTCGTTATTATGTTACTTTTATTGATGATGCAACTAGAAAAACTTGGATTTATTGTATTCAGAATAAATCTGATGTATTTGATACTTTCAAGAAATGGAAAGCTTTGGTTGAGATTGAGATAGGAAAGAAATTGAAGTGTCTCAAATTAGACAATGGAGGTGAATATTGCAGCAAAGAGTTTGATAGGTACTATTCAAAGCATGGAATTTGTAGAGAGAAGACAATTCCAAGAACACCACAAGAAAATGGTGTGTCAAAAAGGATGAACAGAACAATCATGGAGCGTGCAAGGTGCATGAGATTGCATGTAGGATTGCCTTTACAGTTTTGGATAGATGCTGTAGATACTGATGTTTATCTAATAAATAGAGGGCCTTCAAGTTCCTTGGATGGTAGTGTTCTAGAGGAAGCATGGATAGGTAAAAAGGTAATCTACTCTTTTTTAGAGCCTTTTGGTTGTGAGGCCTTTGTCCATATTAATAAATAAAATAGAACAAAGCTTGAGGAAAAATCAAAGAAATGTACCTTTATTGGATATGGTGTTAATGATTTTGGTTATCGATTATATGATTATTAAAATCACAAAATCATTAGGAGAAGAGATGTAATATTCATTGAAAAGGTCTTGTATAAGAATCAATTGCAGGAAAAGAAACAGAAAAAAGAAAACAAGGAATACACAGTTCTTGATGGGATCACTGAAAAAGTAAAGGTGCCTGAAAATAACAATAATCAACAATCACAACAACAGGCACCCAAAACACCTGAAAGTGGTGTTAGAAGATCTACCAGGATAAGTATACCCCCTGAACGATACTCTCCTTCATTATATTATTTATTTTTGAATGATTCTGGTGAACCAGAATGTTATGAAGAAGCAATGCAGGTTGAAAGTAGGAAGAAGTGGGAGCTAGCCATGGAAGAAGAGATGGACTCCTTAATGTATAACCAGACTTGGGACTTAGTCAGGTTGCCTGCAGGTAAAACTACATTGCAGAATAAATGGGTTTACAGGCTGAAGGAAGAAGATGGAGGAAAATAGAGGTACAAAGCTAGACTTGTGGTAAGGGGATTTGCACAGAAGAAAGGAATTGATTTTGATGAAATATTTTCTCCTGTTGTTAAAATGACTTCAATCAGAACTATTTTAAGTCTAGTAGCAGTTGAAGATTTGCATCTTGAGCAGTTAGATGTAAGGATAGCCTTTCTCCATGGGGATTTGGAGGAAGAGATACATATGCAACAGCCACAAGGATATGAGGTAAAAGGGAAGGAGAAACTAGTGTGCAGGTTGAAGAAGAGCTTGTATGGCTTAAAACAGGCTTCAGGGCAGTGGTATCTAAAATTTGACAAGTTTATGTATGAACAAGGTTATACTATATGTCACTCTGATCATTTTGTTTATCTGAAAAAGCAAAATGATGGAAGCTATATTATAGTGTTATTGTATGTAGATGACATGCTTGTTGCGGGGTCTAACATGTAGGAAATAAATGTGCTCAAAAGAAAATTGGAAAATTGATTTGCAATGAAGGATTTGGGAGCTGCAAAACAAATCCTTGTATGAGAATAACTAGAGACAGGAAAAATTGCAAATTAACATTGTCTCAGCATGAGTACATACAAAAGGTGTTGAAAAGATTTAATATGCACAATGCAAAACTAGTTAGTACACCTTTTGCTAGCCATTTCAAACTTAGTAAGGAGATGTGCCCAAAGACCCATGAAGACATGGATTATATGTCTAAAGTTCCATATGCATTAGTAGTTGGAAGCGTAATGTATGCAATGGTCTGCACAAGGCCTCATATTGCACATGTAGTGGGAGTTGTAAGCAGGTACATGAACAATCCAGGGAAAGAACATTGGATGGCAGTGAAATGGATTCTCAGATATTTGAGAGGTACCACAAATCAAGCATTATGCTTTAGTGGTTCAAACATTTCTCTACAGGGATATGTTGATGTAGATATGGTAGGTGACAGAGATAACAAGAGGATCACTATAGGATATGTATTTACTATAGGTGGAACAACTGTCAGTTGGGTTTCAAAAATCCAAAGTGTTGTTGCACTTTCAACAACAGAAGTAGAGTATGTTGCTGCTACAGAGGCTAGTAAAGAAATGATTTCGTTACAAAGGTTTATGGGTAAATTGGGTAAGAAGCATGATATGGGCATGTTATATAGTGATAGCCAAAGTGCCATTCATCTTGCAAAGAACTTAGCATTTCATTCCAGGACTAAACACATATAGCTCAAGTACCATTTCATACGATCAGTGTTGGAAGATGGAGAGTTGAAGCTGGAAAAGATACACACTAGCCAGAATCCTGCACATATGCTAACAAAAGTTGTAACTAGGGAGAAACTGAGAATATGCTCAGTTTCAATTGGTCTTCAAGGATTACGATGAAGATGAGAAAGAGCCAGGTCCAAAGAGGAGTCATTGTCCAACAAATGAAGCAACAGTGGAGTTGCTACAATCATTCTCCAAGTGGGAGATTGTTGGGTGTGGAGCATGATTATTTAGAGGTCTTTGTTTCAGCCGGATGTATATCGCAAGAATTTTGTACACCCCTCCATGCGAGGGGGTGTGGGTGGGACTTTTCCCCCCTGCGGGGGTTCAGGGTGGCCAATCCCCCCTCAACTGGAGGCTCCGGGGGCCAGCGGTCCCCCGGCGGGGGTTAGAAGTATAGTAATTTCTAGTCAATATGGTTTGTTCATTAGGCGGATGATCTGAAGGTAGAACTTATGTTTAGTTTAGGGTTTTTTTCCCTAGAAGGAAACCCCTCTCTTTGTATGAGGGCATTGTATTGAGGCTGTATAATAGATGTGTATTCTCCAAGCGAGAAAAAGAGAGGTGCGATTGTGAGAGAAAAAAAAGGATATTGCAGTGGATCTGTTGTAGGTTGTGTCTCTTCATTTTGCTGGATAATAGAAAGGAAGGACTAGCTGTTCAGGGTGGATGTAGCCCAAACTGGGTGAACCACGTATATCTGTGTCTCTCTAGTTTTATGTGTTTGTGTTTTTTCGCATATTATATGTCTTGCATTTCTCTTTCATATATAATATTTTTCTAATAGGGAAGGTGTCTTGGGTTAGTATTGGTAGCGAGTTAAATAATGTGATTTTTAGGGTCACTTTCCAATATGTTGTCAAATTAAGGGTATTGTTTAATATTCCATGAACGCATGAAATAGGTCAGAGGTTCATTGAGTGAAGCCCCCATGACTCCAACCTCTGATATGCCGACCTCTAACATGACATCATGTTGTTGTCATTATCTCCACATGGCGCCTCCATAGTGGTGACACGTGTCACCCGGAGTTTCCCCATTAGACGACACAATATTCCCGAATCTCTCTAACACATGTCCTTTATACTACCACATCATGATAACGTCATCTACCTTGTCAGCTCTTGAGGGCCAATCA
Source organism: Pinus tabuliformis (assembly GCA_031772625.1). Taxonomy (NCBI): domain Eukaryota; kingdom Viridiplantae; phylum Streptophyta; class Pinopsida; order Pinales; family Pinaceae; genus Pinus; species Pinus tabuliformis. The sequence continues at coordinate 162,451,427 of CM062807.1, forward strand.
TCTGATACCATGTGTCCTATTGGAGGAGAGAGAAAGGGTCCCTTGATACTTTGCTTTTGCAATGAAATCCTTTGTTATTCCCTCCTCCTTGCAACCTCGACGCTTTTAAGAGAATTCAAATAATAAGAACTTATGAAATATTGACCTTTGATGTTCCAACCTTCTGAGGTTCTCACCTACTGAGGTTTCGATATTCATCCTAACGAGGTCCCAATATGCCTAGGTTGTGATATTCCAACCTTCTGAAGTTCTGATATCCTCCTGCTCCAAGGTCTGATATGTCCAACCTTCTGAAATTCGGTTCTGATATCAGGTTCTGATATTTGGCATGCTCCTTTCAGGTTTCTTTTAAATAAATAAATGAGGAAATATATCGATATTCCTTCCTCCAGTATTCTAACCTCTAATATTTTGATGTTCTAACCCTTCTGAGGTTGCGAGATTCCAAGCCTTGAATCACCTTTTAGCTTTTCTTTCATGGCCTAAGTCACCAAAATTTTACTATAGATAACTCTTGATCTAGGAGGAAATTTGTAGACTTCCACATACCATTGGAAATAACCTTCAGAGCACCTTTAAGAGAATCTTCAGAGCCCATCTGCTACCTAAAAAATGGCTACAAAATCTCTTCCATTCTTCGCACCTTATCTCTTCTTCTTCTACCTAGAACCTAGACTCCCAACCACCATAGTCGTCATTTTATGGCTTCTCCAATAAGCCTACTACTATGGCGATTCTCTACTAGATATTGGAACAACCATAGGACCACCCCTGAGCTTAACATATCAAGCACATCAAACTAGCCCAATTACCATGACAGTTAGGCTACTGGAAATCAAAGCCCACATCTATTGCCACAAACATCCATGCTAGTATGGTTGACATCAATGCCAACACTTTTTCCAAAAGTCATACAATTCCAACTTCCCAACACATCTCCCACCATGGTTTTTGACATCAATTCCAACACACTTGCAGCCAATGTCCATCTAAACAATTCCAATTGTCAAATAATATCCCCCTTTGGCATTGATGGAAACACCTCATCCTCATCACTTCTTCACTTCGATGGCCAATCCTCTTGTTTCTTCCACACTTTTCCTAGAATGAACCACCAATGTCTTTCTCTCCTCTACATGGACCATCACAACTTCCCCATTAATTCTCTCACCCTTTGACATCAATGAAAAAGGGCTACAAGTTTCTTTTTGCTTCCCCATGTAATCATCAATTTTCGATGACGAGGGCCTAGCTGTTGATGTGCCTTCTTCTCTACCTATAAAATGGACATATGTGATATTCTCCCCTAAACATATATTCTATTTCCTTTGAATTCCTCCAGTTTTTGACACCTTATGGTTGTTGGATGAATGCTTCTCTTTCCAATGTATCTTTTTGTATCAATTAAAAATAAAATTGATACCAATTAAACTACTCATGGTATTTTTCTTGCTGCAAATTCCAATAAATGATGATGCATTTCATCTTGCTCTTCACCATTGCTTCTACTTCATCCTCTCTACTCACTTCTCTTGAGCATCTTAAACACTTCTCCCCTTGAGACAATACTTCTACAATAGGGACTTTTGCTTCAATAATACCAATTGCACAAATAAATTGATACAAATTGGATGCGATGTACTAGAAAAACTCTAATAGCTATTTTTTAAAAATAAATTCCCATTTCCACAAAAGGTTACTTCATATGAACCCAAACTATGAACTGACATAGTGATGCCAATTGGAAGTGAAGGTACCTACATGACTTATACCAAGTGTGTTCTTGAACATAAGAGTACTAGGCAAAATCAGATTCACAACTCAATTGAAATAAGGGTATTCCACCCAAGGTGAGAAACTTTCATTTACTCAACGATCTTTCTTCTGGATGCTAAGAATTGTTCCCTGCTACTGCTAAATAAAGTAGATGCCCCTGAGCCAATTCACTCTAATCTGTTGCATCCGCTTCCTTTCTTCTACGTGGGAACTTGTACTGTGGACCGGACTTGACTTCATTATGCACTTCTGCTACTACCTATCTTCTTCTCTCATAACATAAAGTATTGTCGTTGTACTCCCCTAAAACCTAGCTAGCTACACTCCTCCTTTCTCTTTTAATTTTGATACATTATAAATAGAAGAATACATTACTGTAATTAGAAAGGGTACTCAAACATACCTTCAACAATGAGATACACTTCTCTTTTTTTTCCTTCTAGCTTCCTGCATCTGACTTATTCACCCTCCCTTGAGGCCATTCTCTTCCTTTACTGAAGAGAAATAATGGATCTACTCCCCTTGAGTAGATAATCCTTCTTCTTCTTCCAAACCTTCAATGGGTGAGTCCTGACAAAAGCAATACCTTCCACCTTCTTTTTTCCCTTGTTTGAGATCTATCTTGGCTACGCAAGGCTGAAGGAAGCTTCTCCTTCAAATCCTCTTTCTTCACCTAGATCCTCTTTCTCCTCCCTTTCCTTACCCAAAGATTATGCTCATTATAGCTTGTGATTATAGAGGGATTACTACAAGAGTGGGAGGATCATTCTTCTGATTTCTTCCTCCTCTTCTCATATTTCTCTTATGACACAGAGCACTGAAGACAAACTTGTATTATGTTGTACCATTTTTTCTTCTCATATTCAAATCTCGAGCTACAACATTTGCATGCATATGCTAAGAAGGGCATCATTTATCCTCATATATGACACTTTCTATCTTGTGCCCAATATTGCCACACTTGTAGCATCCAACAGGGCTTAGGAATGGAGCCATAAGATTGTTATGCTTGGAGGAATTCCTATTGGAACTTCCCTCATAGCCAACATGGGTTCTCCTGGACACTTTGTGTGTCCTTGGGTTGTTGCTTCCCAAAAAAAATTGTTTTCTTCCATGCCATCTACATTCTATGGATTTATGTCCAAAATTATTCCAAGAAAAACAATAACCATGAAAAGGCTTTTGATGAAAAAAGTTACCTTTTCTTTGAAGGATTTGTCCTTGAGGGAGAAAGGACTTCTTTTGTTTCTTTATGTGCCTTCCATGGTAGTTTTCGTTACTGCCTTACATTACTTCTTGCTACTACTTGGCTTTCTTCTATTTCTCTCCTCATTATTGTTGCCTTTTCTTCTCTGGTTATTGTTGCTTTCCATTTTGCTACTAGAGTTCAACAACGTATTTTCCTCTGTTGTTGTTGGAAACTCGAATCCCCTTTACCTTGAAACTTGACCCTTCAACCTTTGTCTTCTTCCTCTCCCAAGCTTCTGATATTGAGACAACTCTTTACCAAAATTTTCCAAGTCATTTCTGAACGAGACTAATTCAACTTGTAGTCTCTCATAGTGAGCTTCTCTTTCATCTAGCTAAAATGTTATCCTTCCATTCAATCTTCTAGCCTCTTCTTGTTGGGGATTTAGATCGACTATTTTTTTTCTCAATTTCTCATTCTCAAGCCCATAAATTTTCAAGTGCTCCTCTTTCTTGATATTTGCCTCTAATAGTTCCTTGATCTCCTTTAGAGTAGAGATCAGCTTCTTTCTAAAGTAGATCCTTCCATTCAAATCCTTCTCTTCACTATCATATGTGTTAGTTGAGTCACCATAGAGATCTAAAATAATCTTTGTGTCCATGGAGTCTTCCATAGGTCTAAGGGTTATTCCATCTTCATCACTTCCAATGATACCCGTATTCTCTTCACGGGATATACTCTCTTCTTGTCCATAGGATCCCTCATTTTTTATTGCTACTAAAGTGCATATATCTTCATTACTACTACTAGATGCATGTCTATCTTTATCTTCAAGTGATTCACATGAACATATAGATAATGAATGACCTATTTCTTTACATTTATCACAAAGAAATAGCTTACCTTTAGAGCAGCATGGTCTCCCTTCTTAGACTTCTTCATCATACACACAAATGTGATGAGCAACAACTTCTGCATGTTCTGTCTCATTACTAGGGCAACTATTAGAAAATTATATATTACAGAGGAATGAAACACGTAGAATATATTGCATAAATATAAACACATAAAACACATAAAACAAGAAAGAGATAGATATACGTGGTTCACTCAATTTGAGTTACGTCCATGGAGAAACAATCAGTCCTTCCTTTTGTATTATCCAACAAAATGAAAAGATACAACCTACAGGAGATCCGTTGTAATTCCATCTTTGTTCTCACATAATATGTTCTCTCTTTCTTGCTCAGAATACACATCTACATAACCGCAATCAAATTCCCTCATATATAGCGAGGGGTTACCTTATAGGGAAAAAACCCTAAATTAAAGATAACTTCTACTGTCATATTTCCCCCTAATGATCGGCGTAGATTAACTACAAAATTACAACATTTTACAAGGCAATTTTACATCTATTTTTAGCTTTTGGGGCGTTACCCCCGATGCCCTATCAAGGGGGTGCTTTAAAGAATCACTGTCACCCCCCTAGACCCCCCTGGCTGCGCTACAAAACGGGTGGAGTTACCACCCCATTATGAATTGGGGTCCAATGTGGCAATACCTTTGAACAAAGAATATAATTAGGCTCCACACCCAACAATCTCCCACTTGGATACTAGTTATAACAACTCTATTGCTGCTTCATTTGTTGAAAAATGACTCCACTTTGGACCTGGTTGTTTCACATCTTCATCATCATACTTGAAAACCAATTGAAATTGAGAAGAATCTCAGTTTCTCCCTGGTTACAACTTTTGTTAACATATCTGCAGGATTCTTTCTAGTGTGTATCTTTTGTAGCTTCAACTGTCCATATCCCAACACTGGCTGTATGAAATGGTACTTGAGGTGTATATGTTTAATCTTGGAACTAAATGCATATTTCTTTGCAAGATGTATGGCACTCTAGTTGTCACTGTATAACCTTCCCAACTCCCACTTCTTACCTAATTCATCCACAAACCTTTGTAACCAAATTATTTCTTTACTAGCCTCTGTAGCAGCAACATACTCTGCTTCTGTCGTTGAGAGTGCAACAACACTTTACAATTTTGAAACCCAACTAATTGTTGTCCCACCTACAGTAAACACATACCTTGTGGTGCTCCTCTTGTTATCTCTATCACCAGCCATATCTGCATCAACATATCCCTGTAGAGCAATGTTTGAACCATCGAAGCATAATGCTTGATTTGTGGTACCTCTCAAATACCTGAGAATCCAGTACACCACCATCCAATGTTATTTTCCTAGATTGTTCATGTACCTGCTTAAAACTCCCACTACATGTGCAATATCAGGCCTTGTGAAGACCATTGTATACATTAAGCTTCCAACTATTGATGCATATGGAACTTGATATATATAAGCCATTTCTTCCTGAGTCTTGGGACGCACCTCCTTACTTAGTTTGAAATGGCTATCCAAATATATACTAACTGGTTTTTCATTCTGCATATTAAATCTTTTCAACACATTTTGTATGTACTCACTTAGAGACAATGTTAATTTTCGATTCTTCCTATCTCTAGTTATTCTCATACTAAGGATTTGTTTTCTAGCACCCAAATCCTTCATTGCAAATGAGTTTTCCAATTTTATTTTGATCACAGTTATTTCTTGCATGTTAGAACCTACAACAAGCAGGTCATCTACATACAATAACAATATAATATAGCTGCCATCATTTTTCCTTTTGAGATAAACACAATGATCAGAGTGACATCTAGTATAACCTTGTTTAGACATAAACCTATCAAATTTTAGATACCACTGCCTTCGAGCCTATTTTAAGCCATACAAGCTCTTCTCCAACCCGCACACTAGTTTATCCTTCCCTTTTACCACATATCCTTATGGCTGCTGCATATATATCTCTTCCTCCAAATCCCCATGGATAAAGGTTGTCTTTACATATAACTGCTCAAGATGAAAATCTTCAGCTCCTACTAGACTTAAAATAGTTTTGATTGAAGTCATTTTAACAATAGTAGAAAATATCTCATCAAAGTATATACCCTTCTTCTGTGCAAACACCTTCACCACAAGTCTAGCTTTATACCTTTTTCTACCTCCATCTTCTTCCTTCAACCTGTAAACCCATTTATTCTGCAATGTTGTTTTACTTGCAGGCAAGCTGACTATGTCCCAAGTCTGGTTATGTACTAAGGAGTCCATCTATTCTTTCATGGCTTGCTCCCACTTCATCCTGGTTTCTAGCTGAACTGCTTCATCATAACATTTTGGTTCACTGGTTCACCAAAATCAGTCAACAATACATAATATAATGAATGAGAGTATCATTCAGGGGGTATACTTATCCTGGTAAATCTTCTAACACCACTTTGAGGTGTTTGAGGTGCTTGTTGCTGTTGTGGTTTCTGTTTTTGTTCTGGTTCTTGATCAAATTTCTTATTCTTAGGCAACTTCACTTTTTGTGTGATCTCATCAGGCACTGTGTATTCTCTATTTTATTTTTCCTATTTCTTTTCCTGCATCTGATCCTTATGCAAAATCCTTTCATTGAATATGACATCTCTGCTCCTAATGATTTTTTATTTTTCATAATCATAAAAGAAATAACAGAAATCATTAACACCATATCCAATAAAGGTACATTTCTTTGATTTTGCCTCAAGCTTTGTTCTATTTTAATTAATAATTTGGACAAAGGCTTCACAACCAAAAGTCCTTAAAAGTGAGTAGTTTACCTTTCTACCTGCACATGCCTCCTCTGGAATACCACCATCCAAGGAACTCGAAGGCCCTCTATTTATTATATAAACAACAATATCTACAACATTTTCCCAAATATGTAAAGGAAATCCTACATGAAATCTCATGCACCTTGCATGCTCCATAATGGTCTTGTTCATCCTTTGTGACACACCATTTTCTTGTGGTTTTCCTTGAACTTTCTCGTCTCTGCAAATTCCATTCTCTGAATAGTACTTTTCAAACTCTTTGTTTCAATATTCACCTCCATTGTCTGATCTGAGATACTTCAACCTTTTTCCTATCTCATTTTCAACCAAAGCTTTCCATTTCTTGAAAGTATCAAATACATTAGATTTATTCCAAATACAATAAATCCAGGTTTTTCTAGTTACATCATCAATAAGAGTAACATAATAATGGGAGCCACCAAGAGATGATACCTGAGCATGTCCCCATACATCTGTATGCATAAGCTCTAATTTTTCGCTCTTCTTTTCTTTCCCAACTCTAAAGAATCTGACTCTCTTATGTTTTCCATAAACACAATTTTCATAGAATTCCAAATAAAGTTACATTCTTCAAACCTGGCAATAAATTTGTTGAGTGAATAATTTACATGCACTTCTCACTCATGTTCCCAAGCCTATGATGCCACAATTTCGTATCTACTCCCGTAGAGGTTAAAGTATTAAAAAAATTAGAAATACCATTGCCTAAATACAAAGTACCAACCTTTTCTCCTTTTGCTATTACCAAGGCTCCTTTAGTGACCTTCTAGGTTTTATCTGTAAAAGTAGTTACACAACCTTCACCTCCAAACTGCCTTGTTGAAATTAGATTTTTCTTTAGATCTAGAACATGCCTTGCCTCCTTCAACAGCTATTGATTTCCATTCTATTATTTTATGAAAAATGTACCCATTCCAATCATTTTACAAGGTTTATCATCACCCAATCTAACCTATACAAAATCACCTTGAACATAATCCTGAAAATGTTTCCTATCATGTGTGGCATGGAATGAGACCCCTGAATCTACCAAATAGGCATCAATAATATTTTCTAATGAAAGAATCAAAGCATCTTGCAACACATCACCTGTCACATTCGCTTCATGATTGTTTTCTTGTTGCACGTCTCCTTATTTTCCCTTCCAAGACTTGCAGTCTTTCTTCACGTATCCTTTCATCCCACATTTCCAGCACACCATCCTCGATCTAGACTTGGATCTGGCTTTCCTTGAATTACTACGATATTTTGGGCTCTTTCCTCTTTCCATTTTTATTCCCCTAGTCTCTGCAATCAAAGCATTACCTCATGTCTCACTGGAGCTTTTCTATCGCATTTCCTCACAAAGGATTGCACTGACAACATCATCAAACTTTAAAGTACTAGATCCAAAGTCAGAGTTACTAATAGCCATAACTAAACCATTCCAACTTTTTGGAAATGAGCACAAAAATAATACAACCCTATCTTCATCATCAAAAGTGTTGTGGGGAAAAGTATCCAACACGGAATGACCCTATCCCACTCTAAGGGTGATAGTTCCTTAGCAACAGCTGAAGCAAAGCTATCTAAGATTACTTCTTTATGACATGCAAAAGAGGAAAGGAAGAGATCCACTTACCGATGTCTTGCGCAAATGGTCGATCCGATCTTCTCTCTTTGCCGCTTGCTCCCAGCTCCTTGTCTTCTCACGGGCCCAGCTACACAAGATCCTGTAAACAAGGCGAGAAAAGGAAACTACAAGAAGCATGCATTCATAATTGATTCAAGGATTAGCATAAATCAAATACACAATTAAGACAATACATCATTGAAACACATGCGAATAGAAGAACCTCAAATGCTTTATTAATGGAAGAAAGTAAGATTCAGGCGGTGATACAACCATAAGAGGTCCAATCCAGCATCACCTTCCCGACGGAAAGAAATCTCCTCTTCACCTCCCTCAAGCAATCACCCAATACTCTCAACCGTAAACCAACAGCAATTCTTTGCACAAAATTCCGGCCTCTAGATCCCACGGGATGAGATCCTTATATAGAGTTTTGGAGTGAAGATAAGTCAGCTTGATGTGTGACTGTTGTCCTCTTCAACCCCAGTTGTTCTTTAGTTCTTGAGTCCACTCGGAGATTCTACCTTCCACTCGGAGTTTTAGAACCTCTTACTCTTCACTTAGGCGAATCTTTTGATCCAAGTGTCAATTTGGAAGCTTCTTGGGCACTGACACATTGAGGAAAGATTCCTCCACATGTCCAAACTCGCTCAGCGCAGGTAGCCTTTGATGAAGTTGACATTCAGCGCAGGTACACCATGGAGCAGTTGACATTCAATGCAGATGCTCAGTGGAGCAGCTGCTTTGATCCAAAATTGACCTGTTTTTGAGTGTTTTTCAGTGGAGAACTGATCTGAAGTGTTGTGGTTTGCTGACCTTGTTCCTCTAGGGGTAGGAACAACATGTTTAGGGACTTTGGATCCCTCAGATTATTGACATTTCATGCTCTATGCTGTAAGGCACAAAAATGTCTATAACAAAAAGTTACCCCTACAGAACTTAACTGACTGGTAAATATATTAAATTCTTTTAAATGATTAGAAACAGATCCACCTTCTAACATCTTCATATTAAATAAATGCTTCATAAGAAATACCTTATTTGAGGCTGAGGGTTTTTCATAGAGTTTGACCAATGCAGACATTAAACCCTCTGTTGTCATTTCTTTTGAAATATTAAAGGCTAACGATGTTGCTAGGCACAACAATATTGTTCCAAGTGCCTTTCTGTCGAGAATATCCCATTCTATGTCTGTCACACTCGTCGACTTCTTTGTCTTTCTGCTCAATGGTAGGTGTAGATCCTTCTAATACAAGTAATCTTACATCTCCATCTTCCACAGCTGGTAGTTTTGGTCATTAATTTTTTCGACCCTAAACCTACGATCTTCCACCATTTCTCCCACTCGAACTAGGAACCCTTCTCACCTGCGAGTTTATCAACCAAATAGACCTTCGACTCTAATACTAGTTGTTAGAAAGATATATATTCTAGAGAAATGGAACACATAGAATATATTGTAGAAATATAAACACAAAAAATGCATAAAATAAGAGAGACACAGATATACGTGGTTCACCCAATTTCGGCTACATCCATGGAGAAACAGACAGTCCTTCCTTTTATATTATCCAGCAAAATGAAGAGATACAACCTACAAAAGGTCCGTTGTAATTCCCTCTTCGCTCCCACACAATATCCTCTCTCTTTCTCACTCAAAATAGACATCTACATAGCCGCAATGTAATTCCCTCATATATAGCGAGGGGTTGCCTTCTAGGGCAGAAAACCCTAAATTAAACATAACTTCTACCACCAGATTTCCGACTAATGAACGGCCCAGATTGAATACAAAATTACAGCATTTTACAAGGAAATTTTACATCAATTTTCATCTTTGGGGGTGCTGCCCCATATCCCTTGCCAAGGGTGGGCTCTAAAGAATCATCGTTGTCCCCCCCGGACGCCCCTCACAGCATGTAAAAACAGGTGGTGTTGCCTCCCCATTACGAACTGGGGTCCAGTGCAGCGATACCTTTGAATAAAGAGGATAATTAGGCTCCACACCCAATAGAAACATGGTTCTACAACCTCTTCTTCAGCCACATGGCTATCCCCTCCTTAGAGAAATTGTAGTTTGCCCAACATTTCGCTTATTATCTCACAATTCCTTACTTTTGTTGAGAAATGGAAACAAGAAATTCCAATTTAATTTGTCCTTGCATTTAAATTGGGAATTAAAAAATAAAATTATATTCTCATAGCAACTTTTAAATAGTAGATAAATTTCTTTCGGATTAATCACATCATTAGGAATTGGGTTGATGTTTCAAACCAACTAATTTGGTTCATCCTCAGGACATTTATCTACAATATGGATCACAAAAGCCTTAGATCTAACTTGTAAATAGTTAATTAAGTTTAATTAACTTAATTAGCTTAGGAATTTTGAGTTGGAAGTATTTCTCAATTCATGCATATGTTCTCCCTAAGTTTTAGGGGTTGAGGATGAGTTTAATTATGACTTTTAATTAGATAACTCAATTTACTAAGTTATGTTCAGTTAAATTAGTTCCAAATAATTCATTGAACTAATAGAGAGTTAACAGTCAGTTGGTTCACTAGTGCATCCACAAGTGCCACTCTAGTTAAGTGAAGATTCCATCATCAGAAAATCATGCATGCAATCGGAGAAGGACCTATGTTTGGATTGCGTAGTTTTGGAAGCATGAATTCCCTTTAAATACGGGCTATTCAGCCTAGGAATTATATAGGAAAATAGGGGCTTGGAGAGTTGCAGAATTGGCTAAGTGTTGGCCAAGAGCTTGCTTGTGAGCTAAGAGAGTTTAGCATACTTGTGTGGAATTAATCTAGTGAGAAAAAAATTTGTATCTTCACTCATATTTATGATATATGAAATACAGATAGCGGGGATTTGAGCACTGACTTTCCCGAGATACATCTTGTTTTATGATCCATTGAGTTATCGTCTTTTTGCTCATATTTTTCCTATTTCTTTTCCTGCATCTGATCCTTATGCAAAACCTTTTCATTGAATATGAAATCTCTGCTCCTAATGATTTTTTGTTTTTCATAATCATAAAAGCAATAACAAAAATCATTAACACCATATCCAATAAAGGTATATTTCTTTTATTTTGCCTCAAGCTTTGTTCTATTTTAATTAATAATTTGGACAAAGGCTTCACAACCAAAAGTCCTTAAAAATGAGTAGTTTACCTTTCTACCTGCACATGCCTCCTCTGGAATACCACCCTCCAAGGAACTTGAAGGCCCTCTATTTATTATATAAACAACAGTATCTACAGCATTTGCCCAAATATGTAAAGGAAATCCTGCATGAAATCTCATGCACCTTGCATGCTCCATAATGGTCTTGTTCATCCTTTGTGACACACCATTTTCTTGTGGTTTTCCTCGAACTTTCTTCTCTCTGCAAATTCCATTCTCTGAAGAGTACCTTTCAAACTCTTTGTTTCAATATTCACCTCCATTTTTTGATCTGAGATACTTCAACCTTTTTCCTATCTCATTTTCAACCAAAGCTTTCCATTTCTTGAAAGTATCAAATACATCAGATTTATTCCAAATACAATAAATCCAGGTTTTTCTGGTTACGTCATCAATAAGAGTAACATAATAATGAGAGCCACCAAGAGATGATACCTGAGCATGTCCCCATACATCTGTATGCATAAGCTCTAATTTTTCGCTCTTCTTTTCTTTCCCAACTCTAAAGAATTGACTCTCTTATGTTTTCCATAAACACAATTTTCATAGAATTCCAAATAAAGTTACATTCTTCAAACCTGGCAATAAATTTGTTGAGTGAATAATTTACATACCCTTCTGACTCATGTGCCCAAGCCTATGATGCCACAATGTCGTATCTGCTCCCGTATAGGTTAAAGATTAAAAAAAATTAGAAATACCATTGCATAAATACAAAGTACCAACCTTTTCTCCTTTTGCTATTACCAAGGCTCCTTTAGTGACCTTCCAGGTTTTATCTGTAAAAGTAGTTACACAACCTTCACCTTCAAACTGCCTTGTTGAAATTAGATTTTTCTTTAGATCTAGAACATGCCTTGCCTCCTTCAACAAACATTGATTTCCATTCTATTGTTTTATGAAAAATGTACCCATTCCAATCATTTTACAAGGTTTATCATCACCCAATCTAACCTATACAAAATCACCTTGAACATAATCCTGAATATGTTTCCTATCATGTGTGGCATGGAATGAGACCCCTGAATCTACCACATAGGCATCAATAATATTTTCTAATGAAAGAATCAAAGCATCTTGCAACACATCACCTGTCACGTTTGCTTCATGATTGTTTTCTTGTTGCACATCTCCTTATTTTCCCTTCTGTTGTGCCCTACAACAACCCCCCATTTCATATCATTTATATTACAAAATTATCATATGAAATGGGTCCCTTTAGAAGTTAATTGGTATCAATATTGCATTATTTGAAAAAGGTCCGCAAACCAAATGAAGACATTATATAAAACCTTTTGAAAAACCCATTTTAGATCAAATAAAACAATCTTTTATCATTGCGATAAAGCGATCGCAAGATCGCATATCGCAATGACATAGAGAACACAAATAAGTGACATATGGGTTCCTGCCAATGCGATATCGCTATCGGCGATACTCTATACGCAGTCTTAAAGAACCCCAAGCCTTTCACCCCGATGCAATGGGATATCGCAATCGGCAATCGGCAATATCCTATGCACAATAATAAGGCGCCCAGGTCATACCCCCGATGCGATGCGGTATCGCAATCGGCAATTGGCGATACACTATCTATGCACATTTTTATGCCCATTCACCCTGATGCGATGCGATTTCGCTATCGGCGATCGATGGTATGCTATCCATATGTTTATATAATACCAATTCTCCCGATGCGATGCGATATCGCTATCGGCGATCGGGGTTTCAAAATTGTCAACATAAGGATTTAAGTGTTCCCGATGCCCGATTATGATATAGCGCGGATTTCAAAAAAGTCGTTAAATGGAGGGATATTATGATCAAATCATATTTAGAGCTTAATCTGCTAAGCAATGATGCACCTGCGCCCAACTGCCAAAACATCCATAGCATGCTTAAATGGGTCATTCAGCCGAACAATGGTATAATGGGCAATTAAGGGGTGGCAGGTTTTAAACGGCCATTTAATGTAATTTTAAGATCTTCCCATGGATTGTATCCGCGGCCATTTTTAAGAGTTAATCTCTCAGCACGCTTTGATCATTATATCTTTCCCATATTGGATTTTCATTGGCATATCTCTGTGTTACGTTTATTTTCGCCTCTGTGCAGAATTCATCCAAAGGAGAAAGCTCAAGCAAAATGGGGAAGAAATCCAAGAAGACCACAGGCGCTTCCGCTACACCAGCTGCAGGACAAGCTGTCGTGGACAAAAAGAAGGGATTGATATCTGATACTACATGTTTGGGTCTCGTCAGAGTTACTTGGCAAGGTACCTACAACCTGATTGAAGCCGAAGAGCTAGTAGTGACAACAGTAGAAGCTACTGTGGATTTAACTCGGAAGTCTGAGGGTACTCTCAAGGACTTAGCTGACTCCTTCCTTCACCGGATAGCAGCTAGGGAGCAAATTCTCCCATACACAGACGTAGTGCGGTGGGCGATTGAAGAAATTCCAATCCTGGATAGAACCTTCAGCACGAGAGACGGGAGAATTTTCGGGTCATTCAGGGCGGATGATCTAAGGCAAATGTATCATTTGCCCGAGCTAGAGAAGATATATAATAAGGCGTTCCTGGAGAAATTCGCAAACGAAAATGAAGTTGAATCCAAACCCATCAGGGATTGGAGACAAAATCCGGCAAAGCACAAACATGAGTCGTTTGGTAAGTACTCAGTTGATTCCCTGGCTTCTCCTTATTGCTATGCTGGAATAATGATGTGTAGATTATGGGGATTGCATGACTCTGCTAATTTTACCAGAGAAATGGTTCCACTAATGGAAGCAGCATGCAACAGTGTAATTATGGATTGGGCCACTATCCTCTCAGACAAATTAGCAACAGCTGTTCTTGAGTTTAGAAGCAAGACCCGTATTTCTGAAAGGGTAATTCCCCCATTCTACTACAATGCCTATATTCTAGATACCCTGTGTTTTAACCCTGAATTCCCCGTACTCGGCTGGAGGTGGACTGCACAAGACCCCACGCCTATTCATATATATCATCAGAAATTGTGGAAATCTTCTTATAAACATCATCTATACCAAGTCTGTAATGGCTTTATGTTGCCTATTTATTATTCCATTTTCGATAAACCTGCTCCCAAGATTTCTTATCAAGCCGGAATTGATTTAACCGCAATAGGTAGATGGTTTGGAGAGGAGAGATTTACCTACATAAGATTTTTCGGTAGCCAAGCCGACCCCCATGTCCTCCCTTTATACATACCTGATAAACTGCTGGCAAGGGAAATCGCTTACCAGATTATGGCTGAGAGTGTTACACAGACTCTCAAGAAGGAAAAGAAGAAGGGTTGGCCCTCTTTTCCCTTGAGGTGTGGTGTCTATACTCTGCATGATCTCAAACATGCAGAAAAGGAAGCCACAAAGATTCAATCCTTAACTCTGGTGACTCTCCCAAATAGGCAGTTTGATCCAAATAAAGTTGCCTATAATGCACTAGAACAGGGAAAATTGACAAGATTTGACCATAAAGAAGACATGTTTGACGACCTATTCTCTTCAGCTGAGACAATAAATCAGGTTAAAGCATTCGCCAAAGCGAAATATAATGATGAAGGGTTGACTGAATTTAATAAACTTAGAGAACAGAGGTTGCAAACTCTGCCTCTAGATTTACTAGCGACAACCCCAGCGACATCATCAAGCAAGCCTGGTTGGCAACAGTCAAAGGAACCTCCGGTTATAACAAAGGATCATCAGAAAGAACAAGAGGAAAAGCAGAGGAGAGAACAAGAAGAAAGGCAGAGAAAAGAAAAAGAAGAAAAGCAGAAGAGAGCGCAGGAGGAAAAACAGAGAAGAGAGAAAGAGGAAAAGCAAAAGAAAGAGCATGAGGAAAGGCAAAAGAAAGAACAAGAGGAACAACAAAAGAGAGAACAGTAAAAAGTGCGAAAGGAGTCCCAAGCCGAAAAGCAAAAACAAACCACCATTGATGTCAATATAGATATTCGTATTGACCCTAAATTGCTCCAGGAATGGAAGCAATTTGATTCCATCATCAGTGGGTTGGAATGTTCAAAGGATACAGACACTTCCAAGACAACAGATACACCGGAAATCACTTCATCACAGGTTCTGAGTGAAACCAGCGGCCCACCCATTTCTAAAGAAGTTGAGGTAATACCAAAGGACCCCTCTGACCAAATCATTCTCCAGGTAGAAGATATTCCTCCCCTGGATGTTTTCTACAGCCCGAGGCATAAAGCAGTGGTGAAACGACAAAGGAAAAGAAGAAGGACTTATCAACCTTCCCTTTTCCCAGAGCAAACTGTTACGGGAAATGTGGTTTGGAAGGAGGAATTTGACCCCTCCGACGACCTAACAAAACTGTCGCAGTATGCGGGAGCCTATTCGGCAACGACAATTGATAAGGCATCGGAGGTAAGTCTTCTACTGAAAACCAAGGATCAAGAGATTTTCTCATTACAGGCAGAGTTAGCTGAGACAAAGCAGAAGGCAGAGCAGGAAGAGTAGCAATTGTTGACACAACAGCAAGTGAACAGTCAACTAACTCAATAATTGCAAGCAGAAAAGCAAAGAATCAACCAAAGCGCGATCTAGAAACAAAAAGAATTAGCAGAGGCATTGGCACAATTGAAGGCAGCGAACGAGCAAATGGTGAAGACAAAAGATGAGCAAATCGCTTAATTATCATCACAGCTCGAGAAAATAAAGGGCGTTCCACAAGTGGCTGAATTTAGAGCAGAAGCATTACAAATAAACACTGCATTAATATCCCAAATTAAGCTTCTGTGTCAACAAATCGCCCAGGCAGAGCCACTGTGTGAATTAACGGCATCCATTAATAAGCAGGTAGAGAAGGCCAGAACTAAATTGGATCAAGCCGAAGAAACCATAGCTGCATTTCTTGACTGGCAAGATTCTGATCAAGGACAAATGGCGAATTTGCCCAGGATCCTAGAGACACATAAAGATATACTCTTTACGGAATGGAAGTCCCAGTTAATGAAAGCAGAGAGGGCAGCTTCAAGATGTAAATCGACTTCCAGCAATCTAGTTGAACTGGTTAATAACACTCTCTATTTATCAAATATGATCTCCCAATGCACACCAGGAAAGTTGACAACAACGAACACATTGGAGCAATCATGTTATCCTGATTTAGAGGAAAAGGGGAGATTAATCGCTAGGATTAACAGTTTAACCTGGGACACATATTGGTTCTTCCTGGTAAAGCCGCATACACAGAGAGCCGCCCTTAAGTGCCTAACAGATGCAATCGGGTGTATGATTCCCAATATTCAGGATGCCACCTATGCTGCCCAGCTCAGTTCGCGCCTCAACAAACCTCCTGAAGTAGAGCCAATGCTTGCGATAAGTCAGCTTAGATTTAAAGGCAAGCAGCCTACTTGATGAATCATGCCGCCGAGTGCCAGATTGCTGAGAAAAATAAGATCAAAATTTATTGATACCGATTTAGTAGGATTTCAGTTTATTAGATATTTAGATTAATTTAGTATTTATAGACCCTTTCATTGTTTTGGAAAGGGTCGTAAAGTTTTGTACCAGACTTAGAGACTGAAGTTTGCACTATTGTGCTTCAATCAATATTCTTTTATGAAACTGGGCCAGTTGTTCTTAATTCAACAAGGAAGTTTTTTTATGCAATTGCGCACTATTGTCTTTGTTGAGAATGTTTCTGCGTTGAAGGAAGAATTACAAGTAGCGATTGATATTGGGAGTGTCAAACAGCTCATATGGTATTTCTATCTATGTCTGAATTCATTCCTTTCATATGAATTGCTATGTGATTATTCTTGCTATTATTGATTATATGCATGCGCTGTAACAACAGATCTATATTCATTCCACTATTGGATGTTTTATGATGTGCCTTTCTTTTTAATCATGTATATGTCAATGATATAAATGATAAGTGTGGTAATATCGCTTTAATCACTTTGCTTAACTATTTAAGCATAGTAATCATGAATGAAATAATGTCCATGTCTGTTAAATGGAGTCATCTATATGCCTGTTTATAGACACGGATCATCAAGCGCTGCACTTTAAAGTTCAATAAGTTCCCGGGATAGGTCATAGTTATTGTATTCTTGTTAATAGTTTTAGTTATTCGCTCACCGCTAGTTTAGTTTATAAATCATCCATTCATCCCGTTTATCCACTTTTGGTAAACTGGTCCCATTATCCCCAGTCGAAGCCACTATTCCAAACGGAAAAGGAGCTGTACTAAGCTCCGGACCGGGTGGTTATCCCCAATGTTGTTGCAACGATTTTCAAGGCATCAACACCTTCCAAGACTTGTAGTCTTTCTTCAGGTATCCTTTCATCCCACATTTCCAGCACACCATCCCTGATCTAGACTTGGAGCTGGCTTTCCTTGAATTACTACGATATTCTGGGCTCTTTCCTCTTTCCATTTTTATTCCCCTAGTCTCTGCAATCAAAGCGTTACCTCATGTCTCACTGGAGCTTTTCTATCGCATTTCCTTACAAAGGATTGCACTAACAACATCATCAAACTTTAAAGTACTAGATCCAAAGTCAGAGTTACTAATAGCCATAACTAAACCATTCCAACTTTCTGGAAATGAGCACAAAAATAATACAACCCTATCTTCATCATCAAAAGTTACCCCTACAGAACTTAACTGACTGGTAAATATATTAAATTCATTTAAATGATTAGAAACAGATCCACCTTCTAACATCTTCATATTAAATAAATGCTTCATAAGAAATACCTTATTTGAGGCTGAGGGTTTTTCATATATTTTGACCAATGCAGACATTAAACCCTCTGTTGTCATTTCTTTTAAAATATTAAAGGCTAACGACGTTGCTAGGCACAACAGTATTGTTCCAAGTGCCTTTCTGTCGAGAATATCTCATTCTGTGTCTGTCACACTCATCAACTTCTTTGTCTTTCCGCTCAATGGTAGGTATAGATCTTTCTAAAACAAGTAATCTTCCATCTCCATCTTCCATAGCTGGTAGTTTTGGTCATTAATTTTTTCAACCCTAAACCTACGATCTTCCACCATTTCTCCCACTCGAACTAGGAACCCTTCTCACCTGCGAGTTTATCAACCAAATAGACCTTCGACTCTAATACTAGTTGTTAGAAAATTATATATTCCAGAGAAATGGAACACATAGAATATATTGTAGAAATATAAACATAGAAAATGCATAAAATAAGAGAGACACAGATATACGTGGTTCACCCAATTTCGGCTACATCCATGGAGAAACAGACAGTCCTTCCTTTTATATTATCCAGCAAAATGAAGAGATACAACCTACAAAAGGTCCGTTGTAATTCCCTCTTTGCTCTCACACAATATCCTCTCTCTTTCTCACTCAAAATAGACATCTACATAGCTGCAATGTAATTCCCTCATATATAGCAAGGGGTTGCCTTCTAGGGCAAAAAACCCTAAATTAAACATAACTTCTACCACCAGATTTCTGACTAATGAACGACCCAGATTGACTACAAAATTACAACATTTTACAAGGCAATTTTACATCTATTTTCATCTTTGGGGGTGCTGCCCCATATCCTTTGCTAAGGGTGGGCTCTAAAGAATCATCGCTGTCCCCCCCGGACCCCCCTCGCAGCACGTAAAAACAAGCGGTGTTGCCTCCCCATTACGAACTGGGGTCCAATGCGGCGATACCTTTGTTACACTAAAAAATGTCACCATGGCTATTTACAGTTAGTATGGCTCTATCAACAGTCATGCTATCCTCCTGGGCAAGTCTTATGCCTCTGCTCTCCATGTCAAACTCCAAAAAGAGAGAAAGTCTTTATAAATGTATTTATCTCTGGGTACGCAGGTTCTCTCAACCTTACCTGCGGGTACGCACCCAATGTTCACAAAAGCTGCGTCTTTGGACGCTCTGTATGTAAAGGGGCAGGTGCGTCCCCCTGTAAAGGTCAAAATGCGCAAGTTTCATCTTTAAAAAGTTACTTGTGGTCATTTCTAGAGCATTCTAGAAGGTTGTTCGACGTGTATTGAGCGCCTCCAGATGGTTCATGTACCCCTACCAAAGAGGAACTTATCCCATCAATGAAGGAGCTATCCCATCCAAAGAGGGGATTATCCCATTGATGGTGGACCTGATTAACTTCCTCTTGAGCACTATAAATACAGGCATTGGGCCAGAAGGAGAGGAGGTTGGAAGCTAAACATTTCTAAGGGTAGATGCTGCAGGAATTAGGACTCCCATTTAGAAGCTTGTGAGGAGAGATTGTCATCTTTGCTTGTTCTATTTGGAAGTGGGTGAGCTTTGTCAAAGTAAATGAGAACTCTTGATGGACCCTGGGAGGGACTTGCACAACACCAAGGCTCAGGTTGTATTTGTTCCTTTTGTTACCTATTAATGCAAATGAGTCCATTCTTCTCAATAACTTGTTATTTATGAGTTGTTTCATGTACTCCTTGGTCTATGTGTTAAATATGTTTTATTCTATAAGATTATCAAGTGCTATTTAATCGTTTGATTGTTAGTGGATGCAGGTTTCAAAGTGAAGGAGGAGCTCATCTGGATCAGCGGAGCTGGACTGCTACAACAGCGTTGGACTACAGGTAGGATCTAAACACTTGATTTCTTATATAGTAAATGCATGTTTAGAGAAGGATTGCTCTTGTTTGTCTTGTTTGTCACTAGAGAGTCTTAGGCTCCTAGGGAGGTTGGTTGTGTCCGCACAATCGACTCTTTCCACCTGACAAATTGGCGACCATACTGGGGAATCCATTGATGTGAAAGTCTTTTCCTTTTTATGCAACTTTGATCTGAGAAAAGTCATTTATTTTCTGGTTTTTGGCTCTGTGACTTTGTTTTTGGGTGGGTTAGCTTAAGGTTAGATTCATTTTAGTTTTTCTTGAATTTTCCAGTAGGACGCACCCTCTGAGTATTGCACAGTGCGTCCCTGGACGCACTGTCGCTGTGTGCACAGAGCGGGCCCGCACCTGGCTTAACCAGTTGCCTGCGTCCCCTGCTAAAATTTAAGAAGATTCCATTTTTTGCATTTCTTCTCTTAGATTTTGCTTTTTCTTAGTTTTTACTGCCCAGATCCATTGGTCTCTTGTCAAAGATCTTCACCTGAACTTATTTCGATAGCATTGAGTGTTTTAGTGGTTTTCATAGAAGTTTAAGCCCTAGGGTTTGATTTTTGAGTAGGTCTTGTAGTGACTTTGGCGGTAGAAGTTGTCAAGCCTTAGATCTCTCTGGTTTTGTCAGCATTCTTAGAAGTCAGACCTATCATAAAGTCTACCTGTGAGAGCAACTTACCTTTGAGTTGTTTCTTTGGCAAATTTCGAAGTGCTTGTTGATTGAGTATTGAATTCCATTTTACAAAAAGAACAAAAAGATTTGAGTTTTGTTTTGACTGGTCTTTTGATTCTGCATTAGCTGGTCCTTGACTTGATTTTGGTCAAGTAAAACAACCTAGAATCATCTTTGTAGGCTTTTGCCTCGTTAGGTTTGCTTAGAGTAATTTTCTTTTTGATTTGCTTGTGAGTCAAGTTTTCATAGATTTTATAGCTTTTGAGATTGATTTTCGTTAAAATAGATTTATATGCTTTATTGAATAAGAGAAAATACAAAAACATCTCCTTTGAAAAGTTTTGTTTCAAGTAGCTTTGAAGAGTTTTGAAAGAAAAAGAGTTTTTCGTGCACGTAAGGAGTGGTCATGTTTGTATGCTTGAAAAGATAAAGAGAATTGTTTCTTTGATTGTCTTTACTAAGAAAGTTGTTTTTCTATAAAATTGCATCTCTCAACTCTCTTAGTTAGGAATTTCATTGAAAGAGAAAAGTAGCGTAAATCATCTTAGGTGCATCTTTGTAGTGGTTTGAGTCGAGTCTACACACCATTGGTTTCACTTCCGCTACCTTTTGTCTTTAAGAAAAACCTTAAAATTAACGCTTAAAGTAAAATCAACGTAGTAGCTTTTATTTACTAGGGCTCTGAAACACCAATTTAGATCAGGCTAGTGTCTTGGAGTAGGTGAGTAATTAACTCTCCAAGACAACAAAACCAAACAAGTAGCTTATCTTGTGATAGAATAAATCCAATTGTCTCATTTGTACTCTGGGAAAGCTCCTCTTAAAGGAGAAGCACGAGCTCGTGTCCGAACCAGTGAGGGGATCAATCCCCCCTCGTTGGGAACGACGCCAGACACGCACGTATTACAAACGGTAAACCTCGGATTAACCATTGTCGAGGAGCCAGGGGTCACTTGTCGGTAAACCTTGGATTATTGTCAAGGAACCGGCAAGGGGATTGAGCTTGATACTCTGCCCTTGCGTGCTGTCGGAGTGTAGACTGTTCCCCCAGGTGCATTTGTTGCGGTTGGTAACCTTAGTGACCATTATCTTTAGGATTCTACCGAGGTGACGGTGGAGGGAAGATCCCACTGTACCTGGAGCAGACGTCGGCTAGACTCACTTGGATTTTCCGGGGGGTTCACTTCACTCGAGACGGTTAAAGTGGAGGAACTTGTGCCGGTCTATTCATTAAGCAGGTTGCCGGGGTAACTGTTCCACCCGCCACTTCTGTACTGAATCCGGCGATGTTGGGTTTCATCTCCAACTAGCGTTTTCGGTCTGGAAGGCTACTGTTTGCGCTTGGTTTGACGCCCTAGATTCTTTAGGCGTGTGATTCAAATTTGTTTGGTTCTTTAGAGACTTTAGGTGGTTTGATTTGAGATTTTATTTTGTTTTCGTGTGTAGTAGTTAAAAGTTTTTAGCTGTGGCGGAATTACCGAGACAGTCCCGTAGACTTCGGGGCAAGTCACCTGAGATTGTTACCGGAACAGATTTGTTGAGGAAACTCCGTAGATCGCGGGGTGGATCTCCTGAAGACGTTCCGGGTCAGTACGAAGGGTTGAAGGTCCTTGTAACTCCTCCTAGTGGCAGTAGAGTAGGTTCACCTGAAGAAGGAGAATCTTCCTTGGTAGTCCATCCAGATTACCAAAGTCTAGAGACAGGTTATAATCCCGAAGCTGTTACAGTTTCTGAGCTTGTTGGTAGTTTTTCATCTGCTAGTGATACAGGCGAAGAACCTGAAATATCTGAACCTATTACTCCGACTTCTAGTGTTCCAGATTCACCAAGAATAGAACGAGTTATCACCGAAAATCTTCCTACTGGTTTGATTGCTATCGAAGAACTTGCTCCAGAGGAAGAAATAGGTGTCTCTAACCTTGAAGATCAACTCACTATTGATCTAAGGGAGCGTGAATCCATCTTTTACAGTCCTCCTAGAAGTACTACTTGGTACCTTTCGTTAACCAATTATTTAGACAACTCAGGGGTAGGTTTTTCTACACCTCGTACTCCTTTTCCACCTGGAGGTATTTATACTCCTGTAAATATGTCTGTTCAGTCGTCCGTGTTTACTCAAAGTCCTGAATCTTTCTTACACGGCGGTCCTTCTGTTCCCACCGGGTATCAATCACTTTCTGGTACCTTTGCGGGGGCATCTCCTCAACCCATTGATCATGGGTTATTAGCTGGAAACAATGGTAATATGCCATTGGGTGTAGGAGACATTTACATGATGTCAGGTTCAGTTCCCGTTTCCCAACCTCAAGGTGGCCAATTACCGCCTGGGGGGCAACCTCAGTTAACGCCTGGGGGGCAACCTCAAGGTACACAAATCGTGTCTGGGGGGCAACCTCAAGGTCAGTATGCACCTATGGTACAATACATGCCTCAAGGTCAACCCCAGCCTCAATATGTACCCCAGGGTCAACCTCAGTATCAATATCAACCTCAAGGATGGCAACCTCAAGGATGGAAACCTCAAGGGTATCAACCCCAAGGGTATCAACCTCAAGGGTATCAACCTCAAGGTCAAGGTCAACCCCAGTATCCGTATTTACCTCAAGGTTATCAACCTCAAGGTCAATACTCGAGTCAAGGTTATCAACCACCTCAAGGTCAGTCATATGTTCCAAGTATGGGAACTGCACCTTTCAATTATCAATCCTATCCTCAATCCGGTTATGGATCTCAGTATCCTCAACCTGTTACGGGTCAATACCCCGGAATGTTAGTGTGGGATCCATCACAGGGTCAACAGGTGTTGCAGCCAAGTTCACAGTTGGTACCTCAAGCTGGACAACCCGTAGTTTCTGGTCCACCCCAGCAACCGCAACCTGTCTAGTCAAATGTTCAAACTTCTGTAACTTCGGTAGTTACTCAGCCGCCAATTGCACCTAGTACTCCATCTCAAACGGCTGCTGCAACTACCGCCACACCTACCACACTTACTTCTGGAGTATCGACAGCTCCAGTTTCTACTGTCTCTGCAACCACGTCTCAGACATCTTTACCGTTGTCTGGATCTACGATTCAAACCACGGTCCAGATGCCTACAGGTCAGCCTGGTATAAGTACGGTTGTCACTACTCAACCTCAATTTGTTCAACAACCGTACCAGGGACAGTACGAACATGGGCAAGCTGTCCAACAGCCTGTTTACCAGTATCAACCGTATCCTCGGTACACTTATCAACAACCTCAACAACCCCAGTACGGTCCGGTTAATCCTGGTTTTCCAGGAGGATATAATATCCCAAATGCGACTCCTGTTCCTAGTTATCCTGGATATCCTCCTCCTGGGACTGGTCTTGTGACCCAGAGTTTTAGAGATCCTAACCGGCAGTTACCGTTTATCGCAACTTTGGATTTACCAGACTTGACGCGCCTAACGAATGATCCAATTCAATATCTTCAGTTCTGGCCGCCAATGCCAAATAAGTTGCCCAGTGATATACCCAAGTTCGAAGGTAAGTCTGGAGAGGATCCGTCCAATCATGTGATGACTTACCACCTCTGGTGTGCTTCAAATTCTATCTCGGATGATTCGATCCGCTTACGTCTTTTCCAGCGTACACTCATTGGTCTCGCAGCCAAGTGGTACATTGAGTTACCACGGGCCTCTTTTTACAATTTTAGCCAGTTAGCTACCTCGTTCCTAACTCACTTTCAGTTGCCGGTCAGATACGATAACGGCACGGAGTTATTAACTTCACTAAAACAATCGACGTCCACGTATATTTCTGATCACATTCATGAGTGGAGACGTCGAAGAAGGCTAGTGAAAGTTTTTATTCCGGACCAAATCTTAGCTGAATGGTTTGTTAAATCATTATTACCGAAGATTACTGAAGATGTAGCTAAGGCCGGAGTAGTTACTGAGGAGCAAGTCATTGCTCAGGCGCAGTACCTTGACTTAGTTTACACTCAGTCGGGTACGTTACACGAGAAGATTCCAGATCTTCCAAAGTCGAATCAAATCGCTGCTGCTCCTTCGGGATCTCATGCCGCTGATGGTATGATTGGCATCGTGAATACAAAGAGTAAGAAGAAGTCTTCCAAGGCTTCAACTACTCCTATAATCACTTTGCCTGATTCCCCGACAGGAGAGTCTTCTCCTGAACTTTCCGCCGATATTCACGCTGTAGAGTCATCTACGGCCAAATCAAAAAACGGTGGAAAGAAGAAAGGGAAGAAGAAGGCTAAAGCAGACAAAGCCTCGAAGGAGAAAACGGAAAAGTCGGAAACCAATGACGAAAAGCGCAAACCTCGATATCCTTGTCTTATTTGTGAAGAGGATCATTTTACAAGAGATTGCCCTCATCGGGCCGAGGTTGTGAAAATAGTCAAAGGTTCTCCCACTCCTGCTGTGTTAAAAGATCCATTTCCAAAGCAGGAAAGTAAGATGATAGGTTCTTCCTCGAGTGCCAGTGAAGAACCCATTTTGATGATGTCTCATGTGAGGATTGCGACTCGATCGCAAGATTATGGTAGTAAGAATCCTGTTGATGGTAAGGAAGCAGAATCTTCTCATTCTAATCCATCAACCTCAGCTCCTGGTTCCGATCCACTACAGATCGAAAAACCTAACCCAGACTTAGTAATTAAACCGCCCGCCAAGGGTGTACTTCGAAGGTCTGCTTTCAATCCACATGCGAGAGCAGCCCAGAATTACAACATTGTTGAGGACTTAGCTGTTTCACCCTCAGCAATGTCGGCGTTAGAAGTGCTGCAATCATGCCCAGCACAACGAAAATTACTTTTGTCGGCTATCGGAGCTATTGATGTTCAGGATCCGAACCTGATAATCTTCGATCTAGAAAATAGTACACCGCGTCTACCCCATCAAATGGCTTTCCAAATTCCAGTGATAGTCAAAAACAGACCTATTCATCGGACTGTGATTGATGAGGGAGCTTCTACGTGTATTATGTCGATTCAATGTTGGAGATCGCTTGGTTCTCCTTCGTTGAACCAATCCCCGACCATCCTTAAGGCCTTTGATGGCCGTGGGTTCCGTCCGTTTGGTATTCTACAGGAATTGCCTATAGGGGTAGAAGGTAAAACCTTTAGTCTGGATGTGGAAGTGGTTGATGCCCCTCTAGACTACAACCTTCTTTTGGGTCGAAGTTGGTCATATGCTATGACAGCAGTCGTTTCATCGGTCTTTAGAGTAATAAAGTTTCCATATAACGGTAAGATCGTGACAATTGATCAGCTGACATACTTTTCATCCGACCCAGCCTCTTCAGAGAGTATCCAGCATGTCGGTAAGACGACAATCCCTTATAGGGATGTTGGCGTAGGTTTAGTTAAAGATTCCGGTTTACTGGGAACTTTTCCTTTCCCTCCAATCAACGTAGACCCTTCATTTGCATCAATTCATATGATTACATCAGACAACATTATTTATGATGATCCTTGGATTGTCCCATCTGAATCTGAGATAGACTCATTCGGTAATGCTATGCCTTTGAGTCCATATGAAATTGCTTATGAAGCTGTCATGTCTTTTACCGATTCGTGTTCAACCCAAATAGACCAAATGAATGTGGTCAGTGAAGAATCACTTTTCACCTCAACCTTAGAACGGATAGCGTTTCCCGAAGTCGTGTCATCTGACGAGCAACTTCGCGAAATCCTAAGTGTAGACGATCTACCATGGGAAGATCTCCATCACAGATCTTCGTTTTTACCTAAGGATGATGCTTTTGAAAATGATTTTTCATCTATCTTTACCGCTGAATATGTCAAAGACGCTCAGAATCCAACGAAACATTCTGATTCAGAGTTGAATTTAGGGAATATTTCTCGCACTATTCCCATTGATATTTCAGTGAAGCCCGGAATTGAGGAAAACATTCATATAGGTGCCGCATGTACAGAAGATGAAATCCAAACTTACAAGGCCCTATTCCAAGAATTCCGCGATGTGTTTGCCTGGTCTTACGAGGAAATGCCGGGAATCGATCCTGCCATTGTTGTTCATGAAATAAAGACCTACCTGGATGCTAAACCCGTCCGGCAACGGTTGCGTCAGATTCACCCTCGGAAAGCGGCTGCGATTAAAGCAGAAGTCGAGAAGCTGTTGAAAGCAGGTTTCATTTATCCGATCCCGTTAACGGATTGGGTATCGAATATTGTTCCGGTCAACAAGAAACAAGGAACAATAAGAATCTGTATCGACTATAGGGATATAAATCGAGCTTGTCCAAAAGACAACTATCCTACGCCTTATATCGATCAAATTATTGATGATTGTGCCGGAAGTGAAATGTTTTCCTTCATGGATGGTTTTTCGGGCTATAATCAAATCAATATTCTACCTGCCGACCAACCAAAAACGGCATTCATTTGTCCATGGGGGACATTTGCTTATTGCAAATTACCTTTTGGGCTTAAGAATGCCGGGGCCACTTTTCAACGGGCGATGTCTTACGCATTTCATGACATCAAGCACATTGTGCAAACGTACCTCGATGATTTGCCTGCTCATTCTTTACATCGAGCTGATCACCTTGTCCACTTACGAGCAATCTTTATGAGGTGTAGGCATTATCGAATTCGGTTGAATCCCCACAAGTGTGTGTTCTGTATAGAGACGGGTCGATTGCTGGGATTTTTTGTTTCAAAAGCCGGCATTCGCGTCGATCCCTCGAAGGTCGAAGCTATCATCAAATTGCCTCCTCCTTCGAGTTTGCGCCAACTCCAAAGTTTGCAAGGGAAAGCGAACTTTTTACGCCGATTCATTCCAAACTACGCCGAGGTCACTAAAGGTTTTACACGGTTGTTGAAACAGAACGCTCAATTCTTTTGGGACGAGATTGCCCAACAATCTTTTGATGCACTTAAACACACGTTGACCCATGCACCGTTGTTGCATACTCCCAACTACAACCAGGACTACTTCTTATACCTCGCAGCTTCGCATTCCACTATTGGAATGGTGTTAGTTCAAGAAGATGAATTCGGAGCGGAACATGTGATATATTATCTTAGTAGGACCTTAAACCCCACTGAGCTAAAATATTCGCATGTGGAGAAATTGGCCCTGGCAGCCGTTCAAGCTGTCCAGCGTTTTCGTCACTACATTCTTCTCCGTAAAACTATAGTTATTTCGGATTGCAACCCTATGAGTTATATTTTGACAAAACAACTGCTAGGGGGCAAGTACTCTAAATGGATCCTTATCCTGCAAGAGTTCGACTTGGAGTTTGAGAAGTCCAAGTCTAAGAAATCCTTAGTTTTTGCGGAATTGATGTGTGATTTCCCGCGTGCTGACACAGAAACTGTGGCAGAGGAGTCCATTGCGGACGAATCTTTGTTTCTTATCAGTACTGTAGATCCGTGGTATGGGGATATAATCATCTATCTCCAAACCCAAACCTTTCGGCCTGGAGCTTCAAAGTCGGAACGTCGAAAAATTCGGTTTCAATCCCAGCAATACAAGATTATTGGAGATACACTTTATCGTCGGGGGGCAGACTTAGTTTTTCGACGTTGTTTAACTCACGAAGAGGCTGAGAGGGTTTTGAATGATTGTCACTCTGGAGCATGTGGCGGTCATATGTCTGGGTATGCCACAGCTCAGAAGGTGTTGCGCGCTGGCTACTTCTGGCCCTCCATGTTCAAAGATTGTATCATTGCAGTCCGGAAGTGCCACAACTGTCAAGTGTTTGATCGCAAGATGCGCGCACCACCTGCTCCTCTCCACCCTATAATTGCCGTTGGTCCTTTCTCCAAATGGGGTATCGATTTTATTACTTGTAACCCTCACTCGGCCGGGGGGCATGCGTATATCATCCTCGCGGTTGATTATTTTACTAAATGGGCCGAGTCGATGCCTACATTCGACGCAAGCGGCAAAACAGCTGCAGTTTTCGTATTCAATCATATTATAACTAGGTTTGGTGTCCCACAAGCAATCATTACTGACCATGGGAGCCATTTTCGAAACATCATGATGACTGAGCTTACAAGCCAGCTTGGTTTGCGCCACGATAGCTCTACTCCTTATTATCCGCAAGCCAACGGTTTGGTTGAGTCTATCAACAAAGTTCTGGTTATCATGATCCGACGAACCATTGGTATTCATCGGTCGAATTGGCACAACATGTTATTTTCAGCGCTATGGGCATACCGAACCTCAGTGAAAACTTCAACAGGGTTCACTCCTTTCCAGCTAGTTTATGGTTTGGAAGCCGTGTTACCCATTGAATGCGAAATCCCATCACTTCAAATGGCTTTCGAATTACTTCCAGCTACTTCCGAAGAGGAGAAGCATTTATTATACTTAGCTAAATTAGATGAGACTCGACGTGACGCTGCATTGGCAATCGAGACTCACGCGAAGCGAATGAAAGCTCAGTATGATAGAAATGTGACCCCTCGAAGTTTTTCGGAGGGAGACCTAGTGCTATTATATGATCAAGCTAACGATAAGCTAGGTGCTGGAAAATTCGTTCCTATGTGGCATGGACCCTACATTGTAAAGCGAAAGCTAGCAAAAGGGGCTTATGAGCTGGTAGATTTTGATGGGGACTCTTTGGGTAAACCCATAAATGGACTTTACCTAAAGAGGTATTATGCTTAAATGGTGGGTATGGAGAATTTTTAGTTAGGTTAGGTTTTCTTTCTAGCTAGTGTGTTTGTTAGTTTAGTTAGTGTGCTTAGCTTAGAGAGTGTGTTTTTCGTCGTTATTCTGGCTTATCTTGGTTTTACTCTTGATATTGCAGATGTCGACGCCTCTCCAAACATACATTGGATTTGCTGATGGTGCTTGTCGTAGTACACGGAATATCTCTTCCGCAGCTTGGTTATCTATTCGCCCTCTGACGAGTTAGTTTCTATGCATGGGGTAAGCCTCAGTCAAACGACGAACAACATTGCAGAGTACAGTGCAGTGGTTGAATTATTATCCGAATCTATTTCATTTGGAATTCGACGTTTGATAGTGAGGTTAGATTCTGAACTTGTTGTATTACAGCTTAATAGAGTATATGCCATTAGAAATCCTGTGTTACTTAGGTTGTTTTTGAGAGTGCGTCTCTTGGAACGTGAATTTGATTACATTGAATATCAGCATATTCCGAGGTCTTTAAATACATTAGGAGATGCAATTGCTTCTCGAATGTTGGACAGACATTTACGATAATCATGCAAGTAAATTTAAAAACATTTCATCACATATGTTAAACAAGATAAGCCGGTAATAGTGATATATATATAGATAGGAGTGTGTCAAAAAAATATACATCGTCTTCGATCATAGGTTGAAAAATACCTTATGATCGGCAAAAATGATAAGTACAAAAAGCCAAAAATGTCATATGTGTCTACAAAAGTGACTAGCCAATCACTGGTGGTGCTCCCTATACGACACCACTGCACGGGCTACCTTACACAAAAACCTCCTAAACGGTCCAGGGACTGCGACTACATAGCGCTGAAGTCTGATAGGAATATCATCTATGGTAGTCTCAGGTATATCCACCGTCATATGCTCTAGATCCTGCTCCAACTCAGCTAGTGACTCTACAGCCGCGTCCTGTGGAGCCGGTACCGGTGCAACTGGATGTCTCCTCTCAAAAGGCCGGAGGTTGGCTGGGCGCTGTGGACCAACATCTGCATTTTGAAAATTTTTACTGTCAGTTTTGAGACGATATATATAAAAAACAAAAAAAATATATAATTTGAAAACTTGTGAAAAATAAAGTACCTCTGTTGTCCCATTGTTCTCCCTGTGGAAGAACCATGTCCGGATCACCTCGAAAATCTACTCCGGCATACGGAAAGTCCTGGATCGAAAAAACCTGGTCCTCTAACCAGTGAAAATAACTATCAGGGAATCGAACAACTTCCGCGCCCTCGTCAGGATGCCGGGCCATCACCGTAACCCATCGTATCAGCTTTGGCTCCCGAGGACCCAAGATTTCAACAGTGAGTTGCTGAGGGATCAGCATCGAAACTCTCTCTAAGGCAAAGCTCACAACTAGAGGCCCATATCCAAAGGTCTTCAGTTGTCCATTCTTTTCCCTAGTCAGTTGGCCCTTCATATTAGCCGACACAGCATCACACCAGTTGAAAATGGTGCCTTGGAAACAGTCAATCGCCATCCGCATTTGGGACCCGGTGGCAATATGTAAAGCGGCTGCACCGCAAATTCTGGTAACCGTGAAAGCTATAACCTTGAGTTCACGCAGAGAGATGTGTTTGATTTCTACGCCTTTCGCATGGTGTGAATTAGGTGTGCACCAATCTGCCCGGAGACTAGCAAGGGATTGGCCACCCGGCCTAGTCCTGGCTAGATTGAGTTGCTCGCCTCTATTTGGCAAGCCAGTGAGAAAGTATATGTCAGAGGGCTCTATCTCGAGCTGGTGTCCTCCGATGTAAAAGCATTGCTCATGAATGTTCCATCTCTCAACCAGCCACTCCAAGAATCTCACCTGAGCCCTCATGCCAGGTATGGCCCAGTATTTATATAGTCCGCATGCTTTTAGGGCATCAATGGAAGGTTGATGATTAATTGCGGCTAAATCAACGTCCTCGTGCTCTCTTTCTCTCTAATCCAACATGGTGAGTGCCCTACACACCAAGAAACAAAGATTAGAATTAGTTTGGGAAAATTCAGATGGTTCTTTTTGGGGTTTGGGGTTTCAAATTCCACCTTTCGCGGGGGACGCACCCCGCGTTTAGGACACAGAGCATCAGGACGCAGCTGGCCTGAAGGTGGGCTGCGTCCCCCGACCTTTTTCCTGTGTAGGAAAAGGTCGGGGGACGCAGGTCACCCTTAGGGCACCTGCGTCCCCCGCAGAGCGGATTTTAAAACCTAAAACCCCCCAAAAACCAAAACTAAAACCTAAAACAAAATTTTAATCGGATGAAATTGAAGAGGAGGATGTTGTGAAATACCTGGAAGAGACGGCGTTTGATTCTGACGGTCGGATTCTCCGCAGCAACCACGGGAAGTTTCTTGCCAAAAGCCTTTTTTTTTTCAACCTCAGCAGTAAAATGGTAAAAATGACATGGTAAAAAGTCTTTTTATAGGTTTTTTGGATGAATGAATGCTAGGTTTGTTCATTTTTCACCATGGAAGGATATTTTTCAATGTATTTTTGCCTATCTTAAATAGGTATGAGTAATGTGTCGTTTTTGTGCAGGACAAAGAGATTTAGAGGGAAAATTGTCATTTTTCACGAACCAAAATATCAGAGTCATCTTTTAAGCCCTTTTCTGACTCCTAAAATATGAAAAGATTGCCGAGTGTTTCTTTTACACTCGTTAAAACGGAATTAAAAGACGGTCCCCTTATAGCTCTTTTCTGACCGTAAAATCAGGAAAAGATTGCCGGGTTTTTGTCGTTTCAAACTCGATACGGAAACAAAACGACGTGTCCTTGATCGCTTTTTACTTTTCAGGTCAGTGGCACTAATTATGAAAGTACTCCTTGGTCGCAAGATCAAGCGGTTCCCCCAGGTATTATTTTATACTTTTTCGGGCTTGAGGGACACAAATCTACGAAAAAGTTCAACTTGGAGTCTTCTTAAGTTTTTCAGACTCTCTAAAATTGAAAAACGCCGAGTTTCTCCTATACTGGGCTCGTTAAACATTTCATAGTAAAGGACCTGTTCAATTACAAACAGGAACGAACCACTCCTTCCTAGGGTTCGAATCAAAACTAGGTTGGACTCATCCAAAGGATGAGCTTATAATCAAGCATATGTTATCCTCCTCAAGCTTGTTAAAAATAAAGAGGTACTTGCCAGAAATGGTGGGGGAAAAGAGAGAAGAATGAGCCTATTTGTTATCTTTTGTCTCAGAAGAA
Source organism: Pinus tabuliformis (assembly GCA_031772625.1). Taxonomy (NCBI): domain Eukaryota; kingdom Viridiplantae; phylum Streptophyta; class Pinopsida; order Pinales; family Pinaceae; genus Pinus; species Pinus tabuliformis. Next base: position 162,484,087 of record CM062807.1, read on the forward strand.
ACTTTATTACCACTCTTGGACACGACACTTTTCATTCACCTGGGTTGGGAAATCCTTTACCTCACAGTTAATCAAACCACTTTGAAAGTTTTCAGCCGGGTTCCGGGGATTAACTTTGAGTTATTCATCACCAAGCCATCTGTCGTGTCGTTATGTGTTCAAGAGGTCTGCAAGCAAAACTTTCATCTGCAAAATACTTGTCATCCATTTGACCATCCCTGAGTCAGTCCTTACAGCAACATTTCTTCAACTTGAACAAATGATTTCGTGTTGTGGGCTTGCCTGCGACGGGTCGCTCTCTATCGACATCAACACATTATCTAGAGAGATGACTTAGAAATCGTCAGTACCTTGAAGTCTGCATGCATCAATGGCAGGTTTCTCGCCTTTGACGTCAGTTTACATCATTGACTTTCGATCAAAGGATTCTGTGAAATGTTCGACATCAACTCATTCATTCACATCTCATGGATTGTACTGGGTACTTTGAGAACCATTGACATTACTGGTGGTCTCTCTCACACTTGTTAACAGTTTACATCATCGACTGGTAATCAAGTGGTTTCTACCATGTTCGACATCAACTCATTTATTCGCATGGCTAGAATCGTACCAATTCGGGAAGTAGAAATGAAGACCCTGGATCTAGTTTCCACCATCCAGGCTGCAAGGAGTTTTGTATTCATTATCTAAGTAGACTAATCATAAACAGATGGCTGCGTCCATACTGTGTCTACAAAAGTCTATGATTATGATGTACTGCAAGATCATTCCTGTATCAGAGTAGTTAGTCTGTTAGTTAAAGTTTTGATCTGAGTATGGGAATGCCTACCTCAGTGATGATATAATCTTATACATGTATTTTGTGTTGAAAATTGCAGGTTCTGACCAGGCTCTCCACGAGATAATCCTTGAAATGATAAAGCGCTTCACCCTTCCTAGATAATACAAAACCCTAATCTATTACACTAAAAAATGTCACCATGGCTATTTACAGTTAGTATGGCTCTATCAACAGTCATGCTATCCTCCTGGGCAAGTCTTATGCCTCTGCTCTCCATGTCAAACTCCAAAAAGAGAGAAAGTCTTTATAAATGTATTTATCTCTGGGTACTCAGGTTCTCTCAACCTTACCTGCGGGTACGCACCCAATGTTCACAAAAGCTGCGTCTTTGGATGCTCTGTATGTAAAGGGGCAGGTGCGTCCCCCTGTAAAGGTCAAAATGCGCAAGTTTCATCTTTAAAAAGTTACTTGTGGTCATTTCTAGAGCATTCTAGAAGGTTGTTCGACGTGTATTGAGCGCCTCCAGATGGTTCATGTACCCCTACCAAAGAGGAACTTATCCCATCAATGAAGGAGCTATCCCATCCAAAGAGGGGATTATCCCATTGATGGTGGACCTGATTAACTTCCTCTTGAGCACTATAAATACAGGCATTGGGCCAGAAGGAGAGGAGGTTGGAAGCTAAACATTTCTAAGGGTAGATGCTGTAGGAATTAGGACACCCATTTAGAAGCTTGTGAGGAGAGATTGTCATCTTTGCTTGTTCTACTTGGAAGTGGGTGAGCTTTGTCAAAGTAAAGGAGAACTCTTGATGGACCCTGGGAGGGACTTGCACAACACCAAGGCTCAGATTGTATTTGTTCCTTTTGTTACCTATTAATGCAAATGAGTCCATTCTTCTCAATAACTTGTTATTTATGAGTTGTTTCATGTACTCCTTGGTCTATGTGTTAAATATGTTTTATTCTATAAGATTATCAAGTGCTATTTAATCGTTTGATTGTTAGTGGATGCAGGTTTCAAAGTGAAGGAGGAGCTCATCCGGATCAGCGGAGCTGGACTGCTACAACAGCGTTGGACTACAGGTAGGATCTAAACACTTGATTTCTTATATAGTAAATGCATGTTTAGAGAAGGATTGCTCTTGTTTGTCTTGTTTGTCACTAGAGAGTCTTAGGCTCCTAGGGAGGTTGGTTGTGTCCGCACAATCGACTCTTTCCGCCTGACAACCTTTGAATAAAGAGGATAATTAGGCTCCACACCCAATAGAAACATGGTTCTACAACCTCTTCTTCAGCCACATGGCTATCTCCTCCATAGAGAAATTGTAGCTTGCCCAACATTTCGCTTATTATCTCACAATTCCTTACTTTTGTTGAGAAATGGAAACAAGAAATTCCAATTTAATTTGTCCTTGCATTTAAATTGTGAATTAAAAAAAAAAATTATATTCTCATAGCAACTTGTAAATAGTAGATAAATTTCTTTCGGATTAATCACATCATTAGGAATTGGGTTGACATTTCTAACCAACTAATGTGGTTCATCGTCAGGACATTTATCTACAATATGGATCACAAAAGCCTTAGATCTAACTTGTAAATAGTTAATTAAGTTTAATTAACTTAATTAGCTTAGGAATTTTGAGCTGGAAGTCTTTATCAATTCATGAATATGTTCTCCCTAAGTTTTAGGGGTTGAGGATGAGTTTAATTGTGACTTTTCATTAGATAACTCAATTTACTGAGTTATGTTCAGTTAAATTAGTTCCAAACAATTCGTGGAACTAATAGAGAGTTAACAGTCAGTTGGTTCACTAGTGCATCCACAAGTGTCACTCTAGTTAAGTGAAGATTCCATCATCAGAAAATCATGCATGTCGATCTTGAGAAAGACCCAGTTGAGACTAGAGTGCAAGGAGAGTGTACTATCAGTTGTATGATTTACTGAGTTTTAAATATCATGCATGCAATCAGAGAAGGACCTATGTTTGGATTGTGTAGTTTTGGAAGCATGAATTCCCTTTAAATATGGGCTATTTAGCCTAGGAATTATACAGGAAAATAGGGGCTTGGAGAGCTGCAGAATTGGCTAAGTGTTGGCCAAGAGCTTGCTTGTGAGCGAAGAGAGTTTAGCATACTTGTGCGGAATTAATCTAGTGAGAACAAAATTTGTATCTTCACTCATATTTATGATATATGAAATACAGATAGCGGGGTTTTGAGCAGTGACTTTCCCGAGATACATCTTGTTTTATGTTCCATTGAGTTATCCTCTTTTTGCTCATATTTTTTTCATCGATCTATTGCCTTCTTTTAGTTGAAAGTACAAGTAGATTCTTATCCTGTGCTTTATTACATTGCATGAGCTTGTGAATCTACATGATTTTCCATATGGTATCAGAGCCATGAACAATATACTAGAAGAGATTTCAAAGTTTTTAGTTTTGGGTTACAAGTGAAATTCGAATTTGCAATACATACTTCAGGATTGACAAATGGAATTTTATTGTTTGTCGCTTGAGTATGCTTTGGAAGGCAACTTGAATTTTATAGCTTGGAGGGACGGAATGGAGGTTGTGCTAGAGGATAATGGCTTGAAGGAATTTGTCGATCAATAAATTCCTCAGCCAGCAGCATCAGATGCATAGAATTTGGCCGAATGGAAGATGTGTGTGGCGAAGGCGAGGGAGATAATCCTTGAGGGAGTTCGAGACCACATTGTCGCAAGTCTCCATGGCAAGGAAACTCCGTATGGTATGTGGAAAGCATTGACAAACTTGTATCAGAATAGCAGTGACCAAAAGGAAATTGGCACTGAAGGACACATTTTGAAAAATTAAAATGGAGAAAGGTGAGACAATTTCAAAATAATTGACCTAGTTCACTCAGTGTTGTGATGAACTTGGAAGTGTTGGAATCATGGTTTTTGAGGATGATATGGTGAGTATTTCTCTTCTAGAACTCCCAAAGAGTTGGCATAGTTAACATGACTTTGTCAATGGTTAGGAGAAGCTGTGAGATTGGGAATGACTATGGTCAGATTTGATGCAGGAGGAGATCAAAAGGAACACCAGGGATGAATCTTCATCAAAGACTAATGATGAAGATAATTGTGCCTTAGCGATTAAGGCAAAGAAGGGGAAAGGGAAATCTTCCCATTCCAAATCAGATTCTTATCATGGATGTAAGAACAAAGACATGACAAAATTAAGTGCTTTCATTGTCATGAGCTAGGCCATTTTGCTACAAATTGTCCACTCAAGAAGTCCAAGAAGAAGTCCTCACGAGGAGTGGAGGGTGAGGCTTCAGCCTCTCAATTCGAATTGGACTTTTCCCTCATTGCATGAATGATGTCATCAATGATGGGAAGTGTATGGTACTTAGACAATGGAGCTTCATTCCACATGATTGGCGACAAAGAGTTATTCATTGACTTAGACGAGAAATATCTCTAGATGCATATCAAGATGGGTGACGATGGGAAGTGCAGTGTTATTGGATTGGACATGATTACTTTTCAGAGGGAGCATGGGGCTCCACTCAAATTAAAGAATGTTATGTATGTTCCTAGCTGAAGAAGAACTTGGTATCCATTTCCATGCTTGAGGATAGAGGTTATGATGTGATCTTCCTGAAAGGAAAGGTGTTCCTTTGGCACATAACCATGGGTCAAGTAAAGAAGATAAGGATTTGGGTGAAGAATCTCTATAATATGGAGGTAGAGAAGTGTGGTACTTTGAGAACAAAAGCAGAAAGTGTGCAGTGTCGAGATGTTGGTGAGTTGTGGCATAGGCGATTGGGCCACTGGCATCATGGGGCTTTAAAGATATTGTAGTAGATATCTACCGGTCTTCCCAAAGGTACGCTTAAGCAAGTTGATATATGCAAGGGATGTACTTTGGGAAAATACACCAAGTCTTCCTTTCACGACATAGACAATTGGGAACAAGCTATTCTGGAGTGAGTTGATGAATATGTGTGTGGACCATTCTCAATATCATCCGTGACCAAACACAAGTATTATGTTATATTTGTTGATGACTTTTCTCTAAAATGATGGATATTTTTAATGCATAAAAAGGATCAAACTTTCACAAGGTTTTGTGATTTTAGAGCATTTGTGGAAAAAGAGTCGGGAAAGAAGGTTTAAGCTCTACAGAGAGATAACAGTGGTGAGTATGCCTCAAACGAGTTTAAAAACTTTTGTGTAGTGGAATGGATTAAGTAGCAGTTGATGGCAGCCCATAACCCTTAGAAGAATGTGGTGGCTGAGAGGAAGAACATAAGAATAGTAGGGGCAGCGAGGGTGATGTTGCATAATCAGGGCCTACCACTACACTTGTGGGCTTAGGCATGCAATGCAATGGTTTATGTTTAGAACTATAGCCCACATCAGATACTTAAGATGAAGACACCAGAGGAGGCTTATTCTGATAAGAGGCCAAATGTTGGTCACTTCAGGATTTTTGGGTCATCGATATATTTCCATGTGACCAAAGATGCATGGAAGAAGCTTGAGCTGACAACGAAGTGGGAGATATCTGTGGGGTACATTGATACACCTCACAACTATCCGGTGTACTTTCTTACCAACAAGATGATAGTGGTTCGCAGGGATGTCATATTTATTAAGGGGAAGGCCATGTAAGTTTCCCTTGAGAGGGAGCTTGAGCTACATGTAGATGAGGAGATTTTAGCTCCTAAGGTTGAGGAGCCTTAGATTGATGTGGAGTAGCCACATGCAGAGGATCCACGAGTGGATACATCCACTCAGGAAGAGTCTTCCAGAGATGGAAGAATGCACCAGAGAGGATGACCAATTGTTGGATGATGCATGGGATAATGTGGGAGCACCCACTTCTCAGTGCAGGTAGAGGAGGTCACCTGAGAGGTACACTAGATACATGGATCTTATGGGCGAATGTGTTGTGACAGATCCATCTTCCTTTAAGGAAGCAGTGCAGTAGCTAGTTTGGGTTGATGCCATGGTGGAGGAGTATGACTCCATATTTTGTAATAGTGCTTTGGATGTGGTCCCGAGACCGAATTACAAGTCAATTGTGAGATCTCATTGGCTTGACAAGGTAAAGAAAGCTACATATGGTAGTGTGGAGAAGCATAAGGCTACATTTGTGGCCTGTGGATTTTCACAGGTAGAGGGGATTGACTATGATGAGACCTTTACTCCTATGGCAAGGTACTCATCGATCATATCTATATTGGCACTATCAACATAGATGGGTTGGAAGATACATCAGATGGATGTAAAGAAAACATTCCTTAATGGCATGATGGAGGAAAGGGTGTACATAGAGCAGCCTAAAGTTTTTGAGAGCTTTGACTGTGAGTCACATGTGTGCTGACTCAAGATAGCTTTGTATGGGCTGAAGCAAGAACCCCATGCTTGGTACACTAGGATAGATAACTACTTCACTTAGTTGGGCTTCACGAAGAGTGAATCGGACATGAACCTGTACCACATAGTGGTGGAAGGTATTGTACTTTATGTTGATGATCTCATACTGACAGGTGATGATTAGCTGATCAAGTCATGCAAGGAGTAACTTGCAAGGGATTTTGACATGAAGGGAATGGGGCTCATGCATTACTTTCTTGTCATCGATGTATGGCAGGGAGATGGGGAGTCTTTTGTGTCTCAAGGAAAATATGCCAACGTGAGATTCTGCATGGAGAGCAACAAACCCATGGAGACTCCTTTAGCAGGTAACTGATGGAAAGAGGATGCTACTTCAGGGGAAGTGGTGGAAGCTATTTTTTACCGGTATCTTGTGGGTTCACTCATGTACTTGGTGAAAACAAGACTAGATATGTGCTATGCAGTTAACCAGCTTAGTCAAGTGATGGTTAGGCCTACCAAGATGTATTGGAAAGCAGAAAATAAAGTGTTGAGATACCTCAAGGGCACTTCTTAGTATGTATTATGGTACAGCCAAATAGAGGGAGTGAAGCCTCAAGGCTTCACCGATGTAGATTGGTTAGGTCATCCATCTAACCGAAACAACACATCAGGAGGGACCTTCAGTATTGGGTCAGAGACAGTTTCTTGCTACAGAAGGAAACAAAGATCAGTTGCACTAATTTCGATATAGGCATAGTACATGGATGCAAGTCATGCAACATGTGAGGCCATATGGATGACGAATATCTGGGTTTGTTTGTCTGGTTAGCAAATGGATACAACTATGATTTACTACAATAACTAGAGTGTATCAGACTCTATGAAAATCTAGTTTTTCATGATCGGTCCAGGCATATTGATATCTGATATCATCATCTCAGAGATTGTGTATTGAGGTGGATTATGTTGTTAGAGTACATTCCCACAGAGGAGCAAGATCTTGACATTTTGAAAAATGCATTGTCAAGATGTAAATACGAGTTTCACAAAGACATGATCAAGGTAGTTGATAATCCCTTTCTTGTTGAGAGGGAGTGTTGAGAAATGGAAATAATAAATTTCATTTTAATTGGTCCTTGAATTTAAATTGTGAATTAAAAATCAAATTCTATTCTCATAGCAACTTGTAAATAGTTAATTAAGTTTAATTAACTTAATTAGCTTAGGAATTTCGAGTTGTAAGTATTTCTAAAGTCATGTACATGTTCTCCCTATGTTTTAGGGGTCAAGATGAGTTTAATTGTGAGTTGTTATTAGATAACTCAGTTTACTGAGTTATTTTCAGCTAAAAGAGTTCCAAATTGTTTGTGGAACTACTAAGGAGTTAATAGTCAGTTGGTGGACTAGTGCATCCAAAAGTGTCACTCTAGTTAACGAACATTCCATCATCCAAAACTCATGCATGTCGATCATGAGAAAGACCCATTTGAGACTAGAGTCGAGGGACAGTGTACTATTAGTTGTATGATTTAATTAGTTGTAAATATCATGCATGCCATTAGAGAAGTATCTATGTTTGGATTGCATAGTTTTGGAAGCATGAATTCCATTTAAATACAGGCTATTCATCCTAGGAATTACACAAGAAAATACGGGCTTGGATAGCTGCATATTTGGCTAAGTGTTGGCCAAGAGCTTTCTTGTGAGCTGAGAGAGTTGAGCATACTTGTGCAGAATTGTTCTAGTGAGAAGAAGCTTTCTATCTTCACTCATATTTCTGATATATGCAATACAAATAGCGAGGTTTTGAGCTATGGCTTTCCCCAAATACATCTTGTGTTATATGCCATTGATTTATCTTCTTCTTGTTCATATTGTTTTCATCAATCTATTGGCTTCCGCTGGTTGAAAGTAGAAGTAGATTCTTTTCATGTGCTTTATTACATTGCATTAGCTTGTTAACCTATAGGAATTTCTACAACTTTATTAGCATTTGGCTTAGATAGCCCTTTCATGATAATCTCATTGGCTTCTATATTGAACTCATTCTTCTCTATGTATATCACATACAACCAAATGTCTTCATTGACAGTCATCAAGTAGGCTTCCATTATGATCTTCCAGAGATCTACTTTGATCCATTTATAAATGGAACTCCTTCTAATGTAAGCAAAGTTTGATTAGAAATTGTTTCCCTTTGATCCACCTTCTACCAGTTAAGACATTCCTTAAGGAACCAAGCTCTGATACCAATTGTTGGAAACGTTGTTAATACTGAGATGGGGGTTGTGAATCAGTAATAAGGCTAATTTTAACTTTTATGCCAATTTATATTTCTTCATTCAAACTTGGCATCCATTATATGTGATAAACCATTAACAACCATAACAACATCCATATCATTACACAAGCATACACATCATGAGAAACAAACATATGAGACATAGAGGTTTTACATGGAAACCCTTTCAGGAAGAAAACCAAATCTTATTGTTGTTATCGATGCAAAATAAGAGAAGCTGCTCTATTATATCAATATGTTTGTGAGCCACCACTCACAAGAAGAACAAACTCTCTTTGATTGTTTCCTAGCCCCCACTAGTAGGAAGCACCAACTCCTTCCTTTTGTAGACACCTGTTTAGCTTACTAGAAGCACCACGTGAAGCACCAACTTCATGGATTTGTTGCAAGAACCAACTTATAAATCCTTGGATTTATGCAAGAACCAACTTGCAGGAGGCACAAATGCCCAATCCTTCTCAAGAACCCACTAGATATGGAAGCACCAACTTCTTGTATGCACACTCCAACCCACACTCAAATAGGACATTAATGTTCATAATATTTGGTAGGAAATCTACTTGATATCAACTTTTTTTGGCCCACAAAACATTCTCTGTTCTCGACCCTTTGAACATTTGGCAACAAATCGTTGTTCCTCTCAACATCCCACTAACACACTACCTGTGCAACATTCCACTATTCTTGGCCCTCTGCTCTCAGCAACATACATTCACCTCTCGACCCCTTCTATTCAACAGGCTCTCTCGACCTTTTACACCACAACATCAACTCAGTCAACCTTCTTCCTCTGCACAAAAAAACAACCTCTTTTTGGGTCTCTTTCCTCTACTTAGGCACTCTCATCCTTTATCTATAGAACATGCCCACTTGGTCTCACATAGCAACACACACACTCACCCACTGAGCTCTCCACTCATCTCACTTGACAATGTTGTGGTCCCCACCATTTTGCAACTGCAATAATTGTTTGTGTTCCTCCATTGCACACTTATCTATTCTACCTCTGTTGTTCTCCATCACTCTTCCATTCACACTTTCCGAGTGTGCCTCTGCATGTCTCTCCATTCTGTTATATTGTCTAATTAGGCCATTGTTGCCTCATTAACCAATGAGAATGGGCTCCTGGGAATTTATCCATACTGAGAATTAATTCTCAATCACACTACACAAAGATTGAAATTTACAACTACAAGGATCCCTTGAATTAATGGATATGTAATTCATTTAATCTTCTGTAGAATGCACTCAAGATTAGGGATAGCTTACTTCTCAACACAAGATAGGCCTGATGCTCTTCTCTTCAAATCATGGTCCTCACTGCCTTGACCTGATGATATTTGTCTCTATCTCCTGCCTACAACAGTTTCCATTAACTCAATCGAACAAATTATCTGCGCTAATTTACTCCTAGTTTCCAACTCGTCCAATTTTCAATACCTTTGTGCTACACTATTGGATCTCCATAGATCGTAAGTTTTAAGAAAATAATGTTATGATATTACAATATTATGATTGGAACCAATAGGATGCTATGAAGTTTTCGGCGGATAGAGGTGGAGCAGAAAGTTGAGGCATAGAAGGGTTACAGGTTGTGGTGGAAGTTTTAAACATGGAGGGGAGTAGAGGAGGGAGCTTCACTCCCTCCTACAAGGAAGCAGTAGCCAACAAGAGCAAGATACCATCGGATAAAGGCAGAGGGAAAGCGAAGGAAGGAAGGAGAAATAGGGAAGAGGAAGCAGAAGGATCCAAATCGGAGGAGAATGATGGCACAAAAGACAAGGATAAAAATGACAAAAAATAGGGAACAAAATACAAAAATCGAAAGGGACCATGTAAACCCAAGGCTGAAATCACTCCTAGAGTAGTATTAAATAATGCAACGCTGCAGGCATATAGGGAGCACATGCAGACGTACGCTATCATATGAAAATTTATGGGGTTATGGCCCACTGAAAAAGCTTTACAATCTTGGATCCGATACCATTGGAAGCCCAAAGGAAGCATTGATCTTCATCTGGGGTCCAAGGGTTTCTTCACTGTGGTGTTCACCACATCGAGGACAAAGACAGAGTGTTTGAAGGCGAGCCCTACTTCTATGTTGTGGCACGGCTATATATGAGGCCTTGGATGATGAACTTCGTTTCGGAGAGGGAAACTTTTACCTCAGTCCCGGTTTGGGTAAGACTCTATTCTCTACCTCTTGATTATTGGAAAACAGAATCACTAGCTGCCATAGGTAATAAATTAGGGAGGTTTATCAAAGTGTCTGAAGCCATAAGGAGGGGAAAATACACTTCCTTTGCTAGGATCTGTGTCGAGATGGATCTATCTGGAGCTCTTCCAAACGAAGTTATCTTGGAGGTTTTTGATGAGGAATGGGTGGAGATAGTAGACTATGAACACATCCCATTTAGATGTTGTAGATTCCATGAACATGGACACCTTCTGAGAGACTTCCCTCTCAGTAAAGTAGAAAACAAAAACAAAAACAACATAATGAAAGATACAGATAGCTTTCACAAAGTTGTCCATAAAGGAAAAAGTGGCAAGAAAGGGCCAAAGCAACATCAAGTGGGAGGACAAAAGGACAATCAGAATCAATACCAAGTTCTCGAAGAGGACGAAGAAATAGCAGTAGAAGATCAAGTAATGAAGGAGGGTTATGAGAAGACGGAGAAGGAAGAAGGTAATGATCTGACACAGGAAAATGAAAAGCAGAAAGGAAACATGATATGTGATTTAGAACTAGAAATGGATTAGGAAATGAACCAGAGTGAGATGGAAACAGAGGACAATGAGCTATAGGAGATTCTTGACATAGAAAACCTAGATCTAGAAGGATTCCTGCTATGGTAGGGGTAGAATCACTACCACAAGAAAAGATCAATAGAATACAGCAGCTATTCCTATGGAAAACTCAGGAAAGGGGTTTGGAGGAAGTAAATAACATTGAGAGACATAGTAACGAAGGAGTGAAAGCAGTAAATGCGACTCTGAGGCTAGCACCCATAAATCCCGGAAGAAAAAGAGGCAGAAAAAAGCATAACGAGCTACTAATGGAATGTGGAAAGCTCATGGTAGACTCAGGTAAGATGAAAGATCTAACCAGTTACTCCTTTACCAATCTTTAATTATGAAGTTCACAACTTGGAATATTAGAGGTCTAGGCAGCAGGAGAAAACAGAGAATGCTGAATAACAGAATGAAACAAGCAGCTCCGGACATAATTTTTGTCCAAGAAACAAAATGCTCTATACAAAAGTTAAAGCAAATCCGTAGTAAATGGCTCAGTAGATTTGAGTTTCTAGAAGTTAAAGCTGAAAACTCAGCAGGGGGTATCCTCATGCTCTAGAATCCCCTAAAGATTGGAATAATCGATGTGGAGGCATCAAGGAACTATTTATCAGTGGTCATATAGCCTGTAGGTGACAGGGACACCTATCTAGTCACGAATGTTTATGGCCCTCAAAGGTTGGACGACAAAATCAGGTTTTTAGATTCCTTGGTGGATCTCCGGGTCAGGTATGTAGGATTACCTTGGGTCATAGGAGGAGACTTCAACATGATAAGATCTCTCTCGGAGAAAAAAGGGGGTACAAGAGCTCTAAACAAGGATGCTGCAGCCTTCCAAAACTTTTCAAAAAACATGAATCTAGTTGAAATTGAGACAAACAATGGCCTCTACACTTGGAATAATAAAAGAGGAGGGAATTCCCAAGTAGCCTCAAAGTTAGATAGATTCATGATCTCAGAGGATCTCATGCTTTTAGACAAGGAAATAATTGTAGGAATTCTCCCTTTTAGTGGCTCAGATCACTGGCCAATGCTAATGGAGATCAAGGGCATAGGCACCCAAAGAAATAGACCTTTCATATTTGAAAACATGTGGTTTTCACATCCAGATTTTATTAGCAACATTGAAAACTGGTTGGCGGAAGATCTGCAGATTCAGGGATCGTCAATGTTCCTGCTACACAAAAGATTAAAGCACATCAAGATGAAGCTAAAAGCTTGGAACAAGGATATTTTTGGAAATATTTTTGCAGGTAAGAAATCGGTTGAAAATAAAATTCTGGAGCTCAACAAAACTCTGATCAAGGATTTGATAAGAAAAAAAATGAACAGGTAGAAATATACCATCTAGAATGGGAAAAGTTGTGTAAACAAGAGGAAATTTTTTGGAAACAAAAATCAAGAGTTCAATGGCTAAAGGAAGGAGAATGCAACACCAAATTTTTCCATAGATCCACCATTGATAATAGGACTCACAACAGGATCTCTTCGATCAAGAATGAGGACGGGTAGATCCAACAAACCCATGAGGAAATTGAAGCAGTGTTAATTAAACACTTCAGTGGTATAACCCAGGAAGACATTTTAGTAAGGGAGCCTTTAATCAAAGACTTCACCAATCACATCCCTAAGTTGGTATCTAGAGAGGAAAATGGTAATCTCAACAGACCTGTTACTGAAAAGGAGGTAAGCGAGGTACTCAAGGAAATGAAAAATGGCAAAGCCCTTGGTCTGGATGGATTCAATGTGGATTTCTTCAAATTTTGCTAGAACATTGTCAAAAAGGATATTGTAAGGGTAGTGGAAGATTCCAAGCTGAACATAACTATTTTGAAAGTTCTCAACACCTCCTTCATCGCCCTAATTCCAAAATAGGATAATGCTCAAACGCCAGAGAAGTATAGACCCATCGCCTTATGCAATGTAGTTTACAAGATTATTTCCAAGGTAGTGGCCACCAGACTCAAACCCTTGCTACCTACGATTATTTTGAGTGAACGATCTGGGTATGTGGAAGGCAAACAAATTCTTGATAACATCATTCAAGCTCACGAGGTGGTTCACTCGTTGACTAGCAAAAAAAAAGCGGGTATGATAATGCAATTGGATGTAGCCAAAGCTTATGATAAGGTAAACTGGACATATATCAAGAAAGTGTTTTCTGCGTTTGGTTTTGATCACAATTGGATCAGATGGGTGATGGCCCTAGTGACTTCCTCCAGCTTCTCAATTTTAGTTAATGGCTCTCCCTCTCATATTTTTCTTCCTTCTAGAGGACTTAGGCAGGGTGATCCGCTCTCGCCCTTTCTTTTCATCCTCATGATGGAAGGGATAGGGCGGTCCATTAAGCATGCTAAAGAAACAGGAAAAATTCAAGGACTCCAACTATTGGAGAATGGGCAGGCTTTGACCCATGAACAATTTGTAGATGACACAATGTTACAGGGAATTCCCACAGTCAAGGAAGCGCTTGCATACAAAAAAATTATGAGTGACTGTGCAATGGCATTAGGTATGGAGGTCAATCTTTCCAAATCAAATTTTTTTTTCTTTAACACTCACATTGCCATCCAGAGAAATGTATCCAAAATTCTAGGCTTTCAAAGAGATTCCCTCCCCTCGAAATATTTGGGAGTTCCTCTAAGGGTTAAACCTTTGCATAAGAGCATTTGGGAGCCGTTAATCAGCAACATGTAAGAAAAAGTCAAAAAATGGACAATCAAGTCTTTAAATCTGGCTAGTAGGCTAGTTCTTGCAAAGGCAGTGCTCCAAGATATCCCAGTCTTTATGCTATCAGCTCTTCCTGCCCCAAAAGGAGTCCTACAACAATTTAGAAATATCCAAAGAGATTTTCTTTGGGGCAAGGAGGAAACTAGGAAAAAATGGGATTTAGTTTCTTGGGAAAAGATTTGTAACCCTAAGAACCAAGGAGGCCTAGGACTGGATGATCTAGAGATTCTCAGTAAGGCTCTGGGAGCCAAACTTTGGTGGCAGTGGGTCAAGGATCCTGAGGCTCAATGGGCAAGCATCTGGAAAGAAAAATATGTCATCTCCTCGCACTCTTCTGAGCTAATAAGAATGTCGGGAAACAGGAAGGGCTCTCCTATATGGAACAAACCCTGGGAGAACAAAGGAGTGGTTCAAAATAACAGTTTCTGGGAAATTAGAAATGGAGACCAAGCACTTTTTTGGGAGGACAAATGGCAATAAGAACCAACACTTTTGATAGAGGATTTTTCAGGCCTCAAGCAAGAGACAGACAACCAAGGATTAGTAAAGGTAAAGGGCTTTTGGAAACATGCTCACAATACCGAAAAATGGAGAACATGGAAAATAATAGATGGCAGAGAGGACAAAACCCTCAACGAAAAAGCAAAGACCCTAAAAAAGATGTTGGATCAAAGGATGATTTTAGTCATTGAAGTGCAGGATCAACTAAGATGGGGTAACAAAAAAGAGGGAAACTTTAATATTAAGGAAGCAAAAGGTATTCTCCTAGGGCTGGAATCACAAGCTCCAGTTAGAATCTGGCAAAAGCTATGGAGGAACAGAGGCTGGATGAAAACCAAGCTCTTTATGTGGCTAGTTCACCATAGGAAAATCTTAACCTGGGACAATATCAGAAAGAGGGGTATGCTGGGACCCTCCCATTGCCAACTCTGTGAAGCACAAGAGGAGACAATGGAACATCTTCTCAATAGCTGCATTTTCACCTCAAGGATATGGGATTTTTTTGCCTCCATCTTCAATCAGTCTGATAGAGATAGAGACAGTATCACAAACACCATAAACAATTGGAGGGATAATTTTTCGGATTATGAGGTTCTTAGCTCTTCCTAGGCTCTCCTGCCAAGTTTCATATTATGGAATGTGTGGAAAGAAACAAATAAAATAATTTTCAAAGAAGAAATGAACTCATCTCTCCACCTATTGGAGTAGATCTTGAAACAACTAAAAGAGACAGTGGGTACAATAGTTAGGGATCTCCCCAAAAATCCTCCCTCAGAAACAGAGTTGAAAATACTCAGACAGTTAGACATGCAGGGACTTACTCCTCAAGGTTTAGATAGGAAAATAATCTTAAGGGAACCGATTAAGGATTTCTGGTCCTCCCCCCCGGAAGTCTTTTTGAAGTTTAGCGTCGATGGAGCTTCAAAAAATAACCCTCGAATGGCTAGCTTTGGAGGAGTTCTAAGGGATGAAACAGGAAACATCATCTCCCTCTTCCACTATCATTTAGGTAAAGCTACCAACAACATGGCCGAACTAATGGCTTTGGAGCAATGCTTAGACTTTTTGAAATAGGACAACTGCCACAAGGTGATGATAGAAGCTGATTCAGAGTTAGTCATCAATGTAGCCAAGAAAATTAGTATGGAACAGGATGGGAAAAAGTAACAAAACATTGGAGGTTAATAAGGGTGCTCCAAAAAATTCAAATCCATCTTCAGGGACTTTGTACACTTAGATTCAATCATCTACGTAGAAAGGCCAACAAATTGGTGGACATCTTAGCAAACTAAGGGGTCACCTGTAAGGATAGCAGGAATTCGATGAGATGGCTAGATATGCCGCAAAACCAGCTAAAAGGACTTTGCCACACCCAAGCGAAAGAGGATAAAAGAGTGTATTAGAACATAACTAAGGAACCCAGGATGCAATGAGCAGATTTTTGTAGGATTCACAATTTTGGTCAGATAGGTCAACGGAGGATAGCACGACAGAGGAGGAGTCTGCAACTTTTTTCATCATACCGCTGAAAATCCCTGAAGGTGGGTGCTAGGTTTTCACTGCCAGGAGAATGGATGAGAACAGTCAACGTTCTGGTGGCAACACTTCCCATTCTTCTCAGGGCAAGGCAGTTACCTCTCGGGTGGTTTTGGTGCGATCGCACCGCTTTCGAGCCGAAGGTGGTTTCATATTCTGGGTAGCGATACCTTTCATCGCTCGACATGTGGATGAGGGAAGGGTTGGGAAAACACCCTCATTGCACATTAAATTTCAATGAATTTCGGGCGTGCGATGTTCAGCTCCACCATTCGATTATTTCTCGTCCGATCAATGCTCAGGAATGTGAAAGGGTTTGGTGGGGTCGAAGGGTTGACTTCATGCTCCATTTTGAAGTGTTTTGTTTCTCCAGCGTAGGTTTATTCAAGAATTTTGGGAGGCAAGGTTTCTAAAGCAGCTGGAGAGTGGGTTGGCACGGGGTTTTGGCCCATAACTTGTTTTATTCGGTAATTAAAAGTGAGTGGTGGGAACTCTTAGGGGTTAGAGAGCTTAGAGACTTTATAATATCTTACTATTGGTGGATTTATGTAAGTATTGTAAATTATGTTTGATTTAATGAAAAATAAGGCACGACTCTTGCTTAGGAAAAAAGAAAACAATATTATGATTGGAATTTTAGCCCCTTCTTACTTAGCCCCTTATTTTTTTTTCAACATATGACTGTATCCTATGACCGCCAGTATAGCAGTTAAGTGTTAGGGCTTTTAGGATCCAACCGAGGGCCTATCTCCTTGTGTATTTCTATCTGCCCTTGCTTCTTTAGGCTTTCACAACCAAACACCAATCAATCATCAGAAACCCTTGGTATCGTAACTTTTCCACATTTCAATTAAAAAACGAGTTACAAGATCTTCAGCCTCTGATATACGTGGCATCTCGATAGAACTTAGGTGATAGGTCTTTAACTTTCCCCTTGCTTCTTTGGGACCCCATGACCAAATGCCAATCCTACATCGTAAGTCCCCTGTATCGTAACCTTTTCAATTTGAAATTATAACAGAGTCATGATGTTTTCTTCCTTTAAAATGCTCCATATCACTTAGGTGCTAGTCCTTGCTTCCACCCTTGGTTCTTTGGGTCTCCCACAACCATGTGCCAGTCACATTGGAACCCCGTTTCATCAGAAATTTTTCAAATTTCAATTACACAGGTGTTACGAGAACTCAAACCTCCAATATTCCAACCTATGAGATGATGTCATGTTGTCATCATCATCTCCACATGGTTCCTTGATAGTGGTGACATGTGTCACTTGGATATTCCCGATTAGAACACCCAATATTTTCGAATCCTCCATACTGTCACGTGTCCTCCATACTAACTCGTGATGTTAATGTCATATGCCTCGTCATCTCCTAAGGACCAATCATTTATTGCCATTTGTCCTATTGGAGGATAGAGGAAGGGTCCGTCGATCCTTTGGTTTTGCAATGAAATCCTTTGTTATTCCCTCCTCCTTGCAACCTCAACACTTTTAAAATAATTCAAATAATAAGAACTTACGAAATCTTGACCTCCGTTGTTCCAAGCTTTTTAGGTTCTCGACTGCTGAGGTTCCAATATTCATCCTTCCATGGTCCTGATATGCCTAGGTTCCGATATTCTAGCCTTCTCTAATATTCAACCTTTCAAAGTTTTGATATCTTCCTGCTGTGATGTCTGATATGTCCAACCTTCCGAAATTCAGTTGCGATATCAAGTTTTGAGATTCGGCCTGCTACTTTTGGCTTTCTTTTAAATAAACCACACAGGAAATATAAACCACCCAGGAAATATACCAATATTACTTCCTCTAGTATTCTGACCTCAGATATTCCGAGGTTCTAAGGCTTCTGAGGTTTTGAGATTCTAAGCCTCCAATCACCTTTTAACTCTAATTTCATGGCTTAAGTCACCAAACTTTGATTGGGGATAACTATTGATCTAGATGGTAATTTACAGACTTCCACATACCATTGGAAACTTGTTTCAGAGCACTTTCCAATAGAGAAGGTCTAATGTAGGATTTGAGACCATACGCTATGTGAAAAATTGTTGCAAGCTCTCTTTCATTCTTTGAACCTTGGCTCTTCTTCTTCTGCCTCAACCACCATAGTAATCATTTTATGGCTTCTCCAATAAGCCCACTACTATGGTGATTCTCTACTAGAGATTGCAACAACCATAGGAATCCTCGTGAGATTGACACATCAAGCACATCAAAATAGCCCAATTACCATCACAACTAATCTAGTGGACATTAAATCCAACCTTTGCTGCCACAAACATCCACGCTAGTCTGATTGAAATCAATGCCAACACTTTGCCAATAGTTAGGCAATTTCAAATCCTCAACACATCTCCTAGCATGGTTTTTGACATTAATGCCAACACACTTGTAGCCACTAGTCATCCAGACAATGCCTATACCCATACTCCACCTTTGACATTAATTCCACACATGATCATCATTACCATTGTCTTATCCCTTCACCACCCTATAAACTCACCAATTGAATTGGCATGCAAACTCTTTATAATCCTTACAATTTGAGTGCATGCATGAATCCAACTTCTCATCACCATAATTCCTCTTATTTTGAATCATCTACATAATTCAAAATGATTATTTAACCTATATGATGCTAATAATTTGATCGCCATTCCTTAAACCCTTACTTTATTCGCTAGAATTTACAATTGTTTGAACATGGTGCCTTCTCTTAACCTCGTGCGTAGATAAAATATAGAATCATAGGGAAACTTGGTGTGATCGGGAAAGAACCATGGTCATTGAATGTTTTGGAATCTTACTTCAAGTATAATGTTAATAAATCTTTACTCAGAGATTTAGGGTGGCCTTTATTCCTCAAGAAGTTTCAAGGGCACAACGATTTTGTTACAAATGCACTTATAGAGGGGTTAAATGGTATAGTTTCTCATGTAGGTGATTTGGTGATGATTTTGTTAGAAGAATTCGTGGCTCAGACCATTGGACGACCTCAAAAGGGGGAGATATGATTCACGAATAAACACATTGAATAGGGGGTGTGGACACAAGTTTTTTTCTCAATAGAATAAAGTTCAAATTGGGGTTGATGCTTACCTAAGGCATGGATCATGGATAAGTGGAGGAATTTATTTGTGTGTGCAAAAGTATGTTCCATGTGAAGGAAGGTATCTAATCACCTTATTTTATCATATTCATTTCCTATTGCACTTTGAATCCAATTATCGGTTGAATTTTCCATTTTATTTTTGCAAAATAATGGGTCAAAATTGGAAAATCACATACAACATGACCCTAAAAATGTTATTAGAACCTTGTATCACCCCTCTTTAATTAAATTAAAATCTTAATTATGGAATAATTACATAAATGAAATAATAATTTAAATACATTCTTGGTACGTAATAGATTTTTTGATGGGGATATTGCACATGAGAAGATACCCAGGGAAGTGAATGTTGTTTCTAAGCATAATTATAGAAATAACAACGAGGACTTCAATATCCATGAATTCGAGTCCTTCACTACTTGTGGAGAGAGTTTTAAAAGAAAATATATGAAGAAGGCACATGTAATCTACTTCAATTACACTCATTATTCCTACAAGGATAACCAAGAGTATTACTAAGAAGAAGCCCAAAATACAAAGTGTGGAGCCTCCATAACAAAGCACTCCATGTCCACCTAAAAATGACACATATTTGCATATTAAATTAAAGTCAATTTGGCATAGTCATGTCGTCCAAAAGGAATTTTTAACCTCCTTGTTTAAGTAGTCTAGAACTAGCTTTTATGAGCCTAAGAATCTTGTATATCATTTCTTTGACTTTGTTGGGACTTCAACACCAAGGCCCAATTATTTTGAAGATAAATAGATTATTATGAGCCTGTGAAGCAAACCATGTCTTCTAATTTCCCAAGTAGACCAACCTCTTATAAATTGAAGAAGGAAAATAAGAAGATTGAGAGACTAAAAGTAGATATTGAAGATTCAAGATCCTTGATAGATAAGTAAAGAGTGACAATACTATGTTAAAATAAAAAATATCCCAACTACAGGAATAAATTGAGAAGTGACATCAAACAATAAAATGTTGTTTAAACTTTCTAAGAAGTGGCACAAAATAGCTCAGTATTTCGTATTGCATGACAGGACTTTGGAGAATAAAATATGGGCAGATTAGAAGTGAAAGGGGCCACTATGAATCAAGGATAATTTTAGGGGCGAATGTTCGCCCTTTGGCGAAATTAAGGGGTTTTAAATTTTTAGTGGGCGAATATTTTGTATCATAGTACATTTTTACAAATCACCTCAAATAGCCCACCTTATTTTAAGGGAGAGGGTAAAAAAGGTAAATTTAGCCCTTGAAATTAGGACTTACAACCTTCCATTCGCCCATTTTCAAGAATAGGTTTTATTTAAGTGAATCCATTCGCCCATTTTCAAGGATAGGTTTTATTTAAGTGAATCCTATGGGCCAAATACCATATTTATAAAAGAGGTATGGTAAATTAATAAAAATATAAATAAATGAGAGGTATGGTAAATAAATAAAACATTTTTTATATTTACTCCATAAGTCACCTTATATACATGTAAGGGTGTAAACAAATAAAAATATAAGTAAAGTGGAGGTATGGTAAATAAATAAAATATCCTTTTATACTTACTCAAAAGGTATGGTAAATAAATAAAAATATAAATAAACTAGACGTATCGTAAATAAATAAAACCTCTTTTTATATTTAGTCCATAACCCTCGTTCTATTTATGAAGGCTCAAGAAAGAGGTTTTATTTAAGTGAATCCTATGGGCCAAATACCATATTTGTAAAAGAGGTATGGTAAATTAATAAAAATATAAATAAACGAGAGGTATGGTAAACAAATAAAACATTTTTTTATATTTACTCCATAAGTCACCTTATATTTAAGAACACTCAAAAAAATGGGTTATATTTAGGTGAAACCTATGGCCAAAATACTATGGGACAAATACCATGGACTAGATTGTTATTAATACCATGCAAAAAACCATTATTAACCCTAATATTAGAATTAATAAAAATAAAAATGGCACATGGTATTGACCCATGGTATTCACCAAAATGGCACATGGTATTGACCCATGGTATTCACCTGGAATGTAGCCTATTTAAATGGGGGAATTGAACTAGCATGTAGCCTATGCTAAGATTCACTAGGACTTTACAAAGTTTTATTATTTAGTGAAAGACTCGCCAAAATCTTACAAGATTTTATAATTGAGTAAAATATTCGCCATGCCTGGTGAGAGATTCGCCAAAAAATTATATATACATATTATATTATTGATAAAATCGCCTTCCATTTTTCCTATATACCATGGAGATTCGCCCATTTATTATATTTATAAATTTAGGGGGGGTTCTTAAAATTTTCCCTGCTATGAATACATCCATTGGTAACCATTGATATATTTGAAGCATTAGTCAATTTTTTTCTCAATTCTGAAAAAAATTTGGAACCAGAACATCAAGCAAATATCTTTTTTGCATGAGGACATGAAAAATATTATGTGTGGGGGAGATGTCAAGACTTTGATTTGATGCCTTTTTGATAGCTAGTTATTCTTTTTTTGACTCATATTATTGCTCTCTTTTCTAATCAATCTACATGATAACTCCTCACTCATGCACACCCCCATTCATGCACATGAGCATATTTACTGCTTTTCACCACACAAGTATGACTATATATTTTTTTTCCCTTTCTAGAATTCCCACCAATCATGTTATTCACCCCCTTTAATGGTGGGCATGTTTTCCAAAGTCACGAGAGAATATTCTAGAGGGTGATTTGACCTTCCTTCTTTCGACAATTCCATCCTTAAAGTCCTCATCCTGCAGCTCTCATAATTGTGAAATGCAATCCTTCCAAAATTGCATTTAGTAATTGAATTGCTAAGTCGTCAATGTTAAACGAAAGATAATCCTCAAAATTAAATTGGAATTTGAAAATAATTTGACAAAAGTGGCTAGGGATCTTTAGGGATATTGAACTCCCTTCATGGCCCCTTCTATATAATATGGCTAGCATATATTACAGCTAAAGTTATCATATAATAATCATTATGTAATAAAAAATAATAATGAAATAATAATTATAAAATTATTATTATTTAACCTTTTAATGTGTAATAATAATAAATCATGTCCTTGCAAAAAAACATGACTTATCACCAACCACATGCATTTACATCTATTGTAGTCATGAAAACATCATGATATACCTAAGTAACCATATTAATAATAATAGTTTATTTAATTATTTATTTAATATATTATTATTATAATAAATAAATATGGATTACTTCTGTATTTCATGACGTTCTCAAGAGTGGACTATTGGGTTCACTTCCATTGTTATCAAATCTCTTAACATCTTCAATTGTCAAATATTTTCCTAAATATATTATCTTTTACCTTCATGCTAGGTATTTTTTTATTCATTTATTTCTTTTTATTTTTAGTATTGAAATTAAAGATTTATTTTCTAATTCTTTGGAAAAATAAATATATGTTATGTTTGATAATAATATTGGACCTTCTTAAAAATGTAATACTTTCACATTATTTACTTTAATGTTTTTTCTTTTTTCCTTTTCACCCTTTTCACATTATTCATTTTATGTGAATATCTATAAAACTTAATTTTTTTTTTTGGGATCTCCATGCAAAAATAGTCCATATAAAGGGATAAAACTTAACTTCCATATAAATAGAAATTTGTATTTCCTTTTTAAATCCTCCTTGAAAAAAAAAATCTCAGAAGTTTATATTTCTTCGCATATAATTTAAAAGAACTCGCAAAACTTCCCTTTTTAATTTTATGAAATAATGCTCTAATATTGCTGCTAAAAATGTAATTTTTGACCGTATGCCAGTGGAACAAGCACTCTCATATCGACTGAAGTGAACCTAGTAATTCACTTCATAGGAACATTATGAAATACATAAATAATCCATATTAAATTACAACTATTTATTATAAGAATACATACACATGAGTCATGATTCATTGACTAGAATAGATGTCGTGGGGGGTGATAGTTCATCTCTTTGGTAAAGGACATGACTTATCATTATTACACATAATAATGGTTTTATGAATACTTGTACATGATTATTACTTATTACATAATAATCAGTATATTATAACCCTAATTGTAATATACCTTACGTATATTACACTCCCTATTTCCCACTTCTGGTATTATGGTCCTTATAAATGTTTGTGCCTTGTTCAACCATTGACACTTTTTTTTATTAGTGGAAGGATATAATGTTTATAGCATTAACAATAATTACCATAATTAATTATATATTTAATTAAGCAGTTTAAAATGGGAACATGATATTTTGTCATGTACTTAAAAGTTGTATCAATTTTCTAGCCCACCTTCCCTTGCAAGTAAAATAATGAGAACCTTGAAGGTTAGTCCAAATATGCATGAATCTATAGATAAGTTCATGTTAAATTCTCTATATATGTATGTGAGGGTTATTTTGCGTGTTTCAACCTTGTGCCTTTTATTGATCATCGTAAGGGTCTCGGTGGGATTTCATCTTGAGACCTCCATGTGCTTATGTATTTTAAAATGATAGAGGTTTTTTCAGCCCTAGAAAATGCATCTAGATAGAGGCCCTGTATATTAGAGTCCTATTCTAACCCCCTTACTTATATACATTATTAATGTATGTGGCCAATAAAATAGTTTGTTAGTAGTCACTCATTGTTAAAATGATCCTCTTTGTTAATAAGATCCAAATTATTCAGTAGGCTCTCATTAGAAGTGGGCCCTAGGGAGTTAATATTATTTATGGATAGATATATATTGAGTAGAGGATTTTGTAATGTTTTGTCAATAGTTATGGTTGTATTTAGAGAATTGTTTTCGAGGTTTCTCCCTTGAAGAGGAAAATAAACATAGCTCTCTATTTCTATTGTCAAAGAGATATTTCTTATGGTTTATCTCTCTTTTTTCTTTTGTTCTCAAATTTTACCCAATATTTCATGTTAACATTACTACAAGTGGAAAAAAAATTTCTTTCTTGGCGATGAAGTGGGAGAATTCTTGGACACAAACTGGAAGTTTCTGTTGTTGTTGTTGTTTTTTAACCAAAAATTTGAGGACAACAATATTTAGGTTGACTTATGAAGATTTCTATGTAGAATTTAAATAATCTAATCGAACAACTAAATTTCTCTTGGAAAAAAAGTCGATTTTTTTCTAAACTAAAATAAGGTCTAGGAAGTGAATTTATCCATTATTTAAATTCGACAATTTTATTTCTTTTTTGAAAAGGCGACAATTGTAACAGATTGAATATCTTTTTATAGAGATAAATATTTTAGTCAAACTAGTGCCATTAGAAGTAGGAAAAGTTGTGGGATTTCATAATTTGGGTTGTAGTAACCAATTTGATACATATAGAAAAAGTTGTGTTTGTTTTACATTTTTGTCCTTAAACCATACCTTGCACAAGTTATTTTCTAGTGATTTTTGTACAATTTTTTTGGGGCTATCAAGATCATTCTTTTTAGAGACATGTTTTTCCATCTTAAATAGTGATATTCCATTCAACGTATAGAATGATTGTTAGGGAAGAATACATGTAGGAGCTACACACATTTTCACCTTGTTGGAAACCCCAATAATCCATGTTGGTACCTCTCAGAGTGATATTGCATCAAAATGTACATAGTTATTAAATCTCACTTCCACATACCTTTGGGTATATAGGAAATTCAAACTCCATATGGGAGACTATCAATTCAAAACCTATGTATTGTTCATCAACTTGGGTGGTTGTGATATAGTATTGGGGTCAGAATTGCTACACACATTGGGACCTATCATAATGGAATTCAAAGAATTCTATATGAGCTTTAATAAAGATGGACATGTACATAGTCTTGAAGGGATTCAAGTAGGCTCCCATGAAATAGTTACCTCTCATTCTGTCGAGAACTTATGAAAGAAATTCAACTCTAGCGTTGTTCCCAAATTTAGTGGCATATAGGTCATGTATAATATAACATAAAAAAGCAATGTAGATTTGCAACTAGTTGTTGACAAACACATTACATTTTTGATGTAGAAAATTTACCAGAGAGATATAAAATTATTGAGACAAAAAACATTAACATAGTAAGAATAATAAACATACACATAATCCACAAAATATTTTCTTTGGGAAAAACCCAACCCAATGAAATTTCATGATGCTTGACCAAAACCCTGGCCAACCCGGCCAACCCAGCCAACTAAGCCTTGAGTGATCACCTCCCTGGCCTATTTTATAATGAAGTCATCCTAGACTTTTATAGGCTCCATTTTATGCAATACTATGGGAAGAAAACCATGGGTACACAATACCATGTGGCCCAAAACCATTATTGTTTAACCTAGTCAACCTTGACTTTGAACCCAAGTAAAATTTACCTAACATTCCCCCCTTTAATTTGACATGGGGTTCCTTGATTAAATCCAACTAGCCTTGCCAAGTGAGTCAACCCAACCCCAATCACTCTGGCCTTTACCACCCTCAAAGTTTATACCAGAGTATATGTTAACCTGGCATCCTTCTTATCACCTAGGTCTAACCTAGACTTTACAAGTGATTACCTAGGGGTATGCATGCATTACCAGATCTTAGAGTAGTATGCCCATTTACATGAAATAATTAACTCCATTATAATCATTAATAAAAAAAATTGTTTTGTTTACGCTTGTTGTCTTGACACATCCTCTCTCACTTTTGCATTCTTTGAGCCTCTTCATGCCCATGCTCTCCAATGATACCCTAGCCACCTTTTAAGTTATCCCTCTAATGCTCGTTCACTTTACCAATCTCAGCATTGGAATCAACGTAAGAAGACCCTTGATCCTTCTACTAAGAGGACTATGCTTCTTCTACTGTTGCATTCTGATCCCGTTCCTACCCCTCTATCTACTTCATTCTCAACATCTACATCCTGCTCCTGCAGTGCATTTCATTCAACATCTTTTAACCATTCGTTCATGGAGAAATGTTCATCCTCATTCACATCCTCTATGTTGAACCCAAGAGGATCATGAAAGCTTCTAAAGATCGCAATACCAAGATCAACTACCATGAGACGAAACTGTGACTTCCCTTGAGATAATTTCACTACAAACTTACATAATTTCCTCTACTCTATGCCTCGTAATGCTTTCAAAGACATAAAAATTGCCTCCACTACCATTGCTTGAGAATCCATCTTCTCTAGTGCCTTGACACTCAAATACTTGTGCATAGACACCACTTCCCTCCTCATAGCTTAGCATTTCATTCTTGCCACCTTTATCATGATAAACTCGAGCAAAGACTGCCAAATCTCAGTACTTTGTTACGTGCTTCCACCCACCTAAGAAAACAATATGCTTGGGTTCAGTAGAGTAGCCCCTGTAGCTGCAGGATCCCCATGGTTAGGCTATGTGACTTTCTCCATCATCTTGAAAAGGACTGATGAAACTGAGGGCGATGATGAGGAAGAGAAAGTACCAGTAGTCTTCCTACTCCTAGATACCATCTAACACCCTTAAACTTCCTCTCCTAATAAATAAAAAATCAAATGATGAATTTTCACTACTAGCTCAATGAGTCCCTTTAGACTCTGAGGGTAATCCTTCAACTAAATCACACTAATAACCATCACTAGCCTCATTGTTTTCTAGGAAAATCCGCTCTGGGGATGGAGACGATCCCTCTAGCCCAATGAGTGGGACTAGCAACCTAAGTGATAATATAAAAGACACTTTCCTAAATTACATTCGAAATGAGAGAAGAGGAATATTACATACCTCGTTCTGATGCTATAACGTCCTCCTTTTTTGAAGACCTAGAATCGCTTGTGCCACAGGCTCGGTCCTACTGCTCACAATGTTTGAATGCATACACAAGAGATCAACACACAACAAAGGATACAAGTACAAATAACATAATCGAAAGTAACTATTGAGCCTTAAATATGCCCATGTTTTCATCATACAATACCACCATTTATAACCTATATTCATGTACTTTTAACCCATTTCGTACCATAATCCCATAACTTGCCACCAAATACATATCTTACACCATATGGTTGGTTATATTTAGTTTTCTTGACTCTTCTATGATTAAAGATGAATTTTTCATGATTTACTAATGATTGTTTTGCTAAGTTCATTTTTCATAGGCTTCCATCATTGAAATTCTTCACAAGTCAGTTGAAGTAATTGGTACAAGTAGAGTACGGGAATATCCAATTTGGGGTTTCGACATTTCGGAATGCTTCTGGGGAAAACCGAGGGAGGTTATTGTCCAAAATAATTTTTTAATACCTTTCCATGTGTTCGATTGCAAGAAAGCCACACATGTGGGTCCCAAGGAGCTAATTAACAAATCTTCTCAAAATGTGCACAATTTCCACACTGCCACGTTTGACCTTGATTTTCATGCATCTCAAGGTGAATCGGGAAAATATGAGAAAATGGGTTTTTTTAACCATATAAACAATTATCTATATCCAAAATTGTTTCTCCCGATTAGAACTTTTCTAAAAGTTATAAGCTAGTCTTGGAGGTAGTTTTATAAAAAAATTATTGTTTTTCTAGAGTTTTAGAATCTTGCGAAAAGAGCCAGACAACCAACTTTGGGCATGATTTACGAGGATATGGATTTGAATGAGACAAATCCAAGAATTTTTTGTGTTGAAAATATAACAAGTTAGGCTTCCTCCAAACATTTTTCAAAAATGTGCCATGGTTAGGAAGATATCCCAATATCTTTGGGGTCAGTTTGTTAAAATTGCTCAATTTTCCAGAATTGAGGAAAATGAGTAATTCGCCTTGTAAATCTTATAAATGGCTCAACCATGGTTTTTGTTGTAAGATTTTGAAGTTTTGAAAAAGGAATAGAAGCAAGGAATGAATAAATGATGGATTGAAGCTCTATTGTAATAATAATTGCATCTTAATTGAATTTTGTTTCATCTCTAAATTCTTTATAAGTATTATAATTGTGTTTTGAATTCAATTTTTATTGAGTTAGTTTAGGCTTTCTCCTGGAGTGGCAAGGGCCCACCACCACTGGAAACAAGTCTTTAGCTTATCTAGATCACAGGATTTACATTCAAAGTGTGAATTTCATCGAGAAATTTGTTGTGTGAAATCTAGCATCATTATGTACTTAAAACTCTGTCTTGTAGATTTCAAATTAGAAATTATAGAATTCATTCAATTAGAAGTCTTCTTGATTTTTTGAGCACAATTATCTTGTAGGGTCATGTCCATATAAGAATGCTCAGAAACAACAGAAAACAATATTGGTTGTGTTAATTATTAATTGAACTTGTAGTGTTGCTCTGAGCTATTGGCATAATAAAAGCATGATTTAATTGGGAATTGAAGTCTTGATCCTTTTTGGATGTGTTGATATCATTGGTATGGAATATCAATTTATGGATCAACTTCTTCTGAATGTTTGCAAAATGGAAATTCCTATCGATTTATTGCATGCATCCCGAGACTAGGCTTGGATCAATTATATGATTCTGCATTATGTACTTATACAAAGTCATTCTGTACTTAACCAAAGTGATCCTGTACTTAAACAGGTCTTGAAATATCATGTTTATAAATGAACAACAATAACATGATGACATATTGGTGATTGTAGTTTAGTTTTGAGATCCCATAGAGTCGAAGTGTTGTTGAATTTAGAGTTGCAGGTTAATGCTTTCCATAAAATACATTTTTCGAGTTTGATTGAATTTTGATTTCTTGAGTTGTAATTCGATTTCCTATGTTTGATCAATGTTCAATTCCCTAAGCTTTATTTGAGATTAGATTTCTTGAGTTTGATTATGATAGTATTAGATTTCCTGAGTTTGATTTTGAAAGCCTTCATTTAAGAGTCAATTTTCAATAGTGTTAGTTTGAGGTTCTTAAATTGAATGTAGTTGATGCATTTGAGGTTAAAAGTAGTAGATCTTTGTGTGATCCACAGAATTATATAAGTCGCAGTATTGTTTGGATTGTTTGTTTCCATAGCTTAAATCATTTGGATTATTTGTTTTGTTTGAATTGAAATTAGCATAAGCTTGATGTCTTTTTTAGTTAGTCTTGATTGATTTAAGATTCTTGCATTTAGATTACATACATCTCAATGTTTGATTTAAGATTTCCATTACTTAGATTAAGATTGAAATCGTTTGAATGATAATTTGTATTGCTTTGTTTATGATTAGTTAGAGTTAGTTTTGTTTACACATTAATTAGAATTTATTATTTGTATTGTTTGAGCGTGTTTTCCTTCCTTGATTAGTTTCAATTAGAAATATAAATTATATACTTAAATAGTAAATTGATTTCATTTCTAGTTTAGATTAGACGCTCTGATCCCGCATTACCTGTGCTTGTGCCTCAAAGCTTGCGAGTCCCGGATTGATAATTTAATGTTAGAATTATAACACATAATTTCCCCAACATTTTTCGCATCATTTTTGGGGAGGTGCTGAAGGGATTAGAGTGTAGTTTCTTTCACGAGTTTTTAGTGTGGTGAGGATTTTGCAAGACAATCAAAGGGTGGAGAGAGTACGGTAAGACGTGAGTGAAGAGCCATGCATACACTATAGTGGTTTTCCTCCAAAGTTTGGTTGTCCAAGTAAGAAAGTTTGGTGAGTTTTATTGCAATCAATTCTTTTTCATTTAGATTAAAAATTTCAATCTCTTAAAATGACAAAACATTTTTGGGGTGTTGTAAGAACCCCCAAGTACTAATCCATGTTACGAGACAAAGATTATCAACTCGCAGGAGAATTTCAAAGAACAATAGAGAACTTGAAGAATGTCCTTAGAAATAATTTCTCAAATCCTAGCAATAGCTGGGATATCTACCTATCAGGAAGAGTTCATCTTCACCACATTCAAGAAATTATCTGTCACTCCACAACCAAAAGAGGATTTGGAAATATCCCTTGATTCCTCTTTCCTATCTACCAAGGAGATTGAGAAATCATGTACCAAATCTAATGGGGAGCATCTAGCTGAACTTGAGATCAAATAACTTTCACCATGCCCAGCAGCAAGCCTTGTATGCATTCCGGAGACCAATTATCCAAGTTTTCCTGGCATGATCGAGGAGGACTTTCAGAGTGGTCCAAATGAAGAAATGGGCCAATACCACCAAGATTAAATCGAGCATTGGTTCCAGATCACAATCCAGTCAAAGTACCACTCTCATCTTCAAATACTTTTTGTATCACATCTTTCAAAACTGCTCATTTTTCATGCTCATATATATTCTAAATTTTATATGTTAAATCTGAGCTTGAATATATCTGTGTACTTGATCTTCACATGGCTTCATTGGAAGTTCTCTTTCACTTGAAGGAGGACACCTTTTCTTCAGTGTAGTAGGAAATTTAGTATTGTAAATAAATAAGTGAAAATAGTAAAGAGAAAAACAAGTCCTTTTGTGAAAACCAGCTTGTCTAGCGCAACTAGATAGGGACTTTACCTGAAAACTAGTTAATTAGCGGGAAAGGTTCCTAATAAAGTTTGTAAATTTGTATGAGCTCTTCAAATCATGTATTTCATTGTGTTTTTACTTGAGTTGGTTGATGTGGGATTCCTTAAGGCCCACCTGCCAACAAGCCTTGTCCCATCCACATCAACACATTATATGGGACCAAGGTTAGGGTTAGATAAGGTACCGAGGAGCTTGCATGCCTTAATGGCAAGTATCCTTGTCATCTACTAAGGAAATACATCAATGTTTCTTGGTGTATGAATTCTACAGTCCACTCGACTTCGAAAAATCCATTCATGGCTAGTAGAATGTACCTAGTGCCTTGATTGCCATTGACATCAAAGGTGGGATATCTCGCAGTGGTTAGCGACTTCCTCAATGGTCGATAATCCAATGATTCTTGCTTATGTTCGACATCGACACCATTTATTAATATATGCAAGATTTCACATGGGTGTGTAGTAGTTGAAGACTATATGGTTTTGAGATCTCAACATAGATTTGCAGTGGTTTGGATCTTTGTATAAGCATTTCCATTATCATTTTCAACAACAATCACCTTTCCTCAGTGTTTGGGGACATACAACTCCTCAGGAATGGGGGAGAAGGGGACCTTTAGTATATCCTTCTGCTCTTTAGTTCAGCCTTCCACTTTCTTCAATAGGTCAGATCGGCAATCACATTAGCTCCAACCATTCCATCCTCTACTTGAGCCTGCAACTATCATCACGGTAAAGGTAAAACTTGAGGTAAAGTTGGCTTAAGATTCTTTAATTCATTAGAGATTTAAGAAATATTTGATGATTAACCACCACATATTCCATATATTTTGTTTTCCATATACCCTCCATTTTCAAATTCCTCATTCATAATAGAATGCATGTTACTCTAATAAGGTCATAATCATCAAAAGAAAAGTATATTGGTTCATGTAAACAAAGAAGTAACTATAGTACCTTCCCCTCCTACATTCACATATATTGTCAATTGAATGTATCCAATAGAGGATGAAGTCATTGCTTCCTTTCATAAAGGAACCATCCATAAGCATTGGCCTCACAAAAACTGAGTATGCAAGCACCTATTTTACCATCTCCATCACCACCTCATCTCATCCACCATTTCCATTTCCACCTATCATCTCATTCATCATTTCCTCCTACCATATATATTGTTTATCCACAATTTCTATCGCTCTCAAAATCAAATCTATGGTAGTCAAATAAGAATGGTGTTCCTCCACAAGAACCAACACCCTCAAATCTTCACACAGTGTTGCTCCACAAAAGCTAACCCTGCCCAAAGCCATGATGCCATAAAATCTATATATGAGCAAAGTCCTTGTTTGCATGAGGACATGAAAATCCTCAGGCATGGGGGAATGTTGGGCCTTAAATATGCCCATGTTTTCATCATAAAATACCACCATTTGTAACCTATATTCATGTACGTTTAACCCATTTCGTACCATAATCCCATAACTTGTCACCAAATACATATCTTACACTCTATGGTTGGTTATCATTAGTTTTCTTGACTCTTATATGATTAAAGATTATTTTTTCATGATTTACTAAAGATGTTTTTTCTAATTCCATTTTTAGTAGGGTTCCATCGCCGAAATTCTTCACAAGTCAGTTGAACTAGTTGGTACGAGTAGAGTATGGGAATATCCAATTTGGAGTTTCGAAATTTTGGCATGCTTCTGGGGAAAATTGAAGGAGGTTATTTTCCAAAATAATGTTTTAATACCTTTTCATTTTTTGTATTGCAACTAGGTCGGACATGTGGATTCCTAGGAGCTAATTAACAAATTTGCTCAAAATGTGCACATTTTCCAAACTGCCACATTTGACCTCCATTTCCATGCATGTCGAGGTGAACGGGAAAATATGAGAAAATGTGTTTGTTAAAAATATACCCAGTTATGTATATGCAAAACCATTTCTCCCGATTCAAATTTTTCTAAACATTATAAGCGGATTTTGGAGGCAGTTTTATCAAAAATCATTGCTTTTCCAAAGTTCTAGAATCTTGCAAAAAGAGCTAGACAACCAAAGTTGGGCACGATTTCTGAGGATATGGATTTGAATGAGACAAATCCAAGAGAGGTTTTTGTTGAAAATATAACACGTTAGGGTCCCTCCAAATGGTTTTCCAAAATTCACCATGATTAGGAAGATATGCCAATATCTTTGGGGTCGGTTTGTT
Source organism: Pinus tabuliformis (assembly GCA_031772625.1). Classification (NCBI taxonomy): domain Eukaryota; kingdom Viridiplantae; phylum Streptophyta; class Pinopsida; order Pinales; family Pinaceae; genus Pinus; species Pinus tabuliformis. The sequence continues at coordinate 162,516,901 of CM062807.1, forward strand.
AAAATTGTTCAATTTTCCAGAATTGAGGAAAATGAGTAAGTCCTCTTGTAAATCTTATAAATGGCCCAGCCATGGCTTGTATTGTAAGATTTTGAAGTTTTGAAAAGGAAGAGAAGTAGGGAAGGAATAAAGGATGGATTGAAGCTCTATTGTAATAATAATTGCATCTTAATCGAATTTTGTTTCATCTCTAAATTCTTTGTAAGTATTATGACTATGTTTTGAATTTCATTTTTATTTAGTTAGGCTTGCTCCAGGAGTGGAAAGGGTCCACCACAACTAGAAACAAGTCTTTTAGCTTATCTAGATCATAGGATTTACATTCAAAGTGTGAATTTCTTCGAGAAAATTGTTGTGTGAAATCTAACATCATTATGTACTTAAAACTTTGTCTTGTAGATTTTAAAAATTCTAGAATTCATTCAATTAGAAGTCTTCTTGTTTTTTTTATCATGGTTATCTTTTAGTATCATGTCCATATAAGAATGCTCAGAAACAACAAAACACGATATTGGCTGTGTTAATTATTAATTGAACTTGTAGTGTTTCTCTGAGCCATTGGCATAATAAAAGCATGATTTAATTGGGAATTGAAGTCCCAATCCTTTTTGGATGTGTTGATATCATTGGTATGGAATATTAATTTATGGATCAACTTCTTCTGAACATTTTCAAAATTGAAATTCCTATCGATTAATTGCATGCATCTCGAGACTAGGCTTGGATAAATTATATAATTTTTCATTTTGTACTTATACGGAGTCATTCTGTAGTTAAACAAAGTGATCTTGTACTTAAACAAGTCTTGCAATATCATGTTTATAAATGACCAGCAATGACATGACGACATATTGATGACTGTAGTTTAGTTTTGAGATCCCATAGAGTGAACGTGTGGTTAAATTGAGAGTTGTAGGTTAATGCCTTCCATAAAATAGATTTTCTGAGTTTGATTGAATTTCAATTTCTTGAGTTGTAATTCAATTTCCTATGTTTGATCAAGGTTCGATTTCCTTAGCTTTATTTGAGATTAGATTTATTGAGTTTGATTATGATAATGTTAGTCCTGAGTTTGATTTTGAAAGCGTTCATTTAAGATTCAATTTTCGATAGTGTTAGTTTGAAGTTCTTAAATTGAATGTAGTTGATGCATTTGAGGTTAAAAGTAGTAGGACTTTGTGTGATCCCCAGAATTAGATTAGTCGCAGTATTGTTTGGATTGTTTATTTCCTTAGCTTAAATCGTTTGGATTATTAGTTTTTTTAATTGAAATTAGCATAATCTTGATGCATTTTTTAGTTAGAGAGAATATTGTTATTGCAAACTATTGAGCTACCAAGTATTACAGACATTATTATTCATAATCGAAGACTCTGTTATGGCTATGCGTTGAGCTTGAATCTTTTCGAGTATTGCCTTACTATGAGTTTTTTATTTAAATGTTTTAATCTTTCCTTTCCTGCAAGTAGTCTAAGCTTACCCAAGTGTGGCAGGGCCCACCATCATCTAGGAATAGGCTTCATTGTTAGTCTGTAGGAGTACCATTGCGTGTTGATTCATTACAGTTGTTCTTATTCAATTCTGGTTTGAGTTTGTTGAAGTTTCTTGTACAAATGCATGAGGAATTTCATTAGTTTTGGAGTGATTTTAAGTGTGATAACCTTGCATTAATTTCTAAACACCTCTATTAGGAATTTTGAGTGCGTAGATCTGTATGTGTCACAGATACTGTGCGTAGATCCTTGATCCATAGGTATGATCTGTTCTTCATAAACGTGGAGTCGTATTAGACTGTGCTCTGCTCTGTCATGTGAAAAGAACATTCATTTATGTTGTGATCGGAATACCTGTGATAAGTTAATCAAATGAATTTCAGAATCACTGAACATGATCTCTATGTGCTTAAATCAATGTGTTCATCTCTGTAATGAGGTATATGATAAACGATAAATCACGTGGATTGCTCTATATAGAGTAGGGAAGATTGATTTATGGTATGCGTTTGAGTTGTTTACAAATGAATCGCAATTAGTCACAAATAGGATTGCATTATCTATTTCCATTATTTAGTTGTTTGATTTATTTCAGACATTTTCATAGTGTGATTTATTGTAAAGCATTTATTTACATAGCATTGATTGAAGTAGTTAAATTATCATAGGATAATTTAGTTTCATTCTCGTATAATCGATTAAGGATTGATTTCCATTTTATTTAATGAAGAATGTAGGTTGATTGCGAACATTGAACTGAGTGACTTATGTTTTAGTGTGATTCAATCTTTTACATTGCTTTGAGTTATTGAATATAGTCATACACTAGGTTTCCATTCTAATGCAGTAGCTCAGGATTTGATAAACACCAAACTTAGATACTTTTGTTGAGATTCCAATCCTGTAGCATTAGTTCTGTAGTCATTTAAAGTATAGTTTAGGAGGTGTTTCATTTTCAAATAAGAATAGTTTGATTCAAATGAATTAAAGGTAGCAGAATAGGATTTGATTTTAGAAATATAGACTAGTCTCTTTATCATGTTTTGTTACAAGTAAAATAGGTGTTTGATTTCTTTCAATAGTTAGAAGTTTGAATTCTCATTTAAGATTTGTATTTAGAATGAATTTCATTTAAGCTTTCAATTTCATTAAGTCTATCATTTGATTTCAAAGAATTGGAATAAATGCAGAGCGGATTGAGTTAAGTAGAATCCTTCCATCTTGCTTACATTTTCTAGGAATGAAATGAGTGCTTAATCAGTATTGTGTCTTTTCCATCTTAACGATCAAAGGAAAAATCACATACTCTACATTTAATCTTTAACCACAAATGTAGTACAACTCATGCTTATGAGTCCTGGTTGACAATTAATAGTAATAGTTTTAATCACTAATTAAAACTCCCAACAGTGACCTACTTAACAAATCAAGGAGCATTAAGATAAATGTTGCATTAACACACACATTTATGGAAAATGAACCAACAATTGTATATATTAATAGAATAAAGGAGGAAGCATACAATGAAGACTTGATGTCAATAATCTCTCCTTTAGTTAATGTCCAAGTCCAAGCTCAAGCTCTCCAAGCACTCCTTCTCCAAGCCAAGTGAGTAACATGTAGGCATAATCTCAGCATAAGGGAAAAATAGCCAAATACCACCCATTTGGGAATGGGAGAGGATGAATATATAGGCATGGAAAAGGAATTAGGATATCTCCAAAGATAGGAGAAGGTCCTCATCTCAAGGAGGTAGCTCATAGGGATAAGACCAAATGGCCCAGTTGAGAGAACTCAACCTCATCCATGCCACACAACCTCCAGCTCATCATTCTGGAAGCCTCTAGATCATGAAGCTTCTTGTCCTCTTTGGGAAAATTTCCTTTTAGGGATCATCACGAGTATCCAAGCCAAAAGCGCATTGGCATCGCAAGGCTAGTATAGTGGAACTAGAGACCATCACGAGTTCTCAGTGTTAGGGGAGCGATGATCCTCAAATTAGGGTTTTAGAGCCCTTTTCTTCATGGGAAGCTTAAGGAATTTTTCCATCAATGTTTTAGGGAGTATCTAAGTTGCATATAAGGATGAGTACACTGCATGATTTCCAGGTTTCAGTCACTTCGGGGTATGTCACACAAAAGTACGGGAGGTGTGACAAAATACTGTGTAACATATGCCCCCTAAAGCATGAAGGCAGAATAGGGAGTGATGGCTAAGATGCTTTATGAGATTTTGCAAAGACAATAACAAACACTATTAGGAGACCTGCAAATTAAGGATGCATATACATATACGTATCTGATATCAAAACATGAATCCATGATATGGACGCAACCATCTGAATGAGAAGGATCGTCTATAAATCTAAGATCCAAGGTATGGACATAGCCACCTGATATAGAACGATCATCATAAATGTAAAGTGCCACATTATCGTCACAACCATCCTTATAGAAGAAACATGTGTATGAACATGAGAAATACATAACTCCATGAAACTTGAGTCATATCAGAAAAAAATCAAGGTCTTGCGCTCCCTCCCAACCTGATAAAAGTACAAATTCTAACATGTGAATGAATGTTTCGAAGTCGGACATGCTATAAAACCACCTGATTACCGGTCAATGATGTGGATCGTTAACAAGCACGAAAGAAACCTCCAATAATGTCAATGGTTCTAAAGGTACGACAATACAATCCATGAATGTGAAAATGAAGTTGAGGTCGAACACTCGTGGAATCATCTGATCGAAGGCCAATGATGAAAACCTATTGTCGGATGTGAAGAAATTTCTGTTAAGGCATGCAAGTTCTAGGGTACTAAAATGGAGTCTCTAAGACATCTTCTTAGATAATGATTTGGAGTTGACAGGAAGCGACTTGTTGAAGGAGGACCATAATTATTACCTCATCATTGACACAAAACAAGGAATGAAATGGAATGAATGAATAAGATCCAAGACTGTAGTAAAGGGTTAGACAATGTATAGGTAATGAACTGCAGATCGGACCTCTCTTGAACATCGGCAACACAACTTCGGAGTGTGGCAATATTTGACTCAACATAAGACCAAAGGTCATGATGATGAAACAAAATAGTCAAATGAGATGAAAAATTGATCACCCAAACCCAGAAGGACAAGTGACTGAGTGAGGTTATCCCAAACCCTACATGAGAAATAGATGAGTTTCATGTTCAAGAGCGACATGCTGCCTATACAAGGGATGTTTCACTCTCATTTCCCCCCATTATTTCTAGTGATTACCCCAAGTTATTTTAACCACAAGCTTGAAGGGGATAGCATATTATTGTAATATAAGTTCATTCTTCGAATGAATCCATCCTAGTAAGTTTTACGAGTCCTAGGAAGGAGAAACTTGGTATCGTCATGGTGACAAGTCTTTCGTCGTAAATATTTTTAACGAGTTCAACGGAAGGATAACTCGGTATATTTTTCATATTTATAGAGTTTGAAAAAGAGATGAAAAATAAAACTCCATCATGTCCCTTTTCGTAATTTGTCCCTCGAACCCGAAAAGGTAGAAAACGATATTCAAGAGAAATTCTTGACCAAGTCGATCAAGGTGTTCCTTTTGCGTAAATAGTCAATCCTATCCCAGGAAAGGGGTAAATGTATACTGAGACAATGTCAATCTATTTAATTTAACGAGTTTGAAAAGGCTAGTGCTCGGAAATATTTTCATATTTCAAGGGTCAGAAAAGAGATGAAAGATGACTCGTCCTAGAGGAATGAGTGGTATAAATGGATAGCAACTGGTTCCAGTCATGAAGGAACTTCTAAAAACATGCAAGGGTCAAGAAGCTATCTAATAAGGAAACTCATTGTAGATGTTCCCTAGGCAAGGGTAAAACAACCAACTGAAAGCGTATGATCAGCTAAAGAGATGGTGACGATGGAACAGAAAAAACCAATGTTCATCTAGCAAAAACGGGCTGATAAAACAACAATCACGAGAGGTAAAAAGGGAAAGGTTTCATTTTTACACAAGATTGAAACATATGAAACTATGCTTAAGGATACTTGAAAATGGTTTCCTTTTTTCACAAGCCCGAAACATGAGAAAAAACTATGTTTGGATTTGGTTTCATTTTTACACAAGCTTGCAAAGATAAACCATTCTTGAGATAAGTTTGCATGTCCCCAGCATAATGACTCAATTCAAGGTACATGCCCACGGGATTCATTTCATTCACCTAAGTATACTACTGGTTACTAAAAGGTGGATGGAATGCAGGTTTACCTACGAGATCAAGTGAAAGACTCGACTAAGATTTTATAGGATCTAATCAAATACTCAAATTGGAAGGGGATTTGTTTCATTTTTTAACGAGCTTAACATAGGAAAAGAACCATGATCATGGCACCTTGTTTCATTTTTTAGCAAGCTTGACACAAGTAAAAGAACTCTACTCATGGCCCTTGTTTCATTTTTTAACGAGCCTAACACAAGACAAGGAACTCTGCTCGAGACCCTTTATCACAACGCAAAAGAGGCCATGGCTTCCAAGAGGTTCTCATGAGATGGGAGAACAACACTTTGGAAGGGATATATGTCCACGGATCTAAATGAAAAATCAGGCTCCAATGCCCCTAGTACATAGTGTACTACATCACCCACTAGATCATCAGTAGATGCGAGAATGGAATAGGTGGCCACATACCTGTGGTGGGGTTGATACCACTTTCACATAAGAACCCTTTAGGGATGATGGTTGATGGGGAGTTGATTCAAGACCAATGAATGTAAGTTGATCAATGATCACAATGTTTCCTTCATGTGGGAAACACATCACTCGAAATAGGGAGGAATCAAGAAATCCCATGAAATATAGTCATGTCCAAGGAGTAAATTAAACTCTAAAGAGCCTTAGATAACCATCACATCTGTATAGACAGTCTTTCCTCCCAAAGTAATAGGTAACTTAGGAAGGATCCATAATGGTTGATTGGTTCCTCTGTTAAAAGTTAACAGATTCTTGGTGATGGGGACAAGCTACGAAGAACCTAAATCATTCCAAGTAGTTGATGATAAAATGATAACAAATGAGCCTTCATTTATGATTGTGCTAGGTATGGCCATATGGTAAGCCTATACTGTAATCTAGAAAGGTACATAAGATGGAAGGAGATATCTTTCAAGTCTACTCCAATCAAAAGAAGTGACCAAACTACTTAGAGGGGGTTATCATAGGAACATGAGAGCTACCCTCTTTCTCTATGGGAACAAGAGAACTGCTCTCATGCATCTCGAGAACAGGAAGATTTCCCTCTAGTTCATTCGAAATGGAAGAAACCAGAAGAACCTGAGTAGTACGAGGTTCACTCTCTACCTGAAAGGTACAGTTAACTAAGGGTGGAGTTAAGTCTACCTTTTGTTGAACCAGTGGTTGGTCGAGCATGGACTCATGAGACTCACTTTCAGAGAGAGTGGGGTTGATGAAAGAAGGATTTTGATCAATCACTTGATCAACTAGCAAAGGATTAGGGGAAAGCTTCCAATAACTAGCTGGAAGACCAGGCTGGGAAGGAGTAATATTTTCCAAATCCTTGGAAGCTTCATCCAAAAAAGGACAAAGGTGAAGGGTATGATTACCTTCACACAACTTACAGGGAAATTTGACTTTTCCCTTTTTCACATGGACTTTATTATTACTAGTTGAAGTTTTATCACCAGCATGATCACCAGAAGATGATGACAAAGGTTGATGTGATCCTATGGAACACACTTATAAGACCTTGGGAATACCAAGACAATTTCCAAGAAGGTGATCACCCTTACATAACATGCAAGGGAATTTCACTTTTCAAGGTTGGTTGGAAGATTTTTCTTCATTAGTTGCATCCGTAACAATAGTTTTTTGGTTTCCCCCTTGCTTATTTGGTTTCTTCTTTTTCCTCTTCTTGTTCTTCTTAGATTCCTGGTTACTAGAATCCAGGCTTTTACCAGGCGATGAGGAAGAATGGGGTGTAGAAATAGGTGAAGAAGATGAGGGGTAAAATTTAGGATCAACATGAGGTTGATGTTGTTCAGATGGAGGAGAACTCAGTTGAAAAGTAGTTTTGACACTCGGAATCACAAATGCTGAAAATAACCAAAACGACAGACCAATAGTCAATCCACGAAGGGATAACATTGCCATATAAGGAGCACCAACATTTCCAAAAGAAGGAAAAGGACCAGGATTCCCATTAGGGGGTTTTCTTGGTTAGTAGATTTGGGAAATGTTGCCATTGGTATCAACCTAAGATCTACTAAGGAGTATTTACATAAGAAGGATGTTTTTCTATGGTAAATTAATTGATTTTAGAAATTAACAAAACAAAATAAAAGAGGGGTAATGTATAAAAAAAGGTTTAGACCATAATATATGCCTTAGCTAAAACCAAGGACTTGATGTACAATGATGAATATCCCCGAATTTTGTGTTCAATGTATCACGTTTACAAGGCAACAGACTCAGTTACCTGTGGCTAAAGGATAGCAACCTAGTGGGGTCTCCCAATATATACTTGATGGTACGAGGAGCACAAGTCCATGTTAGCACTGTCTAATGCATAACCATTTAGTGAGAGCGTTCCCATATACTTACCATACTGAAGTGCCTCCAATATACTTGAAAGTACTGGAGAACCCTTGATATACTTCTGTAATGGAATGAGATTTCACCCTCGGAATACAATGCAGACAGTTAACGAAAACTACTATGTTTAAAGACGTCGGAAGACATCTCTAGCCTAGACCTCTAGATATTTGCGTTAAGTTCCAATGTTATGAAACCAACTTAAAAAAAGATAAAAAATGTAGATCAACGCCTTAGAATTCAGCCTCTTCGAGGGGGCAACCTCCTTTACATTACACAAATGAATGATTCTTTGATGATTCAAATGAAAAAACCTCCTTTCTATATAAACGAGTCTAAGGAGTCACAATATAACCTGGCCGACCTAACAATAATAATATAAAGGCACAAAAATAACAATAGAGGGATTCTATGGGGCACAGTAATAACAATATGGGGACAATAGGGGCACAACAATATTAATAAGGGATACAACTACAATAGTAATGGGGTAATCACTAGTATTATAGGGACCTAACATGCCCCTCTCCTTAAAAAAAGTGTTGTCCTCAACGCTTGAGTAGTTTTGGATGCTTCTGTATAAAATTCTCATCCTCCCATATGGAATCTTCAGCAGATAAGTTCTTCCACTTAATGAGATACTTTGAAATTGATCGATTTCGTAGCTATCGAGTTCTTGTTTCTATGACTGCTTCTGGTTCCAATATAATTTTTCCTTCCTCATCAAGTTCTGTAAATATTGTTTGAACTGGGAGCTTGTCACCTATAACCTTCTTTAAACATGAAACATGGAAAACTGGGTGCACTCGAGAAGTTGCAGGAAGCTCCAATTTGTATGCCATACTACCAATCTTTTGCAACACCTTGTACAGACCATAATACTTTGGTGATAATTTATTATCCTTCTTAGCTTGCTTGAGGGACATTTGTTTATATGGTTGTAGCCGTAGGAATACCCAATCACCTACATCAAAACTTCTTTCACTGTGATGTTGATATGCCTGTTGTTTCATTCTATTTTGCGCCAACACGAGGTTATCCTTTAAGAGTTGGAGGACTTGTTGTTGATGCTCGATGTGATGTTCCACTACTTGAACCTTACAATTTTCTCTTAAATATGATGTGATGGATGGTGGTTGATATCCATAAAGTGCCATAAATGGGTCATTTTTGTTGCTGTATGGAAGGAAGTGTTATACCACCATTCAGCCAGAGACAACCATTTGACCCATTGTGTTTGTTTATCAGATACAAAGAAACGAAGATATCCTTCCAAAAATGTGTTTACTATCTCAGTTTTTCCATCAGATTGAGGATGATAAGATGAGCTATGAGCTAACTGAGTACCGAGACAAGAAAATAATTTTGTCCAAAAATTTCCAGTGAAAATGGGATCTTTGTCACTTACAATAATCTTTAGGTTTCCATGTAGCTTTTGAATTGTTTCCATAAATACAGTAGAAACTGTACTGGCTTTAAATGGATGTGATAATGCACAAAAGTGTGCATACTTGGTAAGTTTGTCAACTACCACCATGATGACACTCTTTCCCTCAGACTTGGGTAAACCAGTGATAAAATCCATTGAAACCTCCTTCCAATGTTGGCTTGGAATGGATAAAGGTTGTAATAGAACCGAGGTCTTAATTGTTTCAACTTTATTTTGTTGGCAAACCAAACATTCTGCCACAAACTTTTGAATATCCGATTTAAGGCCATCCCAAAAAAATTCCTTCTTAACCCCGTGGTAAGTTTTTAAAAATCCCGAGTGTCCTCCTAAGGGAGAAGTGTGCAATTCCATAAGAATCTTTTGTTTGAGTTGGGAATTCTTACATAGGTATAAGCGATCTTTGTACCATAATGAATCATTTTGCCAGCTAAATGTATTAGATGTACTGGAATCTTGTTGTAACTTTTGAATAAGTGCCCACACTTCTTCATCATTCTTCCATTCCTCCCTTGCTTCATTTATCCAATCTGGTTGCATAATAGAAATGGAGCACAACAATGCTTCCACATCCTCATCCTTTCTTGAGAGTGCATCTACCACCACATTTTGCTTCCGTTTTTTGTAGATGATTTCAAAGTCATAACCTAACATCTTTGTGACCCACTTTTGTTTCTCTTCAGAGGATAATCTTTGTTCTAAAAAGTATTTAAGGCTATGATGATCCATTTTTACCTTTAAGTGTCTTCCCATTAGGTAGGGTCGCCATTTCTTAAGTGCATGTAGTATTGCCAACATTTCCTTCTCTTAAATAGCTTTGTGTAAAAACTTTCCCTTAATTGGACAACTTTCAAAAGCAATGGGTCTTTCATCTTGCATTAAAACAACACCAATTCCATTTCCTAAAGCATCACATTCCACAATAAAGGTTTTTGTGAAGTTCGGTGTAGCTAAGACCAGTGCTTGGCACATTGTCTTTTTAAGGTGTTCGAAGGCCTTTGTTGCTTCTGGAATCCATGAGAATGCATCTTTCTTCAATAATGTTGTTAGAGGTGCTGCTATTCTCCCATAATTCTTAACAAACTTGTGATAATTCCCTGTCAACCCGAGAAATCCTCGCATATGCTTTATGGATGTGGGGATTTTCCATTCCTTAATGGCTTTAATTTTGCTAGGGTCTACCTTAACTCCTTCATGAGATACAATATGACCCAGATATTCCACCTCTTGTACTCCAAAGAAACATTTGGATCTTTTTGCATATAATTTGTTTCTCCTCCAATAGTTGTAGCACCCTGTCAACATGTTCAACATGATCCTTCCAAGACTTGTTGTAGATTAGTATATCATCAAAAAATACTAACACAAATTTTCTAAGGAAGGGTTTGAAAATGGAATTCATCAAACCTTGAAATGTAGAAGGTGCATTGGTAAGGCCAAAAGGCATGACCAAAAATTCATAATGACCCTCATGAGTTCTAAATGCTATTTTCGGAATGTCTTCAGTCTTCATTCTAATTTGATGATATCCTAAATGAAGATCCAACTTGGTGAATTAAATTGATCCATGCAATTCATCCAGTAATTCATCAATGACAGGAATGGGAAACTTATCTTTAATAGTGAGCTTGTTGAGCTCCCTATAATCTGGACACATGTGCCATGATCAATCCTTCTTATGCACCAATACTACTGGAGTAGAGAAAGAACTTTGACTAGGTTGAATTATACCAGCCTCTAGCATTTCTACAACCATACTTTCAATTTCACTTTTTTGGGCATAGGGATATCTGTACGTCCTGATGTTTGGAGGAACACTTCCTAGAATCAGATGAATAGCATGATCATGATCACGAATAAGTGGGAGACCTTTGGGAGTCTCAAATACCTTGGAATGATTGTCCAAGACTTTTTGGAGATCTAGAGAAATAGATGATTTCGATGTGGAAACATCTAGCGAACATAATTGTGCAATTACACCTCTTTGTTCAATTTTTAGAAGCTTTGTCATACCGTTAGAGTTGATTATCTTTCCTGGTTTCCCTGCAATACCCCTTAATTCAACTTCCTTTCCCTCCACAGAAAATTTCATGAAAAGTTCTTGAAAATTAAAAGCTATTGTACCCAAGGATTGTAGCCATTGGACTCCTAGTACAACATCAGCACCTCCCATTGGAATGGAAAGCATTGGGCTAGTCAATACATATTCTCCCATGGATAACTTGATATTATGGCACTTTCCAGAGCAATTTATTGTTCCTCCATTTGCAACCATCACTTGAAACTCTGGTGCTGGATAGAGGAAGCAATTCAATTCTTTTGCTACCTTACAATGAATAAAATTGTGGGTACTTCCTGAATCAATCAACACTATTACCTTCTTCTTCTTGATTTGTCCTTCTATCTTGATGGTTTGAGGAGTGGTAATTCCCGCCAATGCATTACAAGATATGATCAGATTCATTTCTCCTAAGCTTTTTTCCTGGAGTATATCCTCTTCTTTTGACCTTTCTTGGTCCTTTTCTTCTTCCTCTTCACAATCTATGTAGAATAATTTCTTCTTAACACACTTATGACCTTTAGTGTATTTGCTATCACAGCTATAACAAAGCCCTTTTGCTCTTTTTTCTTCCAATTGTTGTGGTGTCAACCTTATAGGTTGTGGAAGACTAAGGGCAGAAACACTTCCATCTTTATAGTTGTGAGTGGTATGCTTCCTAGTTGCCATACTTTTGCTTTCCATTTTTCTTGCTAACCTAAATGCCTTCTTTAATGAATCAGGTTCCCAAAGGTGAACATCATGTTGGATATTATCTTTTAAAGTCCCTATGAACACATCAATCCTATGCTCCTCTAAAATATTTTTTACCCTTATGTTCAATTTTTGGAACTCCTCAATGTGCTCCATTATTGAACCCTTTTTTTTGAGACTTATTAATTGGCTAAAAAAAGTGTTGCTTTTTGTATCCTCATAATGTGTTGTCAATTCTTTCGTAAAAATTGCCCAAGTGATAATTTTTTTATGAGAGCAAAGCCATTGATACCATACAAACTGATTTGGTTCCAAATATAAAGTTGCAATACGTACCTTTTGTGTGTTTTGCACATTATTGAGATCGAAAAATTGTTCCATCTGTAATATCCATGTTACGGGATCATTGCCATCAAACTTCCTCATATCGATTTTTGGAATATGGTGGGTCTTTGATACAACATTAGATTCCATGAAATCATGACTAACAATTATTTTGTTTGCATCATGAGTTTCCTTTACTACCCTTTCACCATTAGTAAGTATTTCTTGTAGAAAATTTGTCAAATCTGTCTTCAAATGTGCCATGTCTGTCTTCAAATCTATCTTCAAATCTGTCTTCAAATCTATCTTCAAATCATCCATCTTAGCTTCCATGCCATTCATATTAGCTTCCATGCCCTTTATCTTAGATTACACACCATTTATCTTAGCTTCTGTTAGCTTTTGTGAGAGTGAAACTTGTTGCACTTGGTCTTGTAATTTTGATATATCATGTAGCATTTCTTCCTCTTCTTCATGAGTCATGCTAGTGCTTTCAGGTTGATTACTAGGTGTTTGAATTTTCTTTCCTTGTGGCATCAGTTACTGATAATAATGCTCTACTATTCTCTTTGAATTCTTCAAAATAATTTTTCAAACCAAGCTTAAGAAAAAATTTAAGAAAATATACACACCTTTTTTCACTTTATAGGAGCTCGATATTGCCTCTGATGTATCTTTGTAATTTCGGATCATCCAATTCTGAAAATGCGACCTGCAGTAGCCCTCTATGTCCTCTTTCCAATGCCACCAGTCTGATCCAAATTTGATTCTCCAAGGAAGAGTTATGCCAAATCTCCCACAATGACCTGATTATAGACTAGTTCAGTAGAGCGAAGTTGTATGACATTCCACGTGTCCCTGTTTCGATCTTTGGCTCTAAAAAATATATACAAGAAACTAAAGTCCGTCCTCTTTCTGTACCTTCTTCCAAAACTTCAATCCAATGCTCAGAGAGAAAGTTATGACGATTTTCCCCTGGTCACCTGTTTGGAATGTAATTCAGGAGTCTGTAAAAAGACCAACTTCCTCGGATCATATCTCTACAAATATAGCGCGAAAAGTGCTGAAATTTGGACCCAATGTTTACTGTGATTTCGTCTCAAATGGGTTTTCTTTTCACTTCTGAAACCTCATAGAAAAAAAGTTATATCGAAAATGCCACGATGACCTATTTGGAGCAGCGAAACCCTAGAATCCAAAGCTCTGATACCAAATGTTATGAAACCAGCTCACAAAAAGATAAAAAAGATAGATCAACGCCTTAGAATTCAGCCTCTTCAAGGGGGAAACCTCCTTTACATTACACAAATGAATGATTCTTTGATGATTCAAATGACAAAACCTCCTTTCTATATATAGGAGTCTAAGGAGTCACAATATAACCCAATTGACCTAACAATAATAATATAAAGGCACAAAAATAACAATAGAGGGATTCTATGGGGCACAGTAATAACAATATGGGGACAATATGGGCACAATAATATTAATAAGGGATACAACTACAATAGTAATGGGGTAATCACTAGTATTATAGGGACCTAACATCCAAACTCTCCTTAGGTTAATTGAGGTAAATTTTTATGTTTATCTTCAATTGTGTTTTAGTTTTGGACTCAAAACGATGTCACTTGAATCCCTAAGATGCAGTTATATAAGAAAAGGAAAATTTTACACCTCAATGAAAGCTAGACTAACCAAGGGAAAAAACTCAATCAATAATGCTCAAACAACATGCCTTCCACTAAGTTTCACTTTCGTCTTCCAAATTTAAGGCCAAAAGTAAAAAAGATTTTCACTTTCACTATCCTATATGCAACTTTTTGAAAGAAAAATGATTTTTACTTTACTAAGATGCACTTATATGAATTATGATTTTCTTTTCATTTTGAATGATTTGATGCACCTAATATAGTTTTTAGCTTTCAATCACCAGAAAATGTGATCTATTTTCAATGACGAATCTCAAAAATAACTTTTCAATGCAACTAATCTAATGCATTTTCATGAAAAGTAAATTTTGAAAAACAAGATAGAACAACTACACAAGGAACTCCCGAGTGGAGTCACCATTTTGTTGTCTAGGTTTTGATGGTGCTAGACCTGCCAATATGTCAAGGGGATCCCTCTAGTAAGAAGTCCCAATTAGAGCTCAGACTGTTTGGTGTAGGAGTCCCAGCAGTGGGTCGTAATGTAATACCTTGACTGCGATGTCGCACAATGGAAAGTAAGATAACTCTATCAGTAGCAAGGGTGTGACTAATGTAGTGAGTCAAGGAAGGGTTATGAGAGGTTCTAACACTTCGAAGGGAGAAGAAGGTGAAGGTGAGTTCCAGGTTGAAAGGGATCAGTCCCAACTTGGCTAGGAGCACACAACACAAAAGGACATGCACAACTTTTGGTGGAGAAGTCCACTCAGATGCGGTAGTCACATCATACAAGGTAAGATAACATGTACAACACTCATGGATCATTCTAAGATGAGTGTGACAGTTGTTACAACAAGGTTCATGTGAAAGTTCTATCTGATGTCTGGCAGAGCAGTCAACATGGACGGTGACATTGTTAACAACATATACAACACATTAACAACAAGATTCATATAATTGCATACAAATCAGTTCATATACAAGTACGTAAGTTAAACAAAATATATCATTAAGGCAACCGGAGTAGTCCAATTACAATAACAACATATGCATGAAAATGTTTTGGCTCGTATTACATAAAGAAGTGTAAGTCACAATCATACAATACATCCATGTAAACCTGCTAGCCCCAACAGTGGACCATTATAGCCACATTCGCCTGCTCCTCCAAAGAGATGAACTAGCTCCATGCAGTGGAGAAGCCAATGCATGTTAGAATACTGTCCAAGCTCTTTCCAAGATAGTCTTATCAAAAGCTTGGCTAACCAAAAGCCTCTACAATGAGCTATAAGGTACTATTTATAGCAAAGGGTGAGGTGACCCTTGACATTCCCCTTTCTGAAAGTTCAACTACCATCATGACTCTTCACCTACTCTATGACTATTACATCCAACCATTGACACTTGACTTACACTTGACATGAATCAACATTACAATGCACATGTACTCATGTGAGACAACATGGCTTGAGCAAGCCTTGCAAGACATCACTAACACTTGTTCCACTATGATGAGACCAACTCTTTGACATGCTTGTGATGGTGAAGGTGGTGAGATGATACCAAGCTTGGCCATCCATGATGGTGTTCATGCACCTCATAGTGACATCCTGCTAAAGAGAACTCTTGCCTCTATTGCAAATGGTGCATTGGTTCAACCCCTTCATACAACTTGCCTCCTAACATGTGCATGGTCTTCTTGGGTATGGTTGACCCAACAACACACTCATGCATAGTGTTTGTGCTAATCTTCAAGTTTGTGCTGGTGGTCATGCACATCAACTTTCTGAAGAACATGTTCAGCCGCAGTTGGACTTGCTTCTTGTCTTCGCCTTGGTGAGTGTGTTGAATGGGTTGGATTGCATGTGTGCACTCAATGACATGAATTTTGTTGAATCCCTTTCATGCGATCAACAACACTCCTCACCATGTCTGCTCTGTGTCAGCTGTTGGGATGGATCCTTAACTTGTACGGACGTAGTTTCATCTGTGAGTGCATGTTGCGCCCACTCTTGTTCATGTTCCTGTTGCAACTCATTCATTTGTCTGTGCAGCGTCGTGTTCTTCCTGACTTGCTGCTTTAGCACATGCAACCCCTTCTTTGTTCCATATTTTGCGTTCACACGATCTTCATGTCACGTCATCACTTCATAGCTCGAGTCTCCAAAGTTGCTTTCATCATCAATGGACCTGCTTGAGCTTGCAACCTTGTTCCGCCTCCATGTTGTCAACAACCCTCCTCTTGCATTTGTTGCATTTGGTATGTTGTCTTTAACTATTGTTCATGATGTTGCTCGTTGTGATGCTGTTGTTGTCATATCTTGATGTCCTTTTCTACAAACAACTTGATGTCTTCATGGGTAGGCAAGTCCATGGACACTTGATCAACTACATCCCCAAGTGTGCTCTGAACGGTGTCTTCATCTCTACTCTCCTGGAAACCATTGTACCTGTACTACCGAGAGGAATATGAACACTTTAGATACTTGGAGACATGGCAACACTCATGAAAAGAAATCTGTCAGTAGAAACCCAAAATGAACATGACAACTGACTTGTAACATACTTGGGTGAATGATCATGAAGGTTGCGCAATTTCGGCCGGGAGGTCGGGAAACTGATGGCCAAGACTGCACAAGGCACAGTCTGAGTTGTTGGGAGACTGGCTAACTACTGGAACTACAAAAGGCACAGTCCAGTCTAGTTGCTGACTATTGGGATTGTGCAATGCAAAGTACCAGTTCAGAAGGATTGCTGGCCTAGCGAGAGATTTGCGCAATTTCTTGGGCCAAACAGCCACTATCCTCCATAAATGTGCAAAACAGTCCTGGAAGCCGGTGTTGGGCAGGAATGCACAAATATGGAGAGGAATGTGAGCCTTCCTTCCCCATATTGCGCAATGTAGCCTTGGTGAAGGCAGAGTCTGGGCCAAGGTTGGTCCGACTCATCGACAGAAAAATGAAAGCAACTAAGACAGTAAATGCATGGTGACATTAAGTGATAGCATAAGTGATTGACAGTGCATGCAAAACATGAATGAAAGATTCAAAAAATAGATCAACATGCATGTGAGTGAGGCAGTTCGCTAGTTGGGTAAACATCCATGCAAAATAGTTTCATGAATGCGACAACAGTGAGATAGCAATGAAAACTGAAACAGAGCTAGGAAAATCTAGTATATATGTAAAAGACAGCAAGTGTTCAAAGAAATCAAGCAAACGGTACTCCCACAAGTGAAAACACAAAAAATGAGAGAAATGCAGCATAAGGCATGGGAAGCGGGCTTACCCCAAAACAATTGAGCTCAATGTGCCGATTGCTCCTAGATGTGATGTGGGATGTCAGAGTTGCAAGGTTGATGTGAGGAATGAGCTCTGTAGTGTCTGGTTGATGATTTTTTATAACATCGATGTTGTGACACGCATGCCACGAATCTAGGGGAAGCGACACTTCATGGGAGTTTTCAGAATTTCACCTTGCATGTAACCTCCAACCGCTAAACATAGATCCCTGAAACAAGGGATACCTTTGCACGCTGCCTTGGGACAATCAACCCATGCATGTAAGTCTGTTTTGCTCAGTCCTGGAGGGAACCGGTCAACTCAGTTACACATGCAAGAGACTGCTTGACTGCTAGAGAAAAATTCACATTTCTGGCTAGGAGCTGGGCTAGCGTCCCAGGAGATTTGCACAATTTCTAGGCAGAGCAGCTGACTACTGCCTAGATTTTCTCAATTCTTGGGCTGAACAACCTTGCTGGGAAAATTTGCACAAATCCTACTGGGAGTGTTGGCAAGTAGGATTGCACAATCCTGGAGCCCAGCAGGCTGCTAAAGAGGATTGCGTAATTTCTGGAGTGAAGGCTAGTTTCCCTCCAGAAATGTGCAATTTTCAAGGGGAAGTTGCTGAACTTGGAGTTGGACAAATTCTGGGTGAACATCATATGAGGGGAATGGATCAAGCTGTGATCGACAGGATGCCTTTGTGCGAGGAAAACAATGAAGCTTGAGTACTTGACGAAGTAAGACAAAGTCCTGTGTAAGGTTGGTAGGGAGACTCCAAAACACGCTAAGGAAAAATTTTTGAGGGTGTTTGTAGCCACTATAGCACTTGGTGACACACTGGTAGAACTCCAACTCTCTTAATAGACCTTGTTCGTGGAAAACAAGTCTAACACCTCTTGAAGTATTGTTCAGCTCTCAGCTGGTCTTGGCTTCACACTAGCTTGATGTAAGATGTAGCATTTTATAGACTCTTGGTTGATTGACACACATTCCAAGCCAAGGAAACAAAGTTGTTTCGATTGGGGTTAAGGGGTATATAGGTGCACAAGCAGTATAGTCGTCAGAGTCTTAGTTTCATCTCTGGCATTGCTCCACTTCTAGCAGGCCGGGATAGTACCTAGGTGGAGTCACATAGGAACACAAGCATGGCTCTGCTGCCAGCGAGCCTAGTCAGTACCCCGGCGGAGTTACTTGCATCACCTCCCTCCGCAAGAAGCTTTTCTCTTCTTTCTCCTTATTCATTTTTGAATAGAAGTATGCAACTAGATTTTACATTTCAATATGTTGTAATTATCATTGAAGGCATTGTAGTTTTTAGATAAAATCTAGACTTGTAGGAATATCTAGCCTGGTGTGACAGGCTTCTTATTTATTCTATTGGTTCGCCTATAATGATGTTAGGTGGTCGGTTAACTTGGTTACCCAATGGGCAAGTTACGACCACTTAACTAACTGTTATGTTGCTGTAATTTTGTTTTAAAGTAATGAAAAGGAAGGAACTACCAATCTTACAAAAAACAAATAATGAGATTAGAAACTATCCATGTAGTTGCATGGTAAATCTCTTAGGTTGCATGAATTGTAAAGTTTTATATGTTTAGAGTTTTTTTTAAGATTTCTAATAAAAGTAAATTTTCACTCTTTCTTTTATTTATGACAAGTCATATTTTAGTTATCACAAGTCATATTATTTTATTTATCACAAGTCATATTATATGGAAACTATCATATTTAGAGGTTTAAACACTAATATAAACATGAACTTTGATGAGGAGGAGTATATGAAGCAAATAATGAATGAAGCAAATAATGAAATAATGTTTTCATTGAGAAAATATTATTTTCCATTAGGGTTAAATAATTTTAATTGATTAATATGTTTGTTTTGATGAGCAGATAAACAAACTCATCAAGAAAGAATGAGTATATGTTGATTTTCATTAAAATACTAGATTTACTAAAGGAAGTTTATAATTTAGAGGTGTGACCTTGAATAAATCCCATGAATACAAAATAATATTGGGAGGAATTTAAATGGTGGAAATCATTGCATGCAACAATTGTCACTGTTCTCTT
Source organism: Pinus tabuliformis (assembly GCA_031772625.1). Taxonomy (NCBI): domain Eukaryota; kingdom Viridiplantae; phylum Streptophyta; class Pinopsida; order Pinales; family Pinaceae; genus Pinus; species Pinus tabuliformis. Next base: position 162,536,530 of record CM062807.1, read on the forward strand.
TGTTTAATCGAAAGACAAATTTGATTCTAACCATGTCTTCAATCGAAAAAGCGATTTCACAAGCAATTTTGATATTGCGGGTCAAATAGTTAAAGCATTCATTAAAAAAATGCATCCCAACCTTCCATTATATCCTATATAGAAAAAAGGATAATTGAAATATTCAAGTAATTTCATGTTGCATGTAATTAGATAATCGATGTTAAATACAAATCTTTGCATGCATCACTGAATATTAATCCACTAGAAAAATAGGCATGTGTTACTTCTGCAGGGTTGGATTTGGTAATTGCACTTCCATATATTCTAATTTAGATCCTTCATGTGGTGTTGATCTTGAATTGGAAAGTCAAATTGGGAAACAATTTAACAAACAACAAGTGAATGTAGATGCCCTTGGGGTGTTGATCAAGGGATGAATGGGTGCATTATTAAGGAAATCCTTGCATAATGGTCATCGTTTTGAAACCAAATGGGTGTCCCACATACCGAACCTTCCACTATAAGTTATAAAGGTAGTAGTTGGAATTGACCCCATGTAATGCATGTACAAAACTGCCTAATCTCCCATTCCTCTAGTCACAAAAAAAGGGAAGTGAATATAGATAGATTCCACTAAGAATGGAATAAATGACACAATATTTATTTAGGGATTTCTATTGTGGAAAATTTTTATAGATGGCATAGCAAGTGACCATTGAGAGGAGTTGTTGGGTAGAAGTGACACAAATTACTAGTGTTTAAAGAATTATACTTTTTAAAATATTGTAATAAAAACCCCAAGGATACTTCTTATGGCCTACTTCATTATATGTAGTCTCTATAGTCACCTTTCTTTGTTGGGAAGCACAATGGATTGTAGTCTTTGCAATAATATCAAAACTTTTCAGTCCTAAGTATTTCTCTATTCTATATAATTTTAGGGGATTTACATCTCCACTTGGAATCCACCTTCTCTATGAGAAAGTGGTTTGATATTTATACACAAAGAAGCAATAATATAGCATGCATATCTTGTCATCCAAGGATTAGATACATCTTCTCAGCATCCCAACCATCTAGTGACATGTGATGAATCCATACTATGCAAACTTCCTTACATTCCCTACAAATGAACTAGGCATAAGATTGATTTCTTTATTCTTTTATGTATACACATTGTTTCACAATAAATAAACTAGTCATAAGATCAACTCCCTCATGTATAAACATCATTTTCTTGGTCATAGAAATATGATGGCATCTTTTTGGATGGAACAATTACGACAAATCTGATTAGAGTGAAAACTAAGATTAGGTCAGTTGTCGTTCTTCGGTTACCATAGCAAGCAACAATGACCATTAAGATAATCTTCCATAGATTTAACTATAGAAAAAAGTAGAAGAAGTTTACAAGAGAAAATTAACTAATTAAAAATAATTCATTTTGAATTAGGAACATGTTCACTCATCATAAAATAGTCATCTGTCTGAATATTTAGGAAATAGGTATAAGATAGAGTATAGCCATGAATCATGGTAGCCCCAACACGTATTTATGCTAATTTACTAGTATGAGGTTGTTGTTCTACATGTTTCATTGAAAGAGACCTTCAATATCCATTTGCATGTGGCTACTAATAAGAATATGGAACCGAGTAAAACTAAAATTGAGAGCGATCAAGTAAGGCAATTGAAAACTTGTTTTATTTTGATGTGACAAAACAATATCGCAATCTATAATTTGTCTTATTGCAATCTATAATTGTATTTAATTTTGAAATGGTGTGTTACTAGAAACTTAGATGATGGAAATTTTATCGTTTGGTCATACACTGACCATGTCATATTCCATTGCGTTGCAAGTCAACATGCAAGCAAGGTATTGTGTCCCCATTTTTGTTGGGTCAATGAGTACATAATTGCTAACAAATTAAGGAAACAATGAAATGTAAATGTAGAATGGTTGATTTGAACTTCAATGATATTGTAAAATCATTGCTTCAACCTCACGACACAACTACGTATTGGTATTACTAACTTTTACTTGTCCTTTAGTCTAAGGTGTGATTCTAGAAAGAAATTGAAAATGTGTACACATAAAAAAAATATTTTCTATTACACCATAAATCACATTATTACTCCAAATATATATGGTGTTTTTAAGATCCAACAATTTCTAATTTGAGAGATTGTTGTTGAGAAAATATCTCAAATGTCCAGTCCACTCAATAAGCCAATCTTACATATTTTCGTAATGTAAGCATTATTTCCAAGTCCCCCCTTTAACACTTACATTATTACATGTCACAAATTACATATAAATCACATCATTTTAATATGGTCTTCATCAGCAATTACGTTCACTCTTGGATCTTGTAGACACTGCTCTTTTTTCACCACCACATGAGCTACCGCTTGACCTCCATTTGAAACATACCTAACTCTCACCATCATTGATAAAAATTGTAGAATTGACATTTCTTGACTACCCCGAAGAATAGCCTAGATACTGAATATCTCTATGGACAAGTTTCCATCCTAGTAGTATGCACCGAAATACACACTTCCAGTTATATAGGTAACCTATCTAAGTACAGAGCTTATCCAATAGTCAATTATGCAACTGACCTTTCTTCACACACACTTACATACACACATTGATAACATCTAACTAATACTATAACTGATAGTTATTTTAGAAAATCATGAGAGGCTTTGTATTAAATTCATTATCGTTGTCACAATTTGAGAAGTCCTCAAGGTTGGCCTTTGGCAAGTCTTCAATGGTAGCTATGTTGGCCGATTCCTTTAATTTTCCATTTAAGAGATCTTTGGCATGAGTTTTACAATTGAATGTTGTGTGTCCATGTTTTCGACAGTAAAAACATTCTATTGAGTTCCTATTTTTATTGACTCTGCCCTTTGAGAATAGTTCCATCTCATCATGTGAGTTGTCCTCTATGTTACCTTGATTTCACCCTCTTCTCTTCAGCTAATATTTCCACAATCATTTCATCTAATGATCACGAGGAAAATTGACTTAAGGTGAAAATAACATTATCATAATTTGAGGATAGGTTATTTAACAAAATAGCCTTAGCATCTTCTTCTTGTAATTTTGCCCCAATTTCCTCCACCTTCCTTATGAGTGATTTTAGATATTTTATGTGTGTAGACAATGATCTGTCATTATGCATTTTGAGTTTGAATAATTGCAATTTCAATGAAAATTTTACATACACAACCTTTTCCCCAAAAATCTTGCTTAATTGTTCCCTTATTTGTGAAGAGGACTTTCGTAAGTGTATAAGGTGAAGTTGTGAATCTAAAAGAGATATTCCTATAATAGACTCAGCTCTCTCTTCCCTTTTCTTCCATTTAGTTAATTGCTTTGGATCTTTGGGTGTTGGTTCTAGTCCTTTTACTAAAATTGACAAATTTTTATGCATTAAATTAATTTGGACTTTCACCTTCCATGTATAAAAGCTTGACCCATTGAATATCTCAATAACTATCTGTTCGATAATAAACAACTAATAATGGTATTGCTTTCTCCCTCTCAAACAAAGAAAAAATGCAGATGAAGCTAAGATGTAAAAAATATCTGGAGGTTTGCTGTGAAATGGAGTGTCAAAATTTATTTTTAAACACAGACCCAACTAGAGTATAGATGGAGGTAGTATTCGGACCCGATTAATCTCGTAGCCTTTGTGCCAATCATTTAATAAACTGGGGCTGAGCAAGCCATGAGGAAATTAATAATATGAGGAATTAATAAATTTTTGCTTAACTTCGGTAACATCCAATTGGATCAAAACTTCAGCAACATCCAAATGGATCAACCTCAAAGGCGTCAACGTGGATCATGGTGTTTGTAAGATCTAACAATTTCTAATTTGAGAGATTGTTGTTGAGAAAATATATCAACTATCCAATCCACTCAACAAACCAATCTTACCTATTTTCCTAAAGTAAGCGTTATTTCCAATTATTCTTCATCATAAAAGGTTGTGATTGGTTGATATATTGATTATTATGAGATAGATGATTAGCTAAATTATTTATACTAATCAAGACATAAGATATTTTTTAAAACTAATTAGCTCTATTAATCTTTTTCTCAATAAGTCATTCATTGGTATTGTTAATATATGATTCTTCATCATAAAAGTTTATGATTTGTTGATATATTGATTAGTATAAGGTAGATATAATTCCTCATGAGTGGTTCACTTATAAAATTTAAGAAATTATTTATGCTAATTAGATATGATTTTCTTTAATTAATTAACTTTTTCTCAATAAAATATATAAGGTTATAAGGTTATTAAGATGAGTTCTTATCTTTAAACAAAATTTGATGTATTTAAATTATACTATTTCACAATTATTCATATTCAAAATGTTTTTAATGTAATAGAAACATAAACTACACTCTCATTTTCTATCATAGTATGAGAACTAGTTTAGAATTAACTTCCTTATAAAAGAGCTCAAAAAAACATATGAAAACCTTGAAAACTAATTATGCATACATATATAGAATTAGTGTAAGAGATTTAATTGCTTTTACCTTTTAAATAAGAGTAGATTTCTTGTTGTGAGTGATTTCAACATTAATTTGTATTTGAAATTTTCGAGTGAGTTTTCGTGTGCATAGAGATTTTGTATTAATAATGTTGGGAAATAAAATCATTGGTAAGAGATTTTAGAGATTTGGGTGATCGAAGTGAAAGACTTTTGTAGAGATTTCCTTCTATTGAATCACTCCGTGAATAAAGAGCCATCTAGAGGTTTGAACGAAGTCACATATTATAATGTGATGTCGTTAGACGAGACAGCTATATCTAATATTATTACCAAAGTCTCTATTTTGTTCTGATTTAATCCACCATAAAGAAATCACTGGGCTACAATTTTTAAAAAGGAAGAGCTACCATTGTTAGGGAATTAAAGGAATCATGCCCTATTCAGGATATGAGAGTTTGGGGTAGTCTGTATGGCTTCCAGTGTTAGTATTGTCATATTGTCACGGGCTTATTGTGGTAAAACATGAATCGAAAGAATTTTTTTAGAGTGACGTAATAAATTTGTTGATTATGTGTCTAGAGGGGAAGTCCTTCAAGATATAATTAATAAAAGCACGGATGGTGGTATGTCAATGGCAATTTTGGATTAGGATATTTCAAGTAAGGAGGGAGCGACAATTAATTAGTAAAAGCATGGATGGTGGTATGTCAATGGCAATTTTGGATTAGGATATTTCAAAGTAAGGAGGGAGCGACAATATTAATTGGTGATATATATTTTTTTGAATTAATATGATAATGAAAAACATATTCTTTGTTTGTGAAATAAAAAATAGTGAATCTCTAAAATCAAAGTTGCAACAAAGGGATTTTTAGGGAGATTTTTCAAGTTTAACTTAGTATAGATGGTTTTTTTTGGAAAAGGTAAGATTTTAAAGGATTAAAGAAACTATACCTTATATTATTTGACATAAATGCAAGGATTTTTATCTAATAGTTAAGGGGATCCATAAACTGGAAGTTTGGTATCATATTTTTATTAGGTGATGAGACATTGCAAGTGATAATTGTGCTCAATGGTGTTAGGAAATTTTAGTCATAACTAAGAGACTATACCTTTTACAGGAATATGTGACAACATGATGGAGATCTAAGCTTGAATATTAAAGAATGGTTAAAGATGTTCATGAAGACCTTATCTAATGGAGATCAAGACACGTACTTAGTTAGAGGGGGCGTTGTAATTATTAACTCCTGCTTCTTGTATTACTTGCTTGAGGTGTGACTTTTCATCATACTATAAGGTTGTGTTTTGCTAATCTATTGATTATTGTGGGGTAGAGATAATCTTTATGTGAGTGGTTTGCTTATAAAATTTAAAAAATTGTTAAATATAAGTATATATGAGAGATTCTCTCTAACTAATTAACTCATAAAATGATGTGTGATTAAGATATTTTCTCAATAAATAATTAATTTCTTGATTAACTAATCACAATTTATATACCACGTTTAATATATTTATATTCTATTATTTCTATCTCATATTCAAATAATATACGTAAAACGGTTTTATGTGCGATAAAAACATGCCAGCCCTCTTGCATTCTAACGCTAGTGGATTAATGCTTTAACATAGTCATGTTAACTATAAATCAACATTATTCTTATATAAACAATCACAACTATAGAATAAATATTACCACAACATGCCTTGAGAACGATATCCTCTCAAGTCAACTTAGAAAAAACAATGTGTTTGATCTCTATTGTTGTTTGGAGTTAAAGTTAATGACTTCTATTATTGAAATCATTGGCTGCATTGGTCTTTCATTGTAGATGAAAACATGATCATGGTAGTTTCATTTTGAATGTATTTTTCTGTCTTCTACTTTATTTAATGAATCTATTATAGAGGTGTAATCCAGGCCGTAGAAGCAGAGGATATAGGGTTTCTTAACATATGTCTCATATTGGATGCAAATTGGTATGAAATAGTGGCTAAGATAACCTCTAAATTCATTGTAGAAGGCATAAATAAGAAGCTTCCCCATTGTAGCCACTTAGTGATCCATTTCCATGTGTAAGGACGTGATGGAGGAAATGCAGTCATCTCCCGTAATTATCATTTCAAATCAGATTGACTTTAATTGCTTGTGCTTGCACATTCAATTAAGGATTCAACTATATTAAATAGATAATTAAGGTGTGCACCATTTGAAATTAAAATTGATTTTAACTATTTATAATTTCTATTGAGGATTTAACTATACTAAGTAAATATAGAGATAATAATGGTCGGTTTGGAGAATTTTAAAATTTTCATTTTTTCGATGAGTGCTTTCTTTTCTCCCTTTAAATAAAATTAAATCCATCCTCATGAACTTCATCTGGTCGAGGGCTAAGGGGTGGAAAAAAATGTATTTGGCTCGGTTGGATGACATTACAAAGAAGAAAATATGTATTTGGCTCGGTTGGATGACATTACAAAGAAGAAAATATGTATTTGGCTTGGTAGGATGACATTACAAAGATGAAGGACTATGGTAGATGGGGTCTTAAAGATATCAATATATTTGGGTTGGATTTTTTTGATAAAGAGTTACGGGAGAGTTATTTATGGCATTAAAAGAAATATATCAAGAAGTCTTTTCAATAAGAGAATGGATTTTTCATTTGAACAACTTTATGAAATTCAAACATTAGATACTTGGAAATCTTTAATAGGAGATTGGCTCTAGCTCTAAGATTTTAGTTAAAATTGATCCATTCTTGGCTTGAGAGGATCCCGCACCTCATTGGATGTGATCATCAAAATTTTACATGACAGGGACATTTTTTTCATATCATATCAAAGGAAATTATGACCTAATGCAGTTATATTCCATTTGGAAGGATATCGACATTGTGGGTTTGTATGGTGAAAATGTTGTGATTTGGTCGCGATACATTCTGGACCTCCAAATGGAAGGGATATCTCATGTTGTTGGGACTAATAAACTCAGTTGGAATGGTAACCTGCGATAGGACCAATTAGTGGTCTCGTAAGTATATAAACATATCTCTGTTTCTCTTCTAATTTAGAAGGACCTTTGCTAATTCAGATATGCCTAGTCTTGGTATTTACCTTAAAAAATTAAAATTTTCATATGGCTTGTTTTGAAAAACAATATTCTTACTTAGGAAAACTTATGTAACCAAGGGTTTGAAGGTCTCGGGAGATGATATCTGTGCGAGGGAGATTTTGAATTTTTTTTACAACTTTCCTTTTAATGTCCTTTCACCATTGTTTGTGGGACTATGTTTTAGTATGCTTTAATTTAAAGGTTCGTTGGTCTTTTATCTCTTTGGAGGCATGTTGCAAGTGGTGGATGACGTGTAGAGAACACCACTCTCTTCCTCTTTTCATCTTGTAGGGCATATGGAATGTAGGAATGCTATGATTTTTAAGAATCAATTTTTTTGACATTGGTTTGTGAGTTATAAAGGAAAAAGGAGACGTCCTATCGGAAAAAGGAGTCTCGTCAACGCCTCGTAGAATCCATTTTGATGTTCTTCGTCATGGTGTTTTGTGGAAGGAGGGATTGTTTCCTACAATATAAATTTCCCATATTGTTTCCTAGCTATTAGGTTGCATACATGTTCTTCTGTTTCGCATTGTCTATCCGGCATACATGTTCTTCTTTTTGAATTTTGTTGTATACGTTGAATATCTTTTTTAGGCATGTAGTGATGGATCATCATCCAACGAAAGGATTTCTGGACATATTGGTTTGATATTCGAACATATGTCTTGTGTAACTAGTTTCCTTAATATGAAAACTATGTTTTTTCTTCCGTGGAAATAATATAAAAGAAACAATCAAACAAATCTATTTGATTGTTTCTTGATAATTAAAGCTTGCACCATTTCAAAATAAAATAAAATTGATTTTAATGGTTTAGGTTGAAGTATAATAAATAAATAGATAAGAATGGTCGAACATGAGAATTTTAAAAATTTAATTATTAAATATTAAAGAAATTACAAATTATTTGTATAATTAGAATAAGGAAAAACATATTAATGGAATAAGAACATAGACTTTTTTTTTTCCTTTTTTTTTTTTAATATAAGGGCAAATCCATTTAAAGGGATCACATCGTGCTGGCTTATTACAGTCTAATCCATCTATGAACTCCCACCAATTGAACTAACTTTTTCATGTTAAAATCATTTACTCAACATATAAGAAAATTTTGAATTTAACTTACTTTATTTTTACAAAAGATTTTTTGGCGAAGATCACATGAGACATCATTTGTCGACGCGTTTCGAACCAACCAGTGTGGTTCATCGTCAGGACAAGTTGAAGAAACAGATCCAGCTTAGCAAGTTAAATATGAATTATAATTATCGTAATTATGATTTGAATAATAGCTATACTTATAATAATAACCCTTGTGATACGAATGATAACTATATTATTAGAAGCGATACTAATGAAATGTATAAGAATATTATTAATGAGAATAATAAGGATTCGAATATTTGTAATAATAATGATATGGATAATAGTATTATTAGAACCGATAATAATGATATGTATAATATTATTAATGAGAATAATAAGGTTTCGAATATTGATATTTGTAATAATAATATGGATAATAGTATTACTAGTATTGATATGAATTATAATAATGACTTTATCAAGAATAATAATAATATTTATAATAATAATATTAATAATGTTAATATTTATAATAAAAATATTAACAATAATAATAATCATTATAATAATAAATATTATAATAATAGATTCATTAATAATAAAAACAATAAAAATTCGAATAATAAGTACTCATCTTTTAATATTTCTAGCATGGAGATAAATAGGAATGATGTTTATAATAATCGCCTTTCTTCTTGTTCTAATAAAAGGGTTTTAAATCTTTCTAGTTTCTCCTTCCCCCTTCTGTTTTTAAAGTTTTAGGCAAAGGTTTAAATTTTGCCTTGGCTTCGAAGAAAATCCCTGTGGATGATATCATTTGTGACATAGAGTTTGGGATCAGAGATTTGCCTGATAAGGTTAAGGACACCATTAGGCAAGATTGTGCGGTTGTCTTAAGAAAGGCTAAGCCCCCTAAGAGCAACCTTAGCAAGGAAGAATCTGCCGCTCTCAAATCCTTAAACCAGAACAAGGATATCATTGTTTTAAAGGCAGACAAGGGTGGTGCTGCCGTCATTTTGAACAAGGCCGATTACCGTAGCAAGATGTTGGATCATCTTCATAATAGTGGTAGCTACAAAAAGCTTCCTAAGAATCCGTTAAAGAAGGTTGCTAAGAATGTGGCGCTTGCCATTAAATCCATTAGCTCATTGAGTTCCCTGCACCATAAACTCATTGAGAGCAACCCTATCACGCCTAGAATCTATGGTCTCCCCAAGATTCACAAGGATGGGACTCCGTTGAGGCCCATTGTCAACACCATTGGCGGTCCTACCTACCTTCTTGCTAAGTTCTTGGCTTTAAAGCTTAAGCCCTTGGTGGGTCGTACGGAGTCCTTCGTAAAAGACTCTGCTTCCTTCATTAAGGAGCTCGAGAACATCAAGCTTGACCCTGGTGACATTCTTGTTAGTTTTGATGTTGTTTCCCTCTTCACTTGCATCCCTATTAGTGAGGCCATGGAGGTGATCAACCGCCTAACAGATCCTAACACTGCTAAGTTGGTTGAAATCTGTCTCACTTCTACATTTTCCTGTTTTGAGGGGGATTTCTTCGAGCAAACCTGTGGGGTTGCCATGGGCTCTCCTCTTTCCCCTGTCGTTGCTATTCTTTTCATGGAAGATTTTGAGTCCAAGGCTCTAAACTCTTCCCGCCTCTTACCTAAGCTTTGGAGAAGATATGTGGATGACACCAATGTTATCTGGTCTCACGACCAAGAAGAATTGGATCTCTTCTTCAATCATCTCAATAATCAATCCTCTGCCATTAAGTTCACTATGGAGCAAGAGGTCAATGGTTGCCTTCCATTCCTCGATATTCGTATTTCTAAGAATAGTGATGGTTCCCTCGGCCACCAAGTTTTTCGAAAGAAAACGCATACTGAGCAGTATCTTCATGCCAGTTCCCATCATTTCCCGGCTCAAAAGATGGGTGTTCTCAATACCCGGATAAGAAGAGTTTTGAGAAAGAAAAATCCCATCTCCTTGATGTCTTTGTTGAGAATGGTTATAGTAGATTCTTGGGTCAGAGGGCTTTCCGTAAAGCTTCCAAGATTTCGCTATCTCAACGGGAACCAAAGGAGCGAGTTCCTGGTGTCCTTCTTCCGTATGTTCAAGGGACTACTGATAAGATTGGTAGGATTCTCAGGATGCATGGTGTCCCTATGACCTTTAGGCCCCTGAAAACTATTCGCATGTCCCTCCGATCAGCTAAGGATCCTATCGACCCTAAAGATATGAAAGGTGTGTACTTGATCCCCTGTTCCTGTGGGACCCCCTACATTGGGGAAACTGGTCGCTCCATTAATCAGAGGATTAGTGAGCATGCAACAGACCTTAAGCATAGGCGAACTAAGTCTTCTGCTTTAGCTAAGCATGCTAAGCATGCTGAGAAAACCAATCATCATGTTTTTATTGAGGAAGCTAGGGTTATTGCTAAGGTTTCGCGCTTCCATCATCGGAAATTTAGGGAGGCGCTGGAGATTGAAAAGAGGCCGAATAATCTCAATAGAGATGATGGCTGGAAAATCAGTCGGTGTTGGGTCCCAGGACTCTCGTCCTAGTCGATTTTCTTCTTCTTCTTCTTCTTTTTTAACTTTTATTTATTAAGTTTTATTTATTAATTTATTAATTTTTATTTATTTAATTAATTTAATTTAGTTTTATTTAATTTAATTTTATAATTTAATTTAAATTTTTATTATTATTTTATTATTATTATTATTATTATTATTATTTTGTGTAAGTAAGCTTTATATTAACAAAAATATAGTACAAAATTCTGCAGAAGCAGATTACTGGCCACTGAACTGCAGGCCTTGCTCCATGATATCAGAAGAGTCTAAAATGACAGAGGACTGGAAAAAACTATATAACTGAAGACTGAGAACATGCACACCATGCAGGGCGGTAGTAAGCACGAGTGGACAGTAGACAAAGACAAAAGAAGCCTGGAACGAAGACATAGAACCCGCCGAGAAGAGAAGAGCAAGGGAGGCCAGAAGGACTGCCGAATCAGAGGCGTTTGAACATTTCCAGAACCAGGTTGGGTTTTGCCATGTAGCTTTGCCCAGGCCTGGAAGAGGCACCCTGCTGGTCACCTGAAGGCTCAGTCTTCTGCTCGTCGGCTGGCTTGTTGTATTTCCCAATGAATTGCTGCAGAATCTTGATCAGCACAGTGAGTTTCTTCTTCATGGTGTCGACCTGTTGTTGGATTGCACTCAGTTTGAACTCGCTGCTTTCCACCACTGCCATGTGATCATGCGCAATAGTTTCAGCAAACTGCTTGAGTTTACGCAGCTGATCCGCATGCTCCCCCTGGACGTCCATGGGTTTGGCAAGGAGGGTCTTCATTCGCCAAGCTTCTGCCTGAGTTCTTACGAACTGAGTGGCCCGGGTGCTGGGAGTTCCCGGGTCCTGGATCCAGTCGACCTCGTTTTCGATTTGCTGATCAGAGAGTTTGATTTCCTCATCCTTGACCGTGGCCTCTAAATCAATAATTCTGCGCTTGTTTCGCTGCGAGGTTCGCCTCTCGAACATCTCCCTGGCCTGCTGCAAATCTTTGTTGGCAGATTGATTGCGGCTAGTCTCCCCAGCCATAGTGCTGCTTTCTTGCCTAGCAGAATCTCGATCGTTAATTGCAGAAAGAGGAGGGACGAGAATGCTATCCACAGAAACAATGTCTGTCGTTGGGTAATTGAGAGTGATTATATAATCAAAATCGGGGAGGTTTCCGGCGAGTGATCGGATAGATTTGTGCAACTTGCACGTCTGATCACCATTATTGCGACGTGAAGGATTTTTGTTTGGGATTTGGGATAATTGAGCCCTCCTACGGTCGCCGCGCCCTGCATGCCCCAAAATGTGCCATGTGTCCCTGATTATTATTATTATTATTATTATTATTATTATTATTATTATTATTATTTTTAGGTTGACTTTTATAATAATTTTTTTTTTTCATTCATACCTTCTCTTTCTTTTATTTATCCTTATAGTCCTATTTTTAATTCCTCTATTACTAATTTAACTTATTTTTTTAATTATTTAGCATAAAACTTTTATTTATTTATTAATAATTTTGAACTAACTATTATCATTAAATTATTTTTATTTATTTTATTGCTCCCCCTAGGGTAATTTTTTTTTTTAATTTATTTATTAATTTATTAATTTTTAATTTTTAATTTTATTTTTTATTCTTTATTTTTTATTTTTTATTTTTATTTCTTATTTCTTATTTCTTATTTTTTTTTTTTTTTTTTTTATTTTTTTTTTTATTTTATTTTATTTATTTATTTTTATTTTTTTATTTATTTATTATTATTATTATTTTTTCCTTAAATAAAAATCTAATTATTTATTTTAACTAACTATTATCATGAATTATTTTAATTACTAATTTAACATAACTTTGCAATTATTTAACTAACTATCATCATAAAATTAGTTATTAATAATAATTTTTACTAGATTAATAATTATTTTTATTTTAGGGATTGGTCCCCCTAGGGTAATTTTCTCCCTTAAATATAATTTTTAATTATTTATCTTAACTAACTATTATCATGAATTAATTTTTTACTTATTATTTTAATTATTTATTAATATTTTTAACTAACTATTATCTTAATATTATTTTTATTTATTTTATTTTAAGGGATTGGTCCCCCTAAGGTAACTTTTTCCTTAAATTATTAAAAAAGGGGTTTTGATCCCGGTACCCAGTCCAAAGTAGTTGTTGGTTTTTTTAGCCATTGGAGGCTCTGCTCTGTCTATTTAACTTGCTAAGCTGGATCTGTTTCTTCAACTTGTCCTGACAATGAACCACACTGGTTGGTTCGAAACGCATCGACAAATGATGTCTCATGTGATCTTCGCCGAAAAATCTTTTGTAAACTTGATATGGATCACAGAAGCCTGAACTCTATTACTTTATTTTTCTTTATAAAAAATTGACATAAAATTATGTTATTTAATTTGGACATAGAAATATTTTATTTAAGGTTAATATTAAAATATATTTTTTGTTATTAATATATTTTTGTTTTAAATATTACATGTTAATGTTATATAGAATAAATTACACATCTTAGAATATCAATAACTAGCAATTGCACCAAATGTTGCAAATAAAACATCATAAGTCGATAGCATTGAAAAAAGAGCATAGATGAAGAGTGATTCCTTTGCCATAGAAGTAGGTTCTTCAACGGAACACCCACCTCTATTTTAAAGCGAATGTTTGCTTATCCTTCTGAAGCAACAATTCAGACTGGACCCCCATTAGTTCAACTTCCAAAAGCATATCATTATAGTATTTGATTCCCCAAAACAACGCATTGTCATCAATAAAGGAACCATCAAAGACATAAACATGACTAGAGATATCTTAACTTATTATCATTTAAATGGAAAATTGATAAGGTGTCATCAGAAATAGTGAAGTGTGAAAAGATAGGGGAAAAGGATTGAGTTACTTACTAAGAGATGCATATGGATCAAGTGGCTTGTAGTTGAAGCTGAAAATTTGGGTCAAGTTGTTGAACTTTGGATGTTGAGCAACAATATTCCAATCACTATAATTCATCATGTAATTGAAGCTTTTGATAGTTTTTTCACTCTCCAATACTCTTTGTAGTTGAGCTTGACATGCTAATGTATTCTAATTGGGCACATGTGACAAGTGCATTGTACGAGATGAGATGTATTGCTATTAGTGGGTGTTTGTATCCCTAGAATCAATCAGATGTGGGGAATATATCATGTAATGAATTGAAAGTGCATGAGGTTTGTATCCTGTCAATTGATTCAATTAAAAAAAAACAAAATTAAGAGGACTCTGCCAAAGTGAATAGGGTTTACATACTCAATACAAGCCCCAGGAGAAGTGAGATTATTGTGAAAGCCACAAGAACGTGTAGGGCAAGACAATAGTGTCATATTTGTGGCACATCAATTGAGAGTCTTCTTAGCTAGAAACTATGAATATATACAGATCACATTCCAAGTTAATGCAACAAAACACAATTCCCACATTACCCTGATTAATCTTTCCAAAGTTATTAATTAATAAGCCATAATGTATAGCAACTCTTAATTTTTCATATATTTTAAAAATAATTATTTCATATATCTTATTATTTAAAAAAAATATTAAAAAATAATTACAAACTTTAATGCAATTTCTCATCATGCAATAGTTTCTTGAAAACTCCACATTGTAGTTGTTATGGCTTTATGAGTTTTGTTTTTTTTTGGTTCAAAATAAAAATACTCAATTTGTTAAAGTAAGTTTTAAATATGTTTTTTATAAAACCTAAGTAACAACTAAAATTTTCTTCTGAAGCCAAGATTATACCATCATAAACCTGTCTTGCACATCATAAATTTTATAGCATTCACTGTTAAAATTTTATAGTATTCAGTGTTAATAACTATTGACAAGATGCAATAGTCACAATTAACGACTATTGATAAAATAGGGCAGTGAAAATTTATGACAATAAACAACTATTGAAGAGTAGTTACACGTTGTATGCGCCTTGACATTAAAGTGAAACCTACAAACTTTTATTGATTCCTTCTATTGAATCTTTTTCTAGATTTGATTGGATAATGTAGGGATATATTTGAAAGTGATTTGTTTTTGTCATTTATGAAAATAGTTTGGTGAAATATATATATATATATATATATATATATATATATATATATATATATATATATATTAAGAGAAGTTAGTGGATGTGTGGGTATGAATATGTTCTAGTGGCCAGTTTTCTCCATAAGCAATAATATAGGACTTGAATTGCCTTTTTATGGAGTTTCAAGTAATTATCAACAAACAAGTAGATTTTTATGCTTTATCTCAAAAGTTACTATAACTTATCTGGCTTAACCTCCATAATCTAATTATAATAAGGTATTCCTAATGATAATACAACACCAAATTTCAAACTCAACTTTCTATTTAAAAGATTCAATCTTATTTATAAGTTCTGAAGTATTGAATAATTTCATACTGATCAATGTTCATATCTTGTTCTTCATGAACATTAAACACCTCTCTTCGTACAAAACATTAAATACTTTTCAATTTTTTTTTTTAGTGGGACTACATCATCATCATGTCTAATATAGAACTTTACCAATTTCACATTAGAGAGTACCTTAACAGAGCACCACAAGACCATCTATCCAAATGCTTCGTAAAAGTAAAATACATGCCCAAGCATCCCACTACAAAATATTAAATAATCTACCTAATGTCTATATATCGTTTGCCTTGAATAAATTTGAAGGTCAAAATAAAGAATATTAAATGTGTTGCAACAACGTAATTCATGCTTAATGGAGAGACAAAGATATGAAAAATGAAAGCGTTCATTGCAGATACGTGTGCCATAATTCATTAATACTCTCGTCTATGTAGGGGCACTAAGGCCACTTAGAAGTGACGAATAAGCATTTCACTAGACAAAGAACTGTCAGGATCTGGAAAGGAACTTAGTTGCAAATGGTGAAAAAACAATGTTGTTCAAAAATGGAAAAATAAAATTGAAGTGAGGAAGTAGGGTGGTAGAGAGTTAGGTTTAAATCTGGAGAAGTTGTGCACATCAAAGCAAAAGACAAATTTTTGAAGTATAGTTTTATTCACTTGGACTAATGTTAAAGATATTTTAAAATAGAGATTTTAAACCAGAATCACATAAGTTGTAATAGAATAGATTCAAGTCGGGCACCCTCCAAATACGATGTCGTCATGTAATAACCCCAACAATCCACACCCCGACATCGCTGCCTCAGTGCACAAAGATGATTATCCCCCGCCGAAGTTTCAACGTAGCTGGTATTTGCAGACGCCATCGTGAGCAACACACTCATCTGCACGTAGATATTGTATTTTTTTTAAATAAAATATTATATTTGCAGAACAATCAATCTTGAAATGATTTTAAAAAGTGTTACATTAAAAGGCATCCCTTGTTCTCATAGAAAAGGAACGGAAGAGGAGTGTTAGATTGCCTATTCGATTTGATTTGGAAGAATATCCAAAACTAGGCTATTTCAACATGAATAATCTTAAGACCAAAAAAAAATACACAGTCTTCCTTAACATTGTACACATGCGGTTTCATCAAAACTTCCATACACATATATTACATTTCCATGCTTTGCACAAGTTCAAACCCCTATCAATATACCTAGCTCCCCTGTTGAATTTCATTGATGTCTGTCAGCTGCCAAATATCATCTTCCCATAAAGACCCATGGAAGACCTCTGCAGAAACCTCGTTATATGCGGTATTCTAAGACCCTGAGAAGAAATGACAGCCATTACAACACCATCATAATATGGAAACTGGTTCAGCCCCATGGTCAACTCATCAGCAGAGTCAAGAAAGACATTGAAATCAAACTCCCCAAGAACATTTCCATTTCCATAAGCCTGCAAGTCCCCAACATTTGAACCGTCCCCAATGGAAGAAGTTGAGTTTGCATGCTTCGATATTGCGCCCATTTCGGCTTCTTCTGACAATTTCACATCGCCGAAATCTCTGTAACTCTCATTCTCGCGTTCGGTTGGGCCTCACAGGAAAATCCATCCTCATCTGTGTAGCTATCCATCTTGTCGATTCTGTCTAGAAGCGCCAAATCTATCCTAGGATGCCCAACGAACACTGGTTCGTGTCCATGAATCATGGTACTCTAAGTTTATCACACTATCACATGGAATCTAGTTAGAGAATTGTAACTCACTACCAGTTTTTAATCTGATGGCAAAGGCTATTTCTATCGTCTAACACTTAAATCAAAGGCACACAAAGGGATAGGTGACATGGGAGGTGAGTTCTTCTCATAGAGAAATGCCTTACGACATAATTATTTTTACAAGTCATTTGTTAACTTCATATTAAGTATTGAAGGAATTACATATTTCTTTTATACTAAAAGATATCTTTTATTTTTATTTTCAATTACTTTATATCTATATAAAAACGATTTAAAATTAACATGAAAATCGAAAATTTTATTTTTTTTTTATTACTATCTTTTTAATTTGTTAAGTAGTATTTTATTACAATATGGCAACATCTCTCGTATTAATTGTACAATACAAGTAAATAATATTCTATATATTCTTATATTAATAAAATATTTTTCTTTTTAATACAAATCTTTAAATTTATTTTTTGGAAAATTTAAAAATGTGTTAACAATTTCCAGAACAATTTGTTTAGTTTTATAGTTGTGAATTTATATAAAATTAAAGTCATTGTGGTTATAGGATCGTTAAAGAAAAGTGTTAAAAGTGTTAGAAACTTAATGTTTAGTGAATGTGGCAAATTATATCATCTAATTTAAAATGAAAATGGAAAAAATATATTAAAAACCATATAAATTTAAAAAGTTTTTTTAAATAATAAATTTAAAAGTTACATTTAAAAATAATAAAATAATATTTATATTAATAATTTAAGAAAATAGTAATAACAAAGGGTATTAAAAAAACTTTAATTTCTATTTTAATTTACATCAATTTTATAATAAAATAATTAAAAGTAATATATTTTAATTTACATTTTATTAATGGAGAATTATGATATGTAATGCCTTCACTATTTAATACGGAGTTGAAAAATTGACATGTAAATATAATATTATTGATATTACATGACATTAATTGATTTGACGTGCAATATTCAAAACAAAAATATATTAATAACTAAAAAAAGAAAACTTTACTATTAGCTATAAACCATCCTAGATCCTTCTTAACCCTGGATTTATTAGGCGCTGAGAAGGATCAAATATCTCGAGGTGTAAACCTCTTTTTTGAGTGCAAAACTTGAGGAGAGGTTTGCACCTAAAGAGATTTGATCCCTCTCGGTGCTTGATAGATCTGAGGTTAAGATGGATCTAGGCTGGTATCAGTCGTGTGTAGTCATACAAAATTTGTTAAAAATATAATTATTTTGATCATTTTAAATATGCTAAATATGTCTAATATTAATTTGGTCAATTTAAATTTAACTTTGCTTAGTTACCTCAGTTTGTTGAGATGAGAGAGACTGTTAGTAACTTGAATGATGAAAAATGATGAAATAAAAATTTTAAGTGCAAAGTGAAAATTTAACAATGTTGAACGATAGAAAATGTGAATAATAAGAATATAGTGAATTACAAACAATCTTCACTGCGATCAATATGAAACTATTTTCTTCTACGTGTTTGAATGCAAAGTGATTAACAATGTTGAATGATGGAAAATGGGAATAATAAGAATGTAGCTAATTACAAATAGTTTACATTTTTAAGAAGAAGACATTTCGGGTAAGTGAACATTTTATTTAGGATGAAAATTCAAGTATTGTATTTATGGTTGAATTATTGTAACAAAGAATTCAATTCACATCATGAATAATGTTTATGTGTGCACACTGAGAGAGAGTTTGTATGTTTTGGGGGTGAGATAGAGATATAGATGGAGGGGGGAGAGAGGGAAGAAGAGAGAGGAAAATACATGGAGGGAGGAAGAGATATAGATATGGAGAGAGAAGTGTTAGAGAGAGAGAGAGAAGGGGAAGAGAGAGAGGGAGTGGAAAAGGGAGGGAGAGAGAGATAGATAGATATGGAGAGAGAGTGTGTATGTTTAGGGGGTGAGATAGAGAGATAAATAAGGACATACAATGGGAGATAGAGATATAGATGGAGGGGGAGGAGATGTTCTTACACTGAAATCAATGCACACTATTAATATAATTACTTTGAAATTAATGTACATCATACATCTAGTTGCATCAAATCCGAAATCAACATTTACACTAAAATCAATGCATCTAGTGCAAACAATCAAATAAGATTACAAATAAACATATACACTAAATCAATGCATCTAGTGAAAACAATCAAAGATGATTAGAAATCAACATCTACACTAAAATCAATCCATATAGTGCAAGCAATCAAATAGGATTAGAAATCAATATCTACACTGAAACCAATGCATCGAATGCAAGCAATCAAATAGCTGTAGAAATCTACATCTACAATAAAATCGATGCATCTTGTGCAAGCGATCATATAGGACTATAAATCAATATCTACACTAAAACAATGCATCTAGTGCAAGCAATAAAATAGGAGTAGAAATCAACATCTACACTGAAATCAATGCATCTAATATAAGGTATTAAATAAAATTAGAAATCAAAATGTACACTAAAATCAATGCATCTAGTGCAAATGATCAAAGACAATTAGAAATCAATTTCTACATTGAAACCATTGCATCTACTTTAAGCAATCAAGTAGGAGTTGAAATAAACATCTACACTAAAATTAGTGTAAGGTATTAAATAGGATTAGAAACCAACATCTACACTAAAATCAATGCATCTAGTGCAAACGATCAAATAGGATTATAAATAAACAACTACACTAAAATCAATAGATCTATTTTAGTGAAAAACCAAAATATTCATGACTTTCTAGATCTAATTCTATATTTGTATTTGTCTATGTGTGTATCTTTCTTCTTCCCTCTTTCCCCCTGTCATCTATATATATACCTCCCTCCATCTCTCCTTATTTGTCTCTCTATCTCACCCCCCTAAACACATCTCTCTCTCTCTCTCTCTCTCTCTCTCTATATATATATATATATATATATATATATATATATATATATATATGAGAGAGGAGTAGATGAAGAGGGAGGGAGAGAGAGAGAGAGGTAGATAGATAGATATGGAGAGAGAGTGTGTATATCTGGGGGCTGAGATAGAGATATAGATGGAGGGGGTAGAGAGGTGGGGGGGAGAAGAGATAGGGAAGGAGAGGAAGAGGGAGAGATCTATAGATAGATATATATGAAGAGAGAGAGTGTATGTGGACTGATATAGAGAGATAAAGAAGGAGACGCAGAGGGAGATATAGATATAGATGGAGGGGGAAAAAGGGAAGAAGAGAGAGACAAATAAATGGATGGAGGAAGATATATATATATATATATATATATATATATATATATATATATATATATATATATATATATATATATATATATATATATATATATATATATATCTTCCTCCATCCATTTATTTGTCTCTCTCTTCTTCCCTTTTTCCCCCTCCATCTATATCTATATCTCCCTCTGCGTCTCCTTCTTTATCTCTCTATATCAGTCCACATACACTCTCTCTCTTCATATATATCTATCTATAGATCTCTCCCTCTTCCTCTCCTTCCCTATCTCTTCTCCCCCCCACCTCTCTACCCCCTCCATCTATATCTCTATCTCAGCCCCCAGATATACACACTCTCTCTCCATATCTATCTATCTACCTCTCTCTCTCTCTCCCTCCCTCTTCATCTACTCCTCTCTCTCTCCCTCCCTATTCCTCTCCTTATCTCTCTCTCTCTCTCTCGCTCTCTCTCTTTCCATGTCTATCTCTCTTCCTACCTCCCTCTCTTTTCCTCTCTCTTATGCCCTCTTTCCCCCCTCCATCTATATCTCTATCTCCCTTTGTCTCTCCTTTTCACCCCAAAAACATACACTCTCACTCCATATGTATCTATCTCTCTCTCCCTCCCTCTTCCTCTCCCTCTCTCTCTTCCCCTCCTCTCTCTCTCTCTTCCCCCCCCCCTCTCTCTCCATATCTCGTCGTCTCTCCCTTGTCACTCCTTATCCCTCTCCACCTTTCTCTCTCTATGTCTTTCTTCCCCTTCCAACTCCATCTCTCTCCTCTCTCTCAAGTCCTCTTTCTCTTACTTCCTCTCTCTCCCTTTATCTTCCACCTCCATTTGTCTCTCCCCCCCATCACCCACACTCTCTCTCCACCCTCCAACTCTATCACTATCTCCCTCTCTCCCACCTCCTATCTATATATCTTTGTCTCTCTCTTCCCCTCCTTTCCCTATCTCTATCCTCTCCTTTTCTCTCCCTTCCCTCATCTCCTCTCTCCACAATTCCATCTTCATCTCTCCCTTATCACTCCCTCTCTCTCCACCTATATCGCTCAATGTCTGTGTTCTTCTCTGCCTCTCTTTCTCCCTTCCAACTCCATATCATGCCACCCCCCCTCTCCCTTTCTCTCCCACCTCCCTTTGTCTCTCCCCCCATCACACACACACTCTCTCTCCACCCTCCAACTTTGTTACTATCTCCTTCTCTCTCCCCTTCTCACTCTCCCACTCTCTCTCTTCCCCTCTCTCCCCCCTCCATATATATGTCTCCTTATCTCTCCTTTCACCTTCTTTACCTATCTCTATCCTCTCATTTTCTCTCCCTTCCCTTGTCTCCTCTCTCCCTCATTCCATCTTCATCTCTCCCTTATCACTCCCTCTCTCTCTTCACCTCTATATCTCAATGTCTTTGTTCTTCCCTCCCTCTCTTTCCCTCTCCAAATCCATCTCTCCCTCTCTCCCTCTCTTTTCCTCTCTCCCCCTCCTCTCTCTGTTCCTTCATCTCTCTCTCTATCTCTCCCACCTTTATGTCTCTCTCGCCCACTCTTTCCCCCCTCCATCTCACTCTCTCTCTCTTAAATATGATCCCATTGTATTGTATTGAAAAAGTATGTAAATTTAAAAATATATAATTGGTTGTGAAATATTAAACCTATATTTTGGATCAATCATGTCAAAGAAAATACAATAATAAAAAACTTAAAAGAATCATGAACTATCTTTCCTCTATCATTGTTAGTCACTTTTTTTTCTCTCTTTGCTTGGATCCTTGGTTAAAATTCATATATCCTCAATTTAATATCTATGGGAATATTTGTAGTACTTATGAGGATGAAGGGTTTAGATATACCTCAAAAGTAATTATAACCTTTTTTCTTTTAGATTTGATTAAAAAATGTTATAAAATTAGATTAAAATAAATTATTTGTAAAATATTTTGATTTTGAAATAAGTTATGGTTTCTCGGAATATGGTATTGATAAGCCATGGTATTGTAACAGAATAATTAAAATCCTATATCATAACATAATAATCAAAAGCATATATGGCCTATGGTATTGATAAACCATGGTATTATCCCATGGTATTATGATTTTCTTCCCTCCTCTCCCTCTCTCATCCCTCTTTCTATCTTTCTCCTTTGGGTATTGGCCCATGGTATTGTAAACAATCCTATTTAGAAGTTAATAATATCCATGGCAAATATTCATGATTAAAAATCTTGTTATATTGTAAATATTAAATTTTCATCCACTTATTAATTTAATTTCAAATATGGTTATGCAATCATTATTTTAATTTATATGGTAAAATAGATGTTAATTTATAAGTACTATTTATATGTTATATATTTTAATGTGATATGTATATTATACTTTCTTTTATCTAAAAAATTGTTGGTAATTTTATTAATAAAAATAAAGTTACAATATAAAAAAAATGAATTTAAAAAATATCTAACATCTCATGCTCACCCATCTAATGCTTACCCATCTAATTCTTACACATATAATGCTCACACATATAATGCTCACCCATATCTAACACTCACCCAACCACCCTAAACTAATGCTTACCCATCTAATCCTTACACATATAACACTCACACATATAATGCTCACCCATATCTAACACTCAGCCATCCACCCTAAACTGGGTTGTAGAGCGTCGGTTTAATAAATTATTTCAATGCCCATATTAAGCAAGGGCTAGAGGGAAGGAGGGAAGCTAGGTCCTTGCCACTCAAGTTAGAACTTATAATTTGAGAAAAATTACAAATTACACTGTCAGGAAATTTGCATAAAAAATTATAACATATATTGGTAAATGCTAAATTAATAGTGGTCAATAGGCTTGCTGTGTTGGGTGTGGAGCATAATTATCTTCTTTATTTATAGGTATCACCACATTGGACCCCAGTTCGTAATGTGGAGGAAACGCCGCCTGTAAAATGTACGCTGCAAGGGGGGTCCATGGGGGGGCGTCTGTGATCTTTGGGAGCCCCCCTGGTGGGGGAGCGGGGGTAGCGCCCCCAAAGATAAAAACATATGTGAAATTGCCTTGTAAAATGTTGTAATTTCATAGTCAATCTGGGCTGTTCATTAGGTGGAGATCTGACGGTAGACATTATGTTTAATTTAGGGTTTTTTTCCCTAGAAGGAAACCCCTCGCTATATATGAGGAAATTGTATTGCATCTATGTAGATCTGTATTCTGAGTGAGAAAGAGAGAGGAGATTGTGTGAAAGCGAAGAGGGAATTACAATGGATCTGTTGTAGGTTATATCTCTTCAGTTTGCTAGATAATATAAAAGGAAGGACTGGTTGTTTCTCCATGGACGTAGCCCAAATTGGGTGAACCACATATATCTATGTCTCTCTTGTTTTATTTGTTTTTTATGTTTATATTTCTGCAATACATTTTATGTGTTCCATTTCTCTGTAATATATAATTTCCTAACATGTTTAGGCACAAATACTTGCATAAATTCTGGTGGGTAGTAACCATAAGTAAAACATAAATAATGTTGGAAAGTAACCCATGATAAGTATATTTATTTACATCTTATTCCTATCCAAGGGTAAATATGTTAACAAAAATATCTAAAAATCATGCATTAATGTTGCAACCATATATATTAATTGAGCCCATATCCATAAATTATGGCATAAATATATGATGAAGTTATCCACGTGGAGTTATATTGGGAAAATGATACAATAAGGTCTTCAATTTATGGTTCAATCAAATGTTTGAAAAATAGTTTCTTTAATCATATTGAAAATTAAATAATTATTTTTTCAATGTTAAACATTATAAGTTGCATTGGATTGCATTGATGCTTTGTAAAAGCAAGAGAATATATTTGAATGGATAACTGATTATGGAACAAGATTTGATCATTCAAAGCATTTGTTGAACATTGCACCAATAATAAGGATAGAAGTTCCTAAAAAGGATTTCATTGTGTGAATAGATGCCTGCATGAAAGGACTCGATGGAGTATTGGTGCAGGAAGGTCAAGTGGTGTGCTATGAGTCCTGATTGCTAAATGGGAATGAAAAACATTATGTAACTCGTGATTTGGAATTGGTTGCCATCATCCATGCACTAGAGATGTGGAGACACTACGTTATTGGTAGAAAATTTGCCCTAATGATTGATCATGGAGGGTTGAAGTATTTATTCGAAAAATTTAAATGCAAGGCAAGCCCAATGGCTAATCACAGTCAACAAATTTGATTTTCAAATCAAATATATAAAATACAAAGAGAATAAAGTAGCAGATGCACTCAACAGGAAGGTGCAATTAAATCAGTTAGTAATTGTAAGTTCTTATTGAATGGACCTAGTTGAGTAGGTCAAACATCCATGGAAGCATGATGAGAAGTATAAATAGATAAAGGAAAGGCTAAAAAAATATGGTGAGGGTGGAAAAGATGAATAGTTTTGTCTTAGAGGTGATGGCTTGTCTAGATTCAAAAATAAAATGTATGTGCTAAACAATGATGAATTGAAGAGACTCATATTAAGAGAGTTCCATAATAAGCCATATTTCGACCACATAGGATGCCAAAAGGCTCTTAGTGCCATCAAGAATTTATATTATTGGCCTAATTTGAAAAGGGATGTAGAGGATTTTATTGCTAAATGCATAGAATTCCAGCAAGTCAATGCTGAATGCAAACATCCAACATATTTGTTTTAGTCTATTCCCATTCTATAATGGAAGTGGGAAGTGATATCCATGGATTTTATTACCATGTTGCGAAGAACATCCATGAAACATTATGCAATCATGGTATTTGTCGACAATTTGAGCAAGGTGGCTCACTTCATTCCTGATAAATCTACAAATTCATCCAGTGAAGTGGCGCAATTCTTTATAAAGGAAAAACTGCATGGTGTTCCAAAGAAGATTATCTTGGATAGAGATTAAAAGTTCACTTCAAATATCTTGAAGGAACTATTTGTAGGCTTGGGGATAGAATTGACTTTCAGTACAACTTATCATCCACAGACAAATGGAAAAATAGAATCCTTGAAGACATGTTAAAGATGTATGTAATGCACCAGCCAAGGAAGTGGGAAAAATACCTTCCACTTGTAGATTTTGCCTACAACAGTGGATACCAAGAATATTTGAAGACGAGCCTCTTCAAGTAAATTTATAGAAGTATTTGCAATACTCCTATCAAATGGAGTGATCTCGTGAGTAGGGTCCTGTTGTGGTCACCAACAACCCCCCTCTTTGTTTGATATTAGCAATAACATCAAGCAAAGGGGGACCCTTAACAAAAATCCAAAAAAAATATTTTTATCAAAATTTTTGTATTTAACTCCCTAAAAGCTATATCGCATCGCGAAGAGAGAGTGAAGCGTTTCCCATGCGCATAAATAAGCTACGAAGAAGCGACGCGAAATTCATCGCATCGCATATATTGAGAGCGCTCTTAAACGAAAATCCTAAGGAATCGCCGACGACCGATATGCGATGTCGCATATCGCAACATCGCATAAGAAGCACACAGTGATCAAATGAAAAACGTGATCTGCGATCTTGCGATCTGTGATCTTGCGATTTGCGATCTGCGATGAATGAGACTATCAATTCCTGCGATGACACTTCTTGACATTGCAATCCTCGATACTGCGATGCGAATCGCAGAAACCACTCATCGCAACATTTCCTAGACATAGTCTGTAAACCCAAAATTGAGCGCGCACCTTAAGGGAAATTAATGATTGTACGCCTGAGTATCCAAGGATGATTGTGTTGCGTTTTTCGAAGAGTCAAGTCATTATAAGTGTCATGATTATGCATTCATTAGAACTTAAAGCTTTCATGTCAATCTTTTCGTCATTTCTCTTTTCCTTTGCGTAAACTGTAAGGCAGCAACTAATATAAATCAATATGCAGGAAACATCTAAGGAAAAGGGGAAAGCGCCAATACTAGGAGAACAGAGAGGAGATGCCTTTGCAAATGGATGCCGCATGCAGCAGGACCGCGGATTCCAGAGTATCACTCAACAGATACTGATGGAAATAGACTATCCAAGACTCAGAGTCCAAGGCACACAAAAGCAGCATGTTTACAAAAGATCCTGAAGCTCAAACTGGGTAAAGCAAAAAGAAAGACGCTAAAGAGGGAGGATGCTCCAGAAAAGCCTAGAACAAAGAACGGAAACAAGTTTCAATACAGAAAATTGTTCAGGCAACGAAATCCCTAACTCATTGAGTCATTCGCACGGCCGGAAACCGAAATAGCAACAACACAATCAGTTTGAAAGAAATCTGGGTTATACTAAGTATACACACAGCGAATACACCCAGCCAAAGGAAGATTTTCGAAAATATCTTCTAGTTTGTCAGAAAGAGGTGCCAGCTCTTGATATTTCTACTTTTATCGCTTGAACGAAAGGAAAAGACGACCAGCCGACTCTTTCCAGGCGAATGTTGCATTGCTTACAGCACTAAGGAGCAGATACAGAAACGGTTAGAAATTAGATTCAATTTTTAGAAATAAATTTGTTTTAGTAAAAGGGCGGTCATTTGAAGCCGTTTCCTAAATTTGTGTAATTAAGATTAATTAGTTAGTAGTATTTAACCCTTCTCATGGCATTTGGAGAAGGGTCCGGAAATTTGTCAAAAAACGTGTCCTCAGAACATGCACTTTTGCACCCTCGGAGGGGGTTTTTGATGAATGGATGGATCGAGATTTATTTATGTTTGCATTTTAATGTCTGCTACTGATGTTTCACTTCTGTACTCTTAGTAGACGTTAGAAGTAAGTAGAGATAAATCGTTATTGCTTGAAGTTTGTGAGTGAAATCAGTCATAAATGGTACTTTTATCTCTTGACCAATTTTTGCTTATATTCTTAGAGTGATATACAACTGAGTTTGTTTATATGTTAATGTATGAATGTTTGGGTTACCATTTGGCACTTTTGTACGGTGGAGTCATTTATTTGAGCTTGACATATGAATAACTTATTATGCGATATGTTGTTCAGAACTGTTTTGCCTAACTTTTTATGTAGAATGGTTTATCTTAATTGATTTCTATTCTTATGATAGCTGAATGATCTTTATTACCAGTTATTGTTCGAAATCTTTTTAGATCGCATAATAGAAGAAATCTACCCCGGGTTAGCGTAGATTAGATGTGTTGTTTTTGTTAGATTACAATAGCATAGAGTCAGTTTAGAAGTTAGAATTAAATTAGCTTAAAATTACTTCTAGATCAGCATCATCAAACTCTACACACACACACACCCTTTAGATTGGGAAACTAGTCCCATTATCCCCAGTCGGACCTGCTATACCAAACAAGCAAGGAGCCGCCAACCAGGTTCCGGACCGGGTGGGTATCCCCCTTGTTTTTGACCCGATTTTAGGGCCCTCAACATATTTGGTGCTAGAAGGAGGGCACGAACTATGAATGGCACCTAAATCAAAATCTAAATACCATTCTGAGAGTAAATCACCCTCATCAACTCCCCCGACTTCTCCAGTACGGTTAAACCCGAAGTTAGAAGTCGCTCGAGTATCCACGGCTGCTACATACCCTAATATATCAGACCAACTTATCATTGAACCCCCTGAAATTCAAACTTTGATTCATAAACTCCAGGGATTCTCTATTTTTACTCAGAGGTCTGATAAATCTCAAAGCAGTGTGACTTCGCAGTACAACCCTGCTCATCCCCTGACCAGATTGAAGAGTGAAAAATTTGGCATCCAACCAAGTGAACTCCCTCTCCCCACCAGGAAAAGAGCAAGGAAAACACCACCAGAGTCTGACAGTGAGACTCTTTCATCTACTTCGTCCATTTCAACTCCCTCACCGCGAAGTCAGCCACCCACATCTTCATCCCAAATCACTCATCCATCTTCCACAACCCTTCCTCTTCAATCATCAAAGATCATAATATCTTCATCTTCTCAGCATCAGGGATCATCCTCTGCACTTTCATTCACTAGCAGCTCAACGATGGCCCAGTCTCCATGGAACAATCCTGGGGCAGTTTTAGTGCCTCCACCCCTGAGCCCAATACCGGCCCATCCTGAGAAATGGCTACCTAAATTCAATCCAGAAACAGGCATGCTAGTTGAAGAGCATATCAATAATTTCATGCTTTTTGTTAATCTCAATGGAGTTACCAATGAGGATGCTGTTGTCCGGCTTTTTCCCTATACAATGCAAGGAACAGCTGGGTCATGGTACTTTTCGTTGCCTTCCGAGTCCATCAAAAGTTGGGACATTTTTCAAAGTCAATTCCTTACCAAGTTCGGTGATGACAGATCAACAGCGACGTTGATCAATGACCTATCCAATCTTAAAGCTGAGGCTAAAGAACCCATTAAAGATTTCAATTTACAGTTCAATAAGATCCTCAACAAAATCCCCGCTGCTTCCCAACCCAACGAGGAAGTAAGATGTGAATGGTATATCACGGCCTTACCATCAAACTTGGCTATCTTCGTAGATAGGGCAAACAAGACAACCTTAGTTGAAAACTTGACAAAGGCGTTAGCAGTAGAAAAACGCGTAGTAGCCCTAGAAAAGAGATCTGCTATAGAGGAACACAAATCTAAGAAAATATCTTTTAAAGAAGACACCAAGAAGAAACAAACGAAAGATCCTTTCGATTTGGAAGGATTACAAAAAGTATTAAAGGCCATGTCCAATGAGATGATTGACATAAAAAAACAAGTAGCAGAGACTTCTTCAAAAAATCCCTACAGAGCTTTTAAAAGAAATCCTCCCATGGAGGTGAAACCACCCAATGCTGTCTCAAACGTCGAATTTCAAGAAGAAGAAGAAGAAGAAAATACCACTGAGGGGCAGACCGATGATGAAGAAGTTGTGGAACTACAAGGAATGTGGGATTTCATCCTCCCACAAGAAGAAGATCAAGAAGCATTTCCGGTTAGCACACGAAGCAAAAATCAGCTTGATCCTCCCCAAACTACCCCTAAACAGAAGGGCGCAAGCCCTGCAACAAAAGATAAGGTCGCAACAAAGAAAACAACTGCTAGAGCGAACCAATTTAGCCCAGTCTAATCAAATCAAGCACCTCCATCAAGAACACTAATAGTGTCAGATGAAATGGAGTATAACATTATCGATGACATGAAGAAGACTAGGGCTAATATCACTCTTTACGAGTTGAGCAAATTGAAACATCAACAGAAAATAATGATGAAAGAATTACATGCCGTGCCTACTACATCTTTACCTACAGCTGTAGCTTCCCACAACATGGGAAGACCTCCAACCAACATGATCAATAAGATTGATCCAAATGACATCGCCTTGATCGGAGGAAGGTCAAGATCTCATATTCCTCCTTTTCTTCTCACTTATGAAATTTTCAATAAAAATGTGCACAATTGCTTGGTTGATTCTGGTGCTTCAACAAATATTTTACCTAGATCAATATGTGCCAAATTGAATGTTCAACCACAAAAATCCGCAATGCGCATAGTTCAACTTGATCGATCCCAAGTCGAAGTGATTGGTGAACTTAATCAAGTGACTATAAGATTGTCGTCTAACCAGAAGGTATGTCAGGTTATCGACATTCTAGTAGTTGATATCCCTGAATTCTATGGTTTGATTCTTAGCAGGGACTGGTCTGAAAAACTCCACGGATATTTCTCAACCGACTGGTCGCACATGTGGTTACCCTACAACGGTAAACCGAATCAAATAAAGGTTGAACGAGAGTTGCACCAAAAGTACATAGTGACAGAATTGGAAGGAAAAAATGAAGCAATAACATAAAATAGCAGTATCATAGGCAATTACTCTGTAGATTCTTTCCTCGGCAATTTCAATGCTCATACCTCACCTTACTTAGAAAATTCAGTTTTGTCCCAAGTTGAAAATTTTTCCCAAACTGATAATTCAAAGTGTTTTAATTTTTTAGATAACTCTGTAAATACATCTTTGTTTTGGAAATTATATTTTGATGGCTCTAAATCTAACGAGGGAGCAGGAGCAGGATGCGTTCTGATCAGCCTAGACAAAAACAAGACCATGCTTACGTGCAGACTTGAATTCGATTGCAAAAACAATACAACGGAATACGAGGCCTTGGTGCAAGGCCTATACAAAGCAATCGGGTTGAATGTTAAGTATCTTCAAGTCTTTGGAGATTCTGAGATTGTCGTCAAACAGGTACGTAACACCATACATTGCCTATCAGGTCATTTAAAGCACTATCAATCTTTAGTACAAGATCTGACTACACATTTCATAGCATTCAATATTTCGTCAATCCCAAGACTCCAAAATGCGAGCGCAGACCTGTTAGCTAACGTAGCCTCTAGACTTATTCCCTCCGAAGATTTTAGTCTAGATAGATTCTCAATAGAATTAATCTTTAGACCATCCATCCCTGACAACATCACCAACTGGAGAGTATTCAATGACAATCCTCACATTGTAAATTTCCTCACTTCTGAAGGATCCTACTCAAACCAAATAATTGACGAAGACCATCATGATCACCAAATACAACAAAATAGCACTGATAATGCTATACCTAAATCGGTGGTTAAGTTAGAAGACTTATATGATTTGAAAAGTCGGTTTAAAAGGTTTGCCAATTCTAAACTCTACAGTTCGACTCTGAACTATGAATTAGTAAACCTAGGGACCGATGAGAAGCCACAAAACGTTAATCTAGGCCACAGCCTAGCCCCTGAAGAAAAATCAGCATATATCCGTCTTCTGAGACAATACAAAAACGTTTTTGCATGGAATTACGATGAGCTGAAGACATACGACACTTCTATCATTCAACATGTTATCCCTATGATTGACAATGAAAAACCTATCCAGCAGAAACTCAGAAAAATCCACCCCAACTTAGAAAATCAGGTAAAGACTGAGCTAAATAAGTTGTTGAGAGCCAGAATAATTTTCCCTGTCAGACATTCCAAATGGGTATCCAATATGGTACCCGTTAGAAAGAAAAACGGAGATATTAGAATCTGTATTGATTTCCGGAATCTCAACAAAGCCTGTCAGAAAGACAATTTTCCCCTCCCACCTGTGGAGCAAATATTACAAACAGTAGCAGGCTCAGAATTAATGTCTTTTCTGGATGGATTTTCAGGATACAATCAAGTGCTGGTACATCCCGATGATCAGTTAAAAACCACATTCCGAACTAAATGGGGCACATACACATATCGGAAGATGCCATTTGGTCTGATCAATGCCGGCGCTACCTTTCAGAGAGCCATGGACATCGCATTTAAAGGTTTAGTCAATAAATCTGTAGTGATTTACCTGGATGATATAACAGTGTACTCCAAGAAGCGAAGCGACCATCTCAAAGACTTGAAACAAATCTTTCAACGATGTTTAAGGTATGGGATTTCACTTAACCCAAAGAAATCTTTTTTCGCATTAAGTGAAGGAAAATTGCTAGGATTCATAGTGTCAAAATCTGGTATTCACATTGAACCTGACAGAATCAAAGAAGTTTCCGAAATATCCATGCCCCATAACAAAAAGGCCATGCAATCTTTCCTTGGTCAAATCAATTTTGTAAAAAGGTTTGTCCCGGATTTTTCACGCATTATTTCTCCTTTACAAAATATGATAAAAAAGAATTCAAATTTTAAATGGGGTCAAGATGAGCATGAAGCATTCAACTTGATCAAATAAGCTATCATTAACGCTCCATCTTTAGCGACCCAAAATTTTTCAGAATCTTTTATCTTATACACATTTGCCTCAGAGAAATCTTATGCCGCGATTTTAACTCAAGCAAATCAAGAGAAGGCGGAAGCTCCAATCGCATTTTTTAGCTCGAACTTACAAGGTGCTGAACTCAATTATTTAGATGTGGAGAAACAGGCATATGCTGTTTTTCAAAGTGATCAAATATTTCAGACCTTTCTTACTCAAAGCCCATACCAAAGTCGTAGTACCGTTTCCAGCGGTAAGAAACCTTCTGATACAGAAGGATGTGGGTGAAAAGAGAGCAAATTGGATTACCGCCTTACAAGAATACGATCTTGAGATCAAGCCAGCAAACATCGTAAGAGGTCAAGGCTTCTGCAAGATGTTAGCTGGAGCATCGCAAATTCCTGAGAACTCATCTGAAGAGGTACATACGTATGAGGTAAGCCTAAACGACGCAGAATCATTATATGCTGACACCATTTATTATCTTAAGAATGGGTATGCTCCATCACACCTGGACCACACCAAGAAAAGAGCTCTGAGATTGAAAGTTAAACAATACCAGCTCATAAATGATGTTCTATTTAAAAGGAATTACGATTCTGTGCTTCTTAGGTGTCTTGAGAAAATTGAAGCCGAAAAGGTTTTGCAGGAACTCCACGATGGACCAGCAGGTGGACACTATGCTAGAGACGCTACTGCACATAAAATCTTACGTGCAGGATATTATTGGCCAACGTTGTTCAAAGACTCATACAATTACATAAGGAAATGCCAAGTTTGCCAGACTACTGCGGGGAAACAAAAGAAACTATCCATGCCACTACAGCTGGTTAACATCGAGCAACCATTCAGCCAATGGGGCTTGGACATAATAGGTGAGATCGTTCCTCACTCTTCTAAGCAGCATAGGTATATCCTCACGGCAACAGATTATTTTACTAAATGGGTAGAAGCAGTTCCTCTCAAGACAGCTAATTCTGAAAACATTATTGAATTCATAGATCAATTTATCATCACTAGGTTTGGATTGCCAACGGCCTTAATGTTTGATAATGCCTCATACTTTTCTGGAAATACAATGACTGAGTTTGCACTTAAAAGAGGGTTCAAACTAAAGTATTCTGCCAACTACTATCCGCAAGGTAATGGATTGGCTGAATCAACAAACAAGAACCTAATCAGGATTATTAAAATAACAATCGACCAAAACCAAAAGAATTGGCACAAAGCGCTAGTAAATGCTTTATGGGCAGATAGAATTACGAAGAAAGCTTCAATCGGCACTTCTCCCTTTAATTTAGTTTATGGGAAAGAAGTGGTTCTTCCAACTCACTTAGTCATTCCCTCTTTGTCTTTAGTGCAATACATCGATGAAGTATCTACTTCCTCCTTACAATTGAGACAAATGGAAATAATCAAACTAGAAGAATGACGAGAACAAGTTAAGAAAACCCATGCTCACCACCAAGCGCTAATAAAATCCTCTTTTGATTCAAGCATAATAACCAGAAAAAACTTTCAGATGGGAGATTTAGTTTTGAAATGGGATAAGGCTCATGAAGAAAAGGGCAAACATACGAAATTTCAGAAGCTGTGGCTTGGTCCTTTTCAGATTGTAGAAGTCATAGGCCCATCGACGTTTGTGTTGCAGGATTTGGCAGGTAGAAGAGATTCTTTGCCTGTGAATGGACAGATTCTTAAAATGTATTTTCCATAGAAGATCATTCTTCTATTTTTGTAGGATAGTTTTAGTTTTTTTTATTTGTTTTTTTTCTTTCTTATAAATAAAACCAGTTGTAAATGGTCACTAAAAAGGATTCATGCAAGAGCACACCAATTCTCTATCAGATTTTGATTTCGCTTGTACAAGTAGCAAAACTTTTCAAAAAATCTGATTTTTATTATTGACAAATAGAGTTAACTTTAGCCTGAACGTGATGTTAGTTTCAACCTCAAAAAACTTTGATGAAAGCAACCTTTGGTAAAAAATTGTTTTATATCAGCACAATGAAAGGTATCATCAATAATAAAATAAATATTCTCTGTAAAGCTGCTGTTTTCAAACTCTATTATTGTCGTCCAGAGCTTTCTTAAGGAAAAACAATGACTTCCTCCTTGCTAAAAGGAAATCGCAGCGTTGAGAGAAACAATTCGAGAAAACACTATATCTCAAAGAATAAGAGGTCTCATCACGAGCCGGCTTATCATGATCACAGATATTATAACTTGCTGACTTTGCCAATACTGTCTATCAAAATAGGGCAACGACTCAAGATTGTTGCAATCAAAAGACAAGGGGTCTCATCACGAGCCAGCTTGTTCAGAAAAAGTGTAAATCAAGTGAATGACTGTGTCATAATTTGGCCACCAAACCAAGAGATTGTTCTTTAGAGAATAAAAAAGGAAAAAGTGTCAAAAAGGATTTTTCTCTGAAATGTTGTAGATAACCTCAAGCAGAAAAAGGATCATTGTTGGATAACATGGTAACCCTGTCGAGGCTATGGACGCTTGCGGGCAGCAGAGGCTCTACCTACGACAAATGAGCATATTTTAAAAAGCCAGTACGCAGAGAAGACCTTATTTTATCTTTAAAAAAGACCAAGTAATGTCTGGTATGAATACAAGAACTAAGCCTGAGGAAGCAGACAATTGGAATATGAAAAGGTTGAGACAAAGTATCATTGACAGGATAAGGAGTAATGTACTCTATCTGTCCATAACAAAATTTAGACATATGAAGAATTTTATGTTTCGGAAGTGGAAATTCAATAGAAAAGCAGAGATAACTGGTTCTTCACAGTGAATCGCCATTGTTGTGGTCACCAACAACCCCCCTCTTTGTTTGATATTAGCAATAACATCAAGCAAAGGGGGACCCTTAACAAAAATCCAAAAAAATATTTTTATCAAATTTTTTGTATTTAACTCCCTAAAAGCTATATCGCATCGTGAAGAGAGAGTGAAGCGTTTCCCATGTGCATAAATAAGCTACGAAGAAGCGACGCGAAATTCATCGCATCGCATATATTGAGAGCACTCTTAAACGAAAATCCTAAGGAATCACCGACGGCCGATATGCGACGTCGCATATCGCAACATCGCATAAGCAACACACAGTGATCAAATGAAAAACGCGATCTGCGATCTTGCGATCTGCGATCTGCGATCTTGCGATTTGCGATCTGCGATGAATGAGACTATCAATTATTGCGATGACACTACTTGACATTGCAATCCTCGATACTGCGATGTGAATCGCAGAAACCACTAATCGCAAGATTTCCTAGACATAGCCTGTAAACCCAAAATTGAGCGCAAACCTTAAGGGAAATTAATGATTGTACGCCTGAGTATCCAAGGATGATTGTGTTGCATTTTTCAAAGAGTCAAGTCATTATGAGTGTCATGATTATGCATTCATTAGAACTTAAAGCTTTCAAGTCAATCTTTTCGTCATTTCTCTTTCCCTTTGCGTAAACTGTAAGGCAGCAACTAATATAAATCAATATGCAGGAAACATCTAAGGAAAAGGGGAAAGCGCCAATACTAGGAGAACAGAGAGGAGATGCCTTCGCAAATGGATGCTGCATGTAGCAGGACCACGGATTCCAGAGTATCACTCAACAGATACTGATGGAAATAGACTATCCAAGACTCAGAGTCAAAGGCGCACAAAAGCAGCATGTTTACAAAAGATCCTGAAGCTCAGACTGGGTAAAGCAAAAAGAAAGACGCTAAAGAGGGAGGACGCTCCAGAAAAGCCTGGAACAAAGAACGGAAGCAAGTTTCAATACAGAAAATTGTTCAGGCAACGAAATCCCTAACTCATTGAGTCATTCGCACGGCCGGAAACCGAAATAGCAACAGCACAATCAGTTTGAAAGAAATCTGGGTTATACTAAGTATACACACAGTGAATACACCCAGCCAGAGGAAGATTTTCGAAAATATCTTCTAGTTTGTCAGAAAGAGGTGCCAGCTCTTGATATTTCTACTTTTATCGCTCGTACGAAAGGAAAAGACAACCAGCCGACTCTTTCCAGGCAAACGTTGCATTGCTTACAGCACTAAGGAGCAGATACAGAAACGGTTAGAAATTAGATTCAATTTTTAGAAATAAATTTGTTTTAGTAAAAGGGCAGTCATTTGAAGCCGTTTCCTAAATTTGTGTAATTAAGATTAATTAGTTAGTAGTATTTAACCCTTCTCATGGCATTTGGAGAAGGGTCCGGAAATTTGCCAAAAAACTTGTCCTCAGAACATGCACTTTTGCACCCTCGGAGGGGGTTTTTGATGAATGGATGGATCGAGATTTATTTATGTTTGCATTTTAATGTCTGCTACTAATGTTGCACTTCTGTACTCTTAGTATACGTTAGAAGTAAGTAGAGATAAATCGTTATTGCTTGAAGTTTGTGAGTGAAATCAGTCATAAATGGTACTTTTATCTCTTGACCAATTTTTTCTTATATTCTTAGAGTGATATACAACTGAGTTTGTTTATATGTTAATGTATGAATGTCTGGGTTACCATTTGGCACTTTTGTACGGTGGAGTCATTTATTTTTTCTTGACATATGAATAACTTATTATGCGATATGCTGTTCAGAACTGTTTTGCCTAACTTTTTATGCAGAATGGTTTATCTTAATTGATTTCTATTCTTATGATAGCTGAATGATCTTTATTACCAGTTATTGTTCGAAATCTTTTTAGATCGCATAATAGAAGAAATCTACCCCGGGTTAGCGTAGATTAGATGTGTTGTTTTTGTTAGATTACAATAGCATAGAGTCAGTTTAGAAGTTAGAATTAAATTAGCTTAAAATTACTTCTAGATCAACATCATCAAACTCTACACACACACACACCCCTTAGATTGGGAAACTGGTCACATTATCCCCAGTCGGACCCACTATACCAAACGGGCAAGGAGCCGCCAACCAGGTTCTGGACCGGGTGGGTATCCCCCTTGTTGTTGACCCGATTTTAGGTCCCTCAACAGGTCCTTATTGGGGATGATATGTTAAAAGAGATGGAGAAGCAAATGCATATTATCAGGAATAATTTAAAGGTGGCACATGACAAGAAGAAAAGATATGTAGATCAACATATGGTGCATAAGGAGTTCCAAGTTAGGGAACATGTTTATTTAAGAGTTATACCCAAGAAAATTTCCTTGAAGATTGGGTCATGTGCCAAGTAGGCACAACGTTTTTGTGGGCCTTTCGAGATACTTGATAGAATTTGGCTAATGGCATATATATTAGCATTACCACCATCGGTAAAAGTCCATGATGTTTTCCATGTTTCATTGATTAAAGGATATGTGCATGATGCTAATATTGTAATTTATTGGCCAATGTTATAGGTGGATCTAGAAGAAGAGTTTGAACTGGAACCTCTATGCATCTTGGATCGAAAGATGTTCACACTCTGCAAATGAGTAAAAGAGCAAGTCAAATTGTAGTGGAGGAACTTTGGGCCCGAGGAAGCCACATGGGAGATGGATGATTTTATGTGGGAAACATATCCTTTCTTATTTTTTAAGTAAAGCAAACTGTAAATACATTGTAGTTTTTGTACAAAATTTCATGTATAAAGATCCATATCATTTGTGGTTATTTTGTTTATGGTTATTGAACACTGAGGATGCTATTCCTCCTCAAGGGAGAGGGGAATGTGACATCCCATTGTTAACACTCCTCCCTTGTAAATAATTGTAATTATTTTAAATGGACGAGAGAGGGACACAAATTCCATTGCTTGAGGTAGGAATTTTATTGAGGGAATTGATTTTTTAAATATGATTCCTGGTTGGATGAAAATAATTAAATGTGTTACTTTTTTATTGAATTTAACTAAATAAATATGGGTAGGTCCTAGTGTACTTCAACTCAAACAAAAAGCCAGAAAAGAATAAAGTTAAAAGCATGCATGGGTTGTGTTTCCCTTGAAGCTGACTACTAAGAAATCATGGAGAAGGAGGTAGGTAATTTGGTGGAAAATAGGGAGGAGGACCTACAGATTAATAGGATTCACCCATTGATACATGGGATCACACTCTTTATTAAGGACACACATATGAATAAATCAAGGGAATGAACATCCTAACACATAGAAGTTATGGAAGAGTCTAGTAAAGGAGCATATAGAAATATATGTGAAAGATTGTAGAGAGAAACATATAGAATTGTTAATGTTAAGCATTGAGGAGATTTTTTTTTTAAAGTTGAAGAACCCTCTTAGAGTCTGGTTGGGCATAAACATCATAAAAGGGAGTGGCTTGCTTGTAGGGATAAAGAACCCACTATAAGCTTATGGATTGATGAACCTGTTTAACTGGGAAGAATCACTCAAGTGATTGTGAGGACTGATGAATCACCAAGAGTTACCTTGGGGGTTAAATCTCCAGTGCTTGACTCACTAGAAAACCACCTAGAGAAGTGATTTCTTTACCCATATAGAGCTTAACCACTGAATAACTTTCCTTATAGTGGAATCTCTTTTCCTAAAAGTGAGATAGAGTTCTCTATGTTGTGATATCCTGGCATGAATATAAATATGCCTAAAAAATGATAATGATAATGAGTATAGATATTGGATGAAGGAAGTGTGTCTTGGTAGCATCCTGTTTTACATATTCTTGTTGGTTCAAAATTCTCTAAAAAACTCAACCTAAATCTTTGGAATCTGGCTCGGGGTTGAAAACTCCAAGTAATAGTTGTTGTAGCTTGTCTATGGTTGGGTGGAGAGTTGAAGTCCCACTCTCAGTTGGAGCACTCTACACTATATAAGATAAGTGTTTCTCTGGCTCTTTTATTAAATTGTGTAACATGTGTTCACTATGTTGGCTACTTCCTGTAATGATGTTAAGCCAATGCTCAATTGTGTGGTCTATCCCTACAAAACAAATTTGGAATTCTTTTTCTTATTTACCAATGAAATGTTGTTTTCTTGCAAGACTTTGGGTACTGTACGGCTTCCTTATTTATTGCACATGTTTATTACATGATATTTATTAGCCCAAGATTTCATGAGATCTTTGAGATATGATGGGATTGATCTATGTCAATTACTATTAACTTAAGAGACCAGTAGACCTTTGATCATCTATGGATTGATAACTACTCATGCGTCTCATTGAAATTGAATGGACAAGTCCCTGTCCTCTCTAGTATGTCAGAATTATTTCATTATCTCTAAGCTCAGGACGAATATCATAAGGTATGTATATATGTATATAAAAAGGTTGATTGGGTTGGGCAGAGCCTCGTTGCAAGCTTAGGAGAGATAGATATGAAAACGAGCCATGTAAACACTTGTATTGCAACAGGACGAGCCTTAGAGCAGGCCTAAATGCTAACATAACCATCATAGCTGAGACTTAGTCTAATACTCTATAAGCATGTAAAATAACTCATATCAAAGTGGTTCCTCCGTTCTTAGCTATTAACATCTTAGACTCCAATTCATATGACCTTCCCTTATGACCGAGACCTCAAAATCTCAGATCTTGGGAGTCTCCACAACACCATGCCTCATAAAATTTTGAGATTGTTTTCTTCGAGGTTTTATTCTAAGATAGAAAATGGGTTTTATATAATTTTCCATCCCAGCACCTTGATTTTTCAACTCTGTGATGGTGAATATTGCTTGTCTCTTAACTGATGTGTTTCCATCAACTGTAGGAAAATTTCTCAGTCTTGGTGGTTTAGTGCTTAGTCTCTAAAAGTTTCTTCTGAGTATTTTTCTTTGAGATAGGTTTCCATCGAGTTGAGTTTCTTATAGGGTGACATGGAAAGAGTGGGTTTGAGTTTGTATTCTTCTGAGGGAGTTTCCTCTGAGGTGGGTTCCCTCTGAGGTAGTTTATCATTAAGAAATATTATCAATGAGAAAGGCTTACCTCTAAGGAGGGATTCTATCAAGAGAGTTTCTTCCAAGATGATGTGGCAAGAGTGAGCGCAAGCGTGTATTTCTTCCAAGAAGGAGTTCTCGTTGGGAAAGAGTTTTCTTGAGGAGGATTTTTCTCTGAGAATGAGTTTCCTTCGAGATGGGTTTCCATCGAGGTGACTTTCCTCCAGGGTGATGTAGCAAGGCCTTGGAACCTCATACCTTGGTAGTTTAAGGACTTATGTGGTAGTTATTTTTTTGGGGAAATGGGGAAGTAGTGGGATGATGTGCTTACGTTAGAAAGGGTTATGAAAGGGTTGGCATCTAATAGACTAATGCCAAGTGGTGGTGATGAGGCTGACGGGGACAACCATGCTGGCACCACATGAGGACCACATGGTAGATTGATGATGTGGCTCAAAAATTTAAGTGGCGATAGATTTCAATCCAAATTTTGATTCAAGAAAAATTTTGTATCCCTAGAATCATCTCGATGAGTCGAACAAAATTAAGTCATTCGTATGAAGATTTGAGGAATTTGAAAATGATCAAAATTTTTAGACTCCATTTCCATAACGCTACCTTGGATCTCAAGTTAGCATAGTAGCCACCTCCTTCTAATCGGTGTTGTGGGTAGGGATTAGGAGGGGGTGTGTTACAGAGTGGTATTAGAGAATCCAGGTTCAACACTTGGACTAGATGGGCTTAATAATGGGCAAGTAATGGCAAGGTTCCTGCAAGGAGTTTCATATTCATTTTTAGAAAATTAACTAAACTAATGTTTTGGTGTTAAAAGTCGGTCTATAATTGATTAATTGTAAGCATAGTTGATATGTTTGAACTGTGATTTAATGTCACTACCAATTGAAGACATTTTTTTTATTGAGGAAATAATAATCTATGTTGACCAATACATGTTTTATGAATATCCACGCAGATGGGATAATGATTGTGGCTTGATGTTGATTAGCATTGATGTACTAACATGGTTTGTTTTATTCCAGCTAGTTTACCATGGCATCTCCATCAGATCAAGTTCATGGTCATGATTGTGTTTATTTAGTCATGTCATGATGTATCTAATAGTTGTCTGTGACTGAAAACACATCAAAATTAGCAAAAGGATAGTGATAATTAAGGAATGAGAAGAAAGATGGTTTAGTACAACTCTAAAAGGTCACAAAAAGGCCATGAAGAAATATTAGTTCACCAATGGGGAGGGGAAAACTCTCCTGAATTAATGGACACCTTGAGGAGCCTAAGGGTCGATATAAGGAGTTGTAAGGTAGATAATGAAAATTTGGTGAGGGATCAGGAAATAAAAGCTGAAGTAAATGTAGTCATACTACAAAGCCTTTCTGACTTACAGAGACATAGAAAACATGAGCTAGGGGCTAGTAATAGATACACGTGAAGCCATTTGGGATAAGGAAAAAGAAAAAGTGGGGTAGATGGTAGCAGGTCTAGGAATAGGTACAAGTGGAAAGTGAAGAGTCGGTGAGAGGGAATGCACCATTGAGTATCCCAAAGAGAATATCTAAAATTTATGGGCATCACTCGGGTACACATTCTAGTTCTACTACCAGGAGGTATCATCAAAATCATCATCATCTTCAGAGAAGGAGAGAAAGGGACCATGTGCTTGAGGAATTTAACAAGGCCAAACCACCCACATTTGATGGGGAAATTAAGAAATCTGAAGATGAAAAAGCTTGGTTGCTTGGAATGAAGAAGTTCTTCAGATTCCATAAATATTATGAAAGCAAAGGTATCTCCCTACAACCTGAAGGGAAAAGAAAACATATGGTGGGAATTTTTGAAGAATGGAAAGGGCATAACTGAAGAGAATTTGAATTGGACTAAGCTTGAAAGGCTCTTCAGAGAAATTTTTTTATCAAACAACTATTATTATAGTAATCCAAAAGAATTTTGTGAGCTCAGAATGGGACCAATGTCAGATGAAGGATGCACCACTAGGTTTCTGGAATTGCTTATATATGTTCCATATATTAAATATGAGAAGGAAAAAGTTCAAATATTCATTAGTGGGATTCCCCTATTCATTAGAGATCGAATTGAGATCCATGAGGCTTAGAAATTAAATTATTCTATTAAAAATTTGAATCACTACTATGCTCAATCCAATCATATACCATAGTTTAAACTTGATTGGAAGTATACAGATAATTCCAAGTATCAAATTAAATGGGATGCCAATGGTGGAAAACCTCAATGTGCTACTATTGGGTGTGTACAACATGTTCCTAGGCATGGATTGGATGTATGCACATAAGACCAAATTTAAATGTTTTGAAAAAGAAATTGAGTGCCTAGATGAGTATGGAGAAAGAAGGATATTGCAAGGGAATCAAAAGCTTATTTCAGTTAGGCTGATCATGGCCATGAAGGCTAAGCGTAATTTTTGAAAGGGGTGTCATTTATTTGTTGTGAAAATTACTAGCGATGACAAAGCCAATTCCTGCGTTGAGGAAGGGGGTAGTGAAATGTTGAAACAATATCACGTGCCTCTACAGTATGTTGATGTATTTATAGTGGAATTTATTGGATTACCTCCTCATAGAGAGGCAAAATTCTCTATCGAATTGATGCCTAGAGAAACACTGTTAGGCCCCTATACTACTAGTGTAACCCCTTATTGTTATTAGTACAACCCCCTTATTATATTGTTGTACCCATGTAGTCCCCATAGAAGCCCACTATTGTTATTATTATGTCCCATAGAAGCCCACTATTGTTATTATTGTGTCCCTACATTATTATTGTTGTGTCGACTCTGATTATATTATGACCCCTTAGACTCCTATATATAGAAAGGAGGTCTTGTCATTTGTATCATCCAAGAATTATTCATTTGTGTAATGTAAAGGAGGTTTCCCCCTTGAAGAGGCTAAATTCTAAGGCGTTCAACTATCTTTTCTATCTTTTTGTGAGTTCGTTTCATAACATTTGGTATCAGAGCTTTAAATTCTAGGGTTTCGCTACTCCAAATAGGTCATCG
This sequence comes from Pinus tabuliformis, assembly GCA_031772625.1. Lineage (NCBI taxonomy): Eukaryota > Viridiplantae > Streptophyta > Pinopsida > Pinales > Pinaceae > Pinus > Pinus tabuliformis. Next base: position 162,579,849 of record CM062807.1, read on the forward strand.
TGGAATTTGTGCTATAACTTTTTTTCTGCGAGGTTTCAGATGCTAAAACAAAAACCCATTTGGGCCAAAATTGTTCTAAAGCATAGGTCCAAATTTCAAATCTTTTTGTGCTATAGTTGCGGAGATATGTTCTGAGGAAGTTGTCATTTTTGCAGACTCCCGAATTACATTCAAAACAGGTGACCTGGGGAAAATAGTCATAACTTTTGTTTTGAGCATCAGATTGAAATTTCGTAAAAAGTTATAGAAATAGGACAGACTGTAGTTTACTGTGTATATGTTTCAGATCCTAAGGTAAAAATAGTGACACGTGGCACTTCATACAAGTTCGATCTTCTGAAAAGGTATATAATCAGGCCATCTTGGGAGATTGTGCATAACTCTTTCTTGGAGAATCTAAATTCGATTGGACTGGTGGCATTGGAAAGAGGACACAGAGGGCTACCATAGGTCACAATTGTAGAACTAGAAGAGCTGAAATTACAAATTTATAGTCATTTCAAGATCGAGCTCCTAAAATCAAGAAAAGGTGATATGAGGAAGTTTGATGGCAAGGATCCGGTAAATTGCATACTTCAGATGGAGCAATACTTTGATCTACATGGTGTACCACTATTACAAAAGGTATGTATTGCATCTTCATATTTAGAACCAGATCAATTTTTATGGTATAAAGGGCTTTTTTCTCGTAAACAACTTGTTACATGGTCAATTTTCACGGAGGAAATGATAGCACATTATGAGGATACAAAGAGAAACACCTTCTTTAGCTAATTGATAAATCTCAAAAAAAATGGTTCAATGGAAGAGCACATTGAGGACTTTCAAAAATTGAATAGAAGGGTAAATTATATTCCAGAGAAGCAAAGGATTGATGTCTTCATATGGACTTTAAAGGATAACATTCAACATGAGGTTCGTTTTTGGGAACCTAATTCATTGGAGGAGGCATTCGAGTTGGTAAGAAAAATTAAAAGTGAAATTATGGAAACAATGAATTATACCCCTCACAAATATAAACATGGAAGTGTTGTTTCTCCTAGCCTTCCATAACCTACAAGGGTGACACCATGAAAATTGGAAGAAAAAAGAGAAAAAGGGCTTTGTTACAATTGTGATAGCAAATGCACTAAAGGTCATAAGTGTGCTGAGAAGAAATTATTTTACATAGATTATGAAGAGGAGGAAGAAAAGGATCAAGAAACATCAAAAGAAGAGGATATACACCAAGAACCAACCCCAGAGAAAGAAGAAATGAATCCGACCATATCTTGTAAAGCATTGGCAAGAATTACCACTCTTCAAAATCTTAAGATAGAAGGACATATCAAGAAGAAAAAGGTTCAAGAAGTGAAAGATCACATTGAGAAAGAAGAAATGAATCCAACCATATCTTGTAATGCATTGGCTATAATTACCACTCCTCAAACTATCAAGATAGAAGGACATATCAAGAAGAAAAATGTTCAAGAAGTGAAAGGTCACATCGAGCATCAAGAAATGAATCTGACCATATCTTGTAAAGCATTGGAAGAAATTACCACTCCCCAAACTCTCAAGATAGAAGGACATATCAAGAAGAAAAAGGTTCAAACAACAAAATATCAGGAAGAAAAGTGTCAAGAAACATCAAAATAAAAGGATACTCACCAAGAACCAACCCCAGAGAAAGAAGAAATGAATCCGACCATATCTTGTAATGCATTTGTCGGAATTACCACTCCTCAAACTATGAAGATAGAAGGACATATCAAGAAGAAAAGATAGTGCTGATTTATTCATGTAGTACCCATAATTTTATTAATTCTAAGATAGCCCAGGACTTGAATTGCTTCCTAGATCTAGCACTAGAGTGTCAAGTGAGGGTTGTAAGTGGAGGAACCATAAATTGCTCTGGAAAGTGCCATAATATCAAGCTATCCATGGGAGAATATTTATTGAATAGCCCAATGTTTTCCATTCCAATGGGTGGTGCTAATGTTGTACTAGGAGTCCAATGGCTCTAATCCTTGGGTACAATAGCTTTTAATTTTCAAGAACTTTTTGTGATTTTCTTTGGAAGGAAAGGAAGTTGAATTAAGGGGTATCATAGGGAAACCAGGAAAGATAATCAACTCTGACAGAATGAAAAAGATTCTAAAGAAAGAACAACGAGGCGTAATTGCACAATTATGTTCGCTAACTGTTCGCACATCGAAATCATGTATTTCTCTAGATCTCCAAAAAGTCTTGGACAATCATTCCAAGGTATTTGAGACTCCCAAAAGTCTCCCACATATTCGTGATCATGATCATGCTATTCATTTTATTCCATGATGTGTTCCTCCAAATGTCAAGCCTTATAGATATCCATATGCCCAAAGGAGTGAAATTGAACATATGGTTGCAGAAATGGTAGAGGTTGGTACAATTATCCAACAAATTTTATAAAAAAAAGGAAGCTATGAATGGAAGAATGGTGAAGTAGGGTGAGAACTCATTCAAAAGTTGCTGAATATCCCAGTTCCAACAATATTGCCAGAACTTGACAAGGAAGGAAAAAGCATATTGGAACCTGAAGCATTTATAGAACCGAGAAGTTGAAAGCTACGAAATCGATCAATTTCAAAGCATCTCATCAAGTGGAAGAACTTACCTGTTGAAGATTTCACATGGAAGGACAAGAATTTTATACAGAAGCATCAAGAACTACTCAAGCATTGAGGACAACACTTTTTGAAGGAGAGGGGCATGTTAGGCCCCTATACTACTAGTGTAACCCCTTATTGTTATTAGTACAACCCCCTTATTATATTGTTGTACCCATGTAGTCCCCATAGAAGCCCACTATTTTTATTATTATGACCCATAGAAGCCCACTATTTTTATTATTATGACCCATAGAAGCCCACTATTGTTATTATTGTGCCCCTACATTATTATTGTTGTGTCAGCTTTGATTATGTTATGACCCCTTAGACTCCTATATATAGAAAGGAGGTCTTGTCATTTGTATCATCCAAGAATTATTCATTTGTGTAATATAAAGGAGTTTGCCCCCTCGAAGAGGCTGAATTCTAAGGCGTTCAACTATCTTTTCTATCTTTTTGTGAGCTGGTTTCATAACAAACACCAACATCATTGTCACCGTAAATGATGATTACACCTGAGCTGGTTGAGTTAAAATTAATGTTGAAGGAGATGTTTGATAAGGGCTACATAAGGCCAAGTATGTCTCCATGGGGAGCACCAGACCTGTTCGTAAAGAAGAAGAATGTTACAATTAGGTTGTGCATTCATTATTGACAATTGAATTAGGTGACCATTAAGAACATGTATCCATTTCCATGGATTGATGATCTATTTGACCCGATGCAAAGAGTAGCAATCTTCTCGAAGATTTATTTGCGGTTAGGCTATCATTAAGTGTGTATAAAGGATGAGGAAATCCATAAAACAACCTTCACAATGAGGTATGGGCATTATGAATTCATGGTAGTTCCCTTTGGACTTACCAATGCACTTGCAACCTTTATGTTCTTGATGAACAATGAATTAGGTCCTTATTTGGATAAGTTTTTCATAGTATTCATGGATGGAATTTTGGCCTATTCAAAGACCAAGGAGGAGCATAAAGAGCATTTGGAAATAGTATTGAAATTTCTAAGAGATCATAAGATTTATGCAAATCTCATTAAATGAAATTTATTTTAGTCACATATTCATTACTTGGCACACATTATCTCAAGGGATAGAGTAACAGTCAACCCAGAGAAAGTTAAGGCTATCATGGAATGACTCACACCTAAAAATGTGGTTGAATTCAGGTCCTTTATAGGACTGAAAGTCTATTATAGGAGGTTTATTAAAAATTTCTTTAGGAGTGGTTGTCCAATAATTGCTTTTCAAAAGAAAGGGAAGAGATTCAAATGGAAAATTGAATGTGCAACATGCTTTGACCAGTTAAAATAGATGTTGACCAATGCATTAGTATTAAGGATAGTTGTTACACAATATTTTGTCGCACCTCCTGAAATTCCTTGCGACATACCCCGAAGTGCCCAAAACATGACCTTTATGTAGTGTACTCATTCATGTATGTAGTTCAGATCCTTCCTAAGACGTTGATTGGAAAATTCCTTGAGCTTTCCTTGGAATAAATAGCTCTTAAATCGTAATTTGAGAACCATTGCTCTTATGAGGCTAAAAACAATGACGACCACATGTTACACTACGCCAGACCCGCAATGGCATCACTCTGTTCACTTGTATACCAGTGATGATCCCAAAAAGGAATTTTTCCCAAAGAGGATGAGAAGCTTCGTGATCTAGAAGCTTCCAGAGAGGCGAGATGGAGGCTGTCTATCATAGATGAGGTCGAATTCTCCCAACTTGGCCTGTTGTTCTTATCCCTATGACCTACCTCCTTGAGATGAGGACCTACTCCTATCTTTGGAGAGATCTTAACTCCCTTTCCTTGCCTATATATTTATCTTTTCCAATTCACAAATGGTTGGTCTATGTCTATTTGCACCCTTATGCTAAGATTGTGCCTAGAGATTATTCATTTGACTTGGAGAAAGAGTGCTTGGAGATTTCTTGGCTTGGACTTGGATTACCACTCAAGGAGAGCCTATAGACATCAAGGCTTTGGTTGTAAGCTTCCCTTTATTTTCTAATAATACACAATTGTTGGTTCATCTTCCCAAAATGCATATGTTAATGTATCATTTAGCTTGACATTCCTTGATCAGTTAAGTAGGTTTCTATCAGATTTGTTATTTGTTTTGGCATGCCTTGTTATGTCTTGATCACTTGTGCAGGTGCATAAACACTGAGAGAAGCAAGAACAAGCCCGTGATACAAGCGCTTCAGGGTATTCAACAAAGGAGATCGGAATAGCATCAAAACAAGGTAGGCCATCTTCTTTGTTCTTCTTTTCAATTGTAACCTAGGAAGATGTCTGGTTGATTGTCACTTCAGTTTCTAGGCCAAATCATTGGGCTAGAGGAATCATCTCTATCTGCAGATAGGATTTCCTTAACAACAAAATGGTGACTCCACTGGGGACCCTATGATCCTTTCCTTTCAATCCTTCACCTTGTCTTTTGATGAATTTGATCAACCATCCATTCCCAGACTTCATTGCTTGTCTGTTGGCAGTCTCACTTTTTAGTAAATGCTTGAAGGTTGTTGATTTGAGCTGTTCTTGAAGATTTTGTAGTTTTTCTTTGATTTGCTCACCCATCACATTTTTGGCCCTGATAGTTGTGATGATATTGCGGATGTGTTGATTACAGTAGTGATGATCGTTGGTTTTCTCTTAATAGGTGCGATGATAGCAAAAGTTAAAGAAATTTAGGTTTTTCCTTCTTGTTTTCAGTTCTTTTTACCTTCACCTAGTGATTTACCAGTGTGATTTTAGTTGACTTTTTGTTTTTTGTTTTTTGTTTTTTGGTTTTTTGTTTTTTTATTTTTTTGTTTTTTTGTTTTTTTTGCTTTTTTGTGTTTTTTGTTTTTTGTTTTTTTTTTTTTGTTTTATTTTTTGTTTTTTTTTTGTTTGTTTTTTAATTTATTACAATCTCCTCTTAACTTGGTTTAAGTATGTTTGAAGTTTGATTAGCCTTTTAGGGTTTCTAGGTCTTCTAGGTCATCCTTCATCCACTCATTGGTCTTCTCATCGGAGATCAATTACCTGTGTTAAAGAGTCTTTTTGTGTGTTTTGACATCCTTTGCAAATCACTTTTGGTTCTTGAGTCTTAAGTTGTTTTCATTAGTGTCGGATTGAGTAGATAATGTGAAAGTCGATTAAGTTCCATTTGACAAAAAATAGATTACAAATTGATTGTCTCATTAGAATCGAAAGGAAGTGTTTGCTTTGAGTTTTGTGTTTCGAAAATGGAAAGTGAAAGCATTTATCTTTTAAGTAGTTTTCAAAGAATTTTTTGTTGCATTCAAATCATTAATGTGAAAGAGATTTTCATGTTTGTTGGCTTGCTTGCTTTCTCTTTTACTTTTTTGCACTAGATTACATTGATTGCACTAAAGTGAAAAAGAAAAAAAATATCATTGCATCTTAAGGTAGATTACTTTAAGATCGTTTTTTCAGCATTGCATTTGTTGTGAAATGAAATATTAGATTTCATTTTTTGTATTTAGCATTGGAAATTTTCCTTGATGCATTTATCATTGTTTTGACGCATGATTTGCGTGATTTTCTTCCTTACATAGATATATTTCATCGAATTGAAGGATTTTGTCATCTGGTTTCATTTTAGGAACAGGTAACATCGTTAAGGCCTTGAAATCAAAACATAACTTTAAGATTAACTTTAAAAATCTATCAATCAATCTAGGGAGCATTTGAAACATTAACACTTCATACTTAGTGGTCTAGGCTAGAGATGTGTTCCAGCGTCTTTAAAACTTAGCAGCTATCATTCTCTCTTGCATTAGACAGTGCTAGCACGGACTTGTGCTCCCTGTATCCTCAAGTATATAAATGGAGACCCTCATGGGTTGCAAACCTTTATCCATAGGACGCCGAGTCTTCCACCTTGTAAACATGATACACCGAACACATCATTCGGGAGATTTCCTGTACATACGTCAAGTCCTTGGTAAATTTATTTGTCGAGGTGTATATTTCAGTTCACGATTACTTAGTACTACTTTTACCTAGAGTCACTTGAGTAGTCATTTCGATCTTTTCTGACTCTTTAAATTTGAAGAGATCATTGAGCACTTGTCCTTTCAAGCTTGCTAAACTTATGAAAGTGACTAGAGTCATATTTTAAAGTCATTTTCTCGACTCTTAAAACATGAAAAAGCAAAGTTTTTGTTTCAAACTCTAAAATTAACTTCACAAGGTACTATGTCAAACCGGTATAGTTTCCCCTTGGCCTAAGATTGAGTAAATTCCATGTTAATTTCAACACTGTCCATAAGCTCTTAACGAATTATCTTTCCTTCATTTTCTTTTGAGAGAAGCTCAGCGTGGCTGAACCATTGAGTTCACCTCACACTTCCCCTTCATTGTTTGATACTAAAGGGTCCCCCTAAGGAGTTCATCCAAAGCTTCCTCAGTCGCTTTAAGATCAAGGTTTTGAACTTGAAATTATCCCAAGTATTAAGCTTATGTCTTCTCATCCACCTCCATTGGATTTCTAGTCACCTCAAGAATATGATCCTAAGACCCCTGATAATCCTGTTTAGACCTCTGAGAGTCTGTTATTTGATACTCTTGTAATATCTCTGTAACATCCTTACAGTCCTTATGACCAACCAGGTGTTCCTTTAGAGGTATCCCCTCATATATCTTGGTCTTATCATCACTATTTGTTTCCACACATGGATTCAGAAGGAGAAATTCCAACCTCTCCTCAGGGTCAAACGAAAGTCTTGTAACTCACACTTCTCCAATTCATGAGGAGCAAGATTATGAATTTCCTCCTAAAGGTTTCCCTTTTGTAGGAATGATCTCATCTCGCATGCCTCCTGAAACTAGTGGACCCATGCTTCCGCATGGTTATATGAATTTAGCCCAATTAGTTTCGGGAATGCCTAGCGCCTCATCATTATACTAGAATCCCATTTGGTCTTCGAATTCCATGCCTACTTCTAGTCCGTTCATTCAGAACACGACCTCTCAAAACCCAGTACAAATTGTCATTACGTTAATTCTTGCTCAACCGACGATTCCTTCGCAATATATGTTCTATTTTCAACTGTCTATCTCGATATAACCGACTGTTTTAGGTCAAGCATCGGAAAGTTCCTATAACCCTCAGATAAGTGGACATAATGTTCCATTGTTGTCTCAACAGCCTGGGGGGAAGTCCCAAATATTCCTAGTGTGTCAGGTGAAACACTTGTGAGTGGATTACAAACTCACATGGTTGGATTTAATCAACCTTATCCTAGTGGTATTCATAACCCCGCCATCCATCTGGGGCAGGAAATATCCCGTACCAGCAGCCTTATCTGGCTCAAACTCCATATCAACAAGCTTATGTTCCATATGGCTCGCAAGTGTTGCCTAATCCACCTTACATTCCTCAAGTAGGACCCCATCTGCAGACATGTCAATATGCTGTATATGGTCAAATTCCTTTTGGGACTTATCAGTACCCACAGGGTATCGCTCTGGGAACTGTCCAAATTCCTTTGCAGTAGCAGGGGCAACCCTTGCAGCAGCAAGGGCCAACTTCTCAGCAACAATTTGTTCAACAGTCTGCTCCACCCTTGTATTCGCAAGCCCAACCTTTGCAACAGCAAGGTCCCACCTTGCAGCAGCAAACCCAACCTTTGCAGTAGCAAACTCAGCCTTTGTAGCAGTAAACACAACTTTCTCATCAACAAGGCCAAGCCTTGCAAACATAAGGTCAAACCCTACAGTAGTAGCAGCAGGGCCAATCTCTTTTTGTTCAGGGTCAACAAGTGCAACAACCTTACAATCCTTATGCTGCCTATAATGTTTATCCTCCTTATGGTTTTCAGTAGCCTTTGGTAGGTCAACGCCACCCTTATCCTAGATAGAATCCACCCTATGGTCAATGTAACTCTCAGTGGGGGAAAAGTCAAATCCCATATGGTCAAATTCCTCCACTGCGGGGGTAGAATCCTTACCAACATGGTTGGAATCTACAGTTTGGGTCTCCTCAAAGACCTTACATGCCTTTCAATACACAATTTCCCTTCTTGGCTACATTGGAACTGCCTTATGTCTCGAGGCTCACAAATGATCCTATTCTTCATTCACCTTATTAGCCTCCAGTTCTGACTAAATTTCTAGGCGATTGCCCAAAGTTTGAAGGAAAGTTTAAAGAGGACCCGAAAGCCCATGTGATGACATATCACCTATGGTGCTCCTATAATTCCTATGTTGATGATTCTATCCATCTTCATCTCATTCAGAGAAAATTAATGGGTGTTGCCACAAAATAGTATATCAAATTGCCTTGAGCTACCTATGCCGACTTTAATTCTTTAGCTATGGCCTTTCTCACAAACTTCCAATCGTCGGTTTGGTATGAAACTGGCACTCATTTTCTCACATCCCTTAAGCAAGATACCACAACCCACATTTCTGATCATATCCATCAATGGAGACGTCGACGCCACCTCATCAAGTTTGAGATTGCTGATGAGTTTTTCATAGAATGGTTCCCAAAGTCATTCATTAACAAGATTTATAAGGATATTGCTATGGGTGGATGTGTCACTGAGGAAAAAGCTATTACCCATGCTTAGTATCTAGACCTACTTTATTTACAATTTGGCATGTTGTATGAGATGTTTTGTGACACTCCGAGACCATATTCAGATCTAGCAACCTCCAAGTCTCCTGATGTACCACCTATTGATGGTGTCATTGGTTTAGTGTACCAGACTTCCATTAAGGCTTCCTCGAAGCAGAAATCTATTTTGAACACTGGTGCCAGTAATCCTTCGAAAAATTCATCAAATCCTGGTAAAACCTCTGAGGTCCATGTTGTTTAGTCTACCATAGCAAATAAAACCTCAAAAGGTAAGAAGAAGGGTAAAGGTAAAGCCAAGACCGATACCCCAAAATAGGATCCACCCAAGTCATCTGCTGATGATGTTTCCAAGCGCAAGATGAAATATCCTTGCCTCATATGTGAGGAAGATCATTACACCAAGGATTGTCCCCAATGTTTTGAATTTAACTGCTTATTGAAAGGGACTCCAGCTATTTTAATAGAACCTTTTCAATCTCAGTAGACATAGTTAGTAGACCAACGGCAATCCTCTGCATCCTCTGGTTCCCAAGTTTTCATGATGCAAGGTTCATCACCTATTTCGATTGCTACTCGAACAAAGGACTATCAAACCCCGCATAAGAAGATGGTGGAGAAAGAAGTCACTGATATAACTTCTACTTCCACTCCATACAGTTCTAGTCCACTCCATATTGAGCACCCTAATAGTGAGTCTGTAATCCAACCACCTCCCAAAGGTGTACTTCGAAAATCATCTTATAACCCGAATACTAGAGATGCACAACATTATAATATTGTTGAGGATTTAGCTCAAGCACCTTCAGTGATGTCTGCTTTGGAGGTTCTCCAAACCTGTCCAACATAGTGGAAATCATTGTTGTCTGCTATATAGGAACTGATCTTGCCGATTCGAGTCTAATTACCTTTGATCTTGAAAACCATGTTCCTCGTCTTCCTCATGAGATTTATTTTCTGATACAGGTTCGCATCAAAGGAAAGACGATCCATTGGATTGTTATTGATGAAGGTGCTTCTACCTACATCATGTCTATTTCATGTTGGAAGGCCATTGGCTCTCCTTCTCTTAACTAGTCCCCAAACACTTTGGAGGCCTTTGATGGTAGAGGTTCCCGTCCATATGGCATTATCACGAACTTGCCAATTACATTGGAAGGAAACAACATTGAGTTAGAAGTGGAAGTTGTAGGTGTGAATCTCAACTACAACCTTCTTCTCGGGTGAAGCTGGACCCACACTATGTTTTATGTGGTTTCTTCTTTGTTCCTGGTGCTTCGTTTTCCTCACAAAGGAAAAATTATCACTGTTGACCAACTGTCTTTTTTCTCTTACAGTTCATCAAATGGAAATTTCCCTTATGTGGGAAATACCGAGATTCCTTATGAGAGTGTGGGGGCAGGTCTTTTCAAAGACTCTGTTTTAATGGGTATTTTTACTCTCTCACCTCCAAATGTTACTTCAATCAATATGATCTGGGTTTCTACGCATCCTTGGATTATTCCTACTCCAAATCAAATTGATTCTTTTGGCGATTTTATGCCTTTAAATCAATTGGAGAAAAATTATCAAGAAATTGTCTTGGCTTCGATGGGTGCTTCAGAAAGTCATGTTGTTTTCAGTATGAACCTGGACACTTATGTGCCATCTCCTTGGCTTGGTTCTTGGGATTCTCTAGATCCTTTGAATGAGACATTCCCCACCGATGAGAGTATCATTGAGGTCATGTCTCTGGACGAAAATCCTTGGAAGGGTCTCCATCATCGTTCCTCATGTCTTCCCATCCTCGGTGAGATGCATTCGTGTCTTGAAGCATTTGTTTCCCATTGTCCAACACATCCACTTCAAACACCTATCCTAGTGCATGACGTTTTGTCGGAGGGTAATATGGGAATCATTATTGCAACCTTGCCCATTGACATTTTCAGTCCAATATGAAATAGTTAAAATCTTTCAACTGGGGCCAACTTTTCCTCATCATGAGATTAAGTCTTTCTTGCCTCCTCCCATGAGATTCTTTCACCTAGTCTCTACCATTTGCCCGTTATCGCAATGGGGTTTTCATTTTATGACTTGTAACCCTCACTCACCCAGGGGGCATGGGGGCATAGCCTTTTATGATTTCTACTCTATTTCTTGTTCGAGTCAATGCCTACAAGTCATGTCAAAAGTGAAACTTCAGCTTTATTCTCTGTTGATTGATTACCCGAGTTTGAAAATGGACTACATCTAAACTTTTTATGTGAGCTCATCCATGTAAATATTCTTTTTGTACATTAGTATGTGAATTCATTAGTGTGCATTTTCAGTTTTGGTGTGTTATTTTCTTTGCACACATGTGTTTTTCTACTTACCCCATGTTCCACTCGGTTTGTAGATGTTGTCAAGCCATTATGTTGGTTTTGCTGATGGTTCTTGTCAGAGAACACAGAGCCTGTCTTCCATAGCATTGGTACTATATTCCCCTAATGGCGAGCTGATTAACTTACAAGGTATATTCCTTGGTCGAACAACTAAAAATATTGTTGAATATAGTACAGTGATTAAACTCTTGTCAGAAGCAGTTGCTCTTGGCATTAGGGATTTAGTTGTCAAGTTAGATTCACAGTTCATTGTGTTACAATTAAACAATCATTATTCAATAAGAAATCCACACATATTGCGTATGTATTTATGTGTTAGATTACTGGAAAGAAATTTTGATTTCATCACATGTCGACTATTCCACGTAATTTAAATACATTAAAAGATGCATTAGCAAATTTTGTTCTTGATAGGAATTTGCGTCATTTATAAAGCTGATCATATTATGGACATGTAAGTAGAAAATAAAAGATGCATATATATATATATATATATATATATATATATATATATATATATATATATATATATATATATATATATATATATATATATATATATATATATATATATATATATATATATATATATATATATATATATATATATATATATATATATATATATCGCTTTGTCAGAGTGTTTACATCAAGGTATAAAAAAAAGAGTGTTCTTAGACACTTTCCTTGCAAAAGCCTACAAATGTGTAAAATAGCTAGAAAGGCTATCAGCCTGCACAGTGCTCATGATATCACGAGACTACTCTAATCACTCGGCCTAACGATCGACGTAATCTCGCGGATAATCCCACTGTGTGTCTCTACCAACGTAGTGGCACCTCATCAATAGTGGCATAATTTGGGACTCCTCGAGTAATCGCCTATATGTTGTGCTCCATCTCAGCTAAGGGATCTACCCCTTCTTCATATTCTGCGCCCACTATGTGATGAGCAACCCACCATGCTATTGGTGACATGCCAGGTGGTCGCTTGGTCCCACATCTGCACATTTATCGCAAGTTGAGTCTTAGTTTACAATTTTACAAAAATCATAAAACTTGAAAAAATCCAAAAAATAAGTTTTTACCTGCATCGGTCCACTGTTCTCCTGGTGGCAGAGGTAGATCTGGATCCCACCTAAAACTCATGCCAGTGTAAGCATAGTCATCTACCATGAGTAGTTGGCATTCTAGCTAAGCAAGAAATTGTGGTGGGTAATGCATATGTTGACCCGTCCCTCCTCGAGGCATGAGTTGACTCCATCTCACTAGTCTCAGATCTCGGGGGGGAGGATTTGGTACCTCTACCCACTAATACCAGAATAAGGGTGCTCGTTCTAAAAAGAAGGTCACCAGTATCGAAATGAACTCAAATTTCTTCAGGTGTCCATGCTTCCCCTTGGTCAACTATCTTTTCATATTTTCCAGAAGGCCTACACATGAGTTAAATATGGTGGGGGTCAAACACACAATAGCATAATAGAACTAGGATTTCGAAGCCTCATGCAAGGCTTGTGTGCTAGATACATACACCATAGTGAAAAAGATTCTTCTCAAGGGAAGGTTGTTGGTGATTTTCGTTGTCTTCACCTTCCCTCCTTGGGTCATTTTGGCACCTGGAAAATGCCTCTGGACTAGAGTTCTCATACTCTCACCTCCAGGGTGAGATATGAAGAGTTGGCTCTGTTCTCCTCTTTGGGATAATTTCATGATGAAGTAGATATCCACCTCCTCAAGTTCTAGTCCCTGGCCTTTTATGACGAAGATCTCTCGATCTACATCCCAAAGACTCATCAAATAGGGCAGCAATTCAATTTGGGCCCTTAACCCTATGGTCTTGAAGAACTTTAGAAACCCACAGTTCCTTAAAGAATTGATGCATTCAAGATCCTGAGCTGCTTGGTGGTCTTCGGCCTCATGACCTCTTTCTTTCCATTCCAGAACCATGATCTCTTGCAAAACATCATTTAACATCATTTAACACCATTTAATATTTTTTTCATGGATTAAAATCAAAGATTTTTTGCTTGAAAAGAAGGTTTTTCTTCAAAAAATTCTGCCTCGGCACCATTGTGGATGTTTTTATAAACATAGCGATATCATCGCGGGAGCCTTTTGGCTCGAGTGTGATTATCGTGGGTCCAATGACCATACTAGCGATGATCACCGGCATCCTAAAAATTGAAAATCCTCCCTTATAGCACATAAATTACCATTAAAAACGCACAAAATAGTGATAAAATGCAAGAGAAAGGATGGGCCTCTTACCTGTTGCAGACGGTTCGTGAAATGGCACCCTGGATCTCCCGTAACGACCACTTGAAAATCGAGAAAATTAGGGGACAAATGCACTTTCAAAGCTTACTATGGTAAAATGGTAAAAAATAAAATTACTTTTGCTTATTTATAAGTTTTAAAAGTCATTTGTGTCAATATTTTATTATTATTTATTGATATCAGTGATGGTTGCGTTTCTTTGTGTAGTTACAGGTACCTTCAGGTGAACAATGATCATTATCGAATGATTCTTGTGAGTTTTGTTTTATCTCTTTTTCATACTCATTAAATAAATGAAAAAGGAACCCCCCTAGAGTCATCTTTGAGCACTTTTCTGACTCTTGAAAACTGAAAATATTTTCGAGTACTTGTTGTTTTGAACTTGTTAAAGTAAATGAATCGATGTCACCTCAATATACGCTTACCCATTTTTTGGGCTGAGATGGAGTATTTATGAGAAAGGTACACCTTGATCAACATGGTCAAGAGGTTCTCTCGGATATTATTTTCTACCCTTTTGTATTTGAGAGACAAATTATCAAAAGGGACATGATGGAGTTTTATTTTTTGTTTCTTTTTTAAACTCTCTAAACATGAAAACGACGTCAAGTTTGTCTTACGTCAGACTCGTTAAAATTTTACGACGAAAGACTCATCACCATGATGATACCGAGCTTCTCCTTCCTAGGGCTCGTAAAACTTACTAGGATGGATTCATTCGCGGAATTAAGTTACATGACAATAATATGCTATCCCCTTCAAGCTTGTGATAAAAAATAATTGGGGCACTCACTAGAAATAGCGGGCAAAGATAAAGATGAAGCATCCTTTGTATAGGCAGCATGTCACTCTTGAACATGACACTCTTGGGATATCCTTGCTCAGTCACTTTTCCTCTTGGGTTTGGGTGATCCATTTTTCCTCTCATATGACTGTCCTATTTTCATCGTCATGACCTATGTTCCTATGTTGAGTCAGATTTTTCCATACTGTCCAATCTACAATTGTTTACCTATACATAGTTTGAGTCATTGTTAGAGTCTTGAAAATTATTCCACTTTATTCCTTGCTTCGTGTCAATGATGGGGGGTTCATCATTTCCCTCCTTCGACGGGTCGTTTCCTATCAACTTTAGCTCATTATCTAGGAACATGACTTAGAAACTCCCTTTCAGTACCTTAGAGCTTACATGCCTTAATGGCAGGTTCTTCACAACCGATGACAAGTCTTCATTATTGGCCTTCAATTAGATGATTCCACGAGTGTTCGACTTCAGTTTCCTTATCACATTTATGGATTGTACTATCATACCTTGAGATCCATTGACATTATTGGTGGTTTCTCTCATGCCTATTAACGGTCCACATCATTGGTTGGTAATGAGGTGGTTTCCTAGCATGTTCAACTTCAATTGATGCCTATAGAAACACCAACATCATTGTCATCATAAATGATAAGTACACCTAAGATGGTTGATTTAAAATTAATGTTGAAGGAGATGTTTGATAAGGGCTACATAAGGCTAAGTATGTCTCCATGGGGAGCACCAGACCTGTTCGTAAAGAAGAAGGATGTTACACTTAGGTTGTGCATTCATTATTGACCATTGAATAAGGTGACCATCAAGAACATGTATCCATTGCCATGGATTGATGATCTATTTTACCCAATGCAAAGAGTAGAAATATTCTCCAAGATTTATTTGAGGTTAGGCTATCATCAAATGTGTATAAAGGATGAGGAAATCCATAAAAAAAACCTTCACAATGAGGTATGGGAATTATGTATTCATGGTAGTTCCCTTTGGACTTACCAACACACCTGCAACCTTTATTTGCCTTATGAACAATGAACTATGTCCTTATTTAGATACATTTGTCATATTCTTCGTGGATGGAATTTTGGCCTATTCAAAGACCAAGGAGGAGCATAAAGAGAATTTGGAAATAGTATTGAAATTTATAAGATATCATAAGCTTTATTCAAATCTCATTAAATGGAATTTATGTTAGTCACATATTCATTACTTGGCACACATTATCTCAAGGGAGGGAGTAGACGTCAACCCAGAGAAAGTTAAGGCTATCATGGAATGACCAACACCTAAAAATGTGGTTGAAGTGAGGTCCTTTATAAGACTGAAAGTCTATTATAGGAGGTTTATTAAAAAAAAATTAAGATTGGTTGTCCAATTACTACTTTGAAAAAGAAAGGGAAGATATTGAAATGGACAATTGAATGTGCAACAAGCTTTGACCAGTTAAAATAGATGTTGACCAATGTATTAGTATTAAGGGTAGTTGTTACATGGTATTTTTCCACACCTCCTGCACTTCCCTGTGACATACCCCAAAGTTCCGGAAACATGACCTTTATGTAGTGTACTCATTCATGTATGCAGTTCAAATCATTCCTAAGACATTGATTGGAAATTGCCATGAGTTTTCCTTGGAAGAAATAACTCTTAAACCCTAATTTGAGAACCATCGCTCTTATGAGGCTAAAAAAATGATGATCGCATGTTGCACTATGCCAGACCTGTGATGACATCTCTTTGTTCACTTGTATACCCGCTATGATCCAAAAAAGGCATTTTTCCCAAAGAGGGTGAGAAGCTTCATGATCTAGAAGCTTCTAGAGTGGTGAGCTAGAGGTTGTTTAGCATAGACGAGGTCGAATTATCCTAACTTGGACTCTTGGTCTTATCCCTATGACCTACCTCCTTGAGATGAGGACCTACTCCTATATTTGGAGAGATCCTAACTCCCTTTCTTTTCCTGTATATTTATCTTTTCCCATTCACAAATGGTTGGTCTATGTCTATTTGTACCCTTATGCTAATATTGTACCTAGAGGCTATTCATTTGACTTGGAGAAGGAGTGCTTGGAGAGTTCTTGGCTTGGACCTAGATTACCACTCAAGGAGAGCCTATCGACATCAAGTCTTTGGTTGTAAGCTTCCCTTTATTTTCTAATAATACACAACTCCTAGTTCATCTTCCCTAAATGCATATGTTCATGTATGATTTAGCTTGACATTCCTTGATCAGTTAAGTAGGTTTTTATTGTATTTTCTATTTTTTTGGCATGCCTTGTTGTGTCTTGATCACTTGTGCAAGTGGATAAACACTGAGAGAAGTAGGAACAAGCCCGTGATGCAAGCAGTTCAGGGTATTCAAGAAAGGAGATCAGAATAGCATCAGAACGAAGTAGTCCATCTCCTTCATTCTTCTTTTCAATTGTAACCTAGGAAGATGTCTAGTTGATTGTCACTTCAGTTTCTAGACCCACTACTTGGGCTAGAGGGACCATGTCTATCTGGAAAGAGGATTTACCTTAACAACAATGGTAGATCCTAAAATGTATTTCATTGTTGGCACAAATTCTAGAAAGAAAGGATTCGATGGATTATTGATGCAGGAAGGTCAAGTGATGTGCTATGAGTCCCAAAAGATAAATGATAATGAATATAATTATGTAACCCATGATATGGAATTGGATGCCATCATCCACCTTGAAGATGTGGAGACACTACCTTCTTGGTAGAAAATTTACCCTAATGATTGATCATGGAGGTATGAAGTATTTATTTTAACAACCCAAGTTAAATGCAAGGCAAGCATGATGTCCAACCACGCTTGAGGATTTTGATATTGAAATCAAATATATAAAAGGAAAGGATAACAAAGTAGCGGATGCACTCGGCAGGAGGCTGTAGTTAAATAGTTTAATAGTAGAGTGTGTGAATCATGTATGGAAGCATGATGAGAAGTATCAATAAATAAAGGAAAGGCTACAAAAATATGGTGAGGGTGGAAATGAAAAATAATATCATCTCATAGGTGATGGCTTTTTTAGATTCAAAAATAGAATCTACCTACCAAACAATGATGAATTAAAGAGAATCATATTAAGAGAGCTCCATACTAAGCCATATTTCAACCACCTAAGATATTGAAAGACTCTCATGGCCATCAAAAAGTTATATTATTGGCCTAATTTGAAAAAGGAAGTAATTTATTTTATTGCTAAATTCATAGAATGCCAGCAAGTGAAGGTTGAATGTAAACATCGAGAAGGTTTGTTGTAGCCTATTCACATTCCGGAATGGAAGTGTGATCCAAATTGGATCCTAGAACACTCTCTAAGTTTACATGAACTCTTTAAAAATTATGCCAAAGGCTACAAGTCTTATATATATCAAGCTATCAGAGGTATCCTCGTAACAGTTACAATTGGTGATCAACGCGGAGCAATGAGGACTGCCGGTCAAGCACGCAGACCGTCAGCCCATGGTGACACGCACTATCACAAATTAGCAAATCCAAAGGCCATTTCGAGAAACGGGGGTAGTTTCTGATATGCGATTAGCGACATCGCAGGGAAAACCCCTCAAAGAAGGAAAGGTCGCAAGAACCCGGACCTGAAAAATTATAATATGCAACGGATATCATTCTGATTCCGTCAGAAGTGGGGTCACACAAAAACCAGTAGGATATTAGAAGGGCTTCAAGCGGTAAGCGGTTTCAACCGAGTCCTGCCCGATGCCATACAATGGTTGCCACGCATCCGTCGGAAGAGAGAGAAAATTGCTCACATCGGATGGATAAACATCATGTTACTTATCTGCCCAATATGGACGATAACCGTAGGATTTGGAGGCCACAAATCAATGGCGGAGACACGTTCCGATGGATGACTGGATTTGACGGGGTCAACAAGCAGAGTTGTATAAGATTTGAAGTCCGATATGGGCAATTTGTTGGCAGAAGGTCGTGTTCGCAGGTATTCTTGGAGTTAATGGAAGAAATGGTCATTTCGAAAACGTCCAAGAGAACTGACACTCAGTTCATTATGAAATAGGTGGCCACCTCCCTGTGAGGCGTTATACAGTGATGGTTACGCAGAACAGAGGGATTCAAACTGACAGAGGCAGGGGAACCAGAAAGCTGACAAGCGGAAACGAACAGTCAGGAAGAATATTTTCTTTAAAGGTACACACTAACAGAGAAAGCAAGCAAGCGAGTTAGTAAGTTAGAAGCAGAGACGAGAAGCCAAGCTGACCTGCAGAAGCAAAGGCAGCATCGAGTCAGAGTCAAGATAGAGACAGAGAGAGTCAGAGAGTCTGTGTGCTCCAGAGAAGGCTTGAGAGATTCAAGCACACTCCTCTATAATTCCTATCATGTATGAGTCTCAGATTGGGCTCATACTACTGTGACCAATAGAGGTTAAGAGTTCAGTGAGGAGAGTTTGTGTACTCCAGAGACTTGGGGAATCCAAGTACAGTCCTACTAATTTGTATCTGCTGAGTGAGAATCAAATTGAGCTCACTGTTGTAAAAACTCTGCTTTGAAATCATAATGAAGAGGCCACCACTGAAGGCTAGACTAGGAGACGTAGCCCCGGAGTGTTGGTTGAACTCCTTATTAAACTTGTTGTGTTTATATGTTTCCCTGTTATGTTTTCTTTAACTGCTTCAGTGCCTGTGTATTTCGCAATCTTATCGATCCGTTGCATAAAATAACATAGGCACATCCATGAACATGAGTTTGTAATACCTTATTAATTGTCTTGGATCAATTCTAGATCAAGTGGTATCAGAGCTCTAGGTTGCTAAGGTTAGACAAGCTTGTGCTGGATTCTTTTTTGTTGAATGATAACTAGATCAAAGCTTAAATTAGGAGAAGAAGAGTTGGTTGAAGCTAACCCAGAAATTGGAAGAGTCTATCCTAAGAGGAAAATGTCAGAAGAAATTCCCTTGGAATCAGACTCCCAGTTCATGGACAATTTCATGACCATGAGAGCCATGGTAGAAGAAATGTATAGAGAATTTAAGAGAGGTAGAGGTGGAGAGTCATCAACCTCCAAACAAGATAAAGGAGTAGAAGAACCTCTTCTAGTTTCCCACCTAGAAGGCAAAGGAAAAGAAGAGAAGCCCTCTCCACCATCTCCCCCATCATCACCTTCATCATCATCTTCTTCACACAAAGAAAGCCCTGAAAAGAAAAATAAGAAACCTTATTTGATTAAATTAGATGTGAAGTTTGATTTTCCGGTTTATGATGGAGAATTGAATGCAAAAAAGCTAGATAACTGGATCAAATAGATTGATGTATATTGCAGAGTGTAGAACATCGATTCAAAAAGGAGAAAGATTCAGCTGGCTAGCCTATGCCGTGAAGGCACTGCCCTGGTATGATGGGAAGGCAGGACACAAGCTGATTTGAAGAAGCATGGTAAAATTCTTTCTACCTGGAATGAATTTGTTTCTGCAATTGAAAAACAATTCTATCCACTAGCTTATATGCAGCAAGCTATGATGAGTTGGCAAACTCTTCGCGAATTAAAAGGGAAAAGTGTACAAAGCTACACCCAAGAATTTAGAAAAAGAGCTTTGATTCTAGGCATTTCTTTAGACTCACCTGAAACTTTGCTAAAGTATATAGGTGGTCTACATAGTTATTTTAGACATACCATTCTCATGTTTAATCCCACTAGCATAGATGAGGTATCTGTTCATGCTACACATATAGAGGATAGAGGCAAGAATGTGAACCCAGAAGTTGGGGGATCATAAAAACCCACTCCAAGAAAGAGCAAGGAAAATAGAAAGCAGAAATGGAAAGAGAGGAAGACAAATGTTGTACAAAAGACCAAACCTTCATGCACTCACTGTAAGAAGGATGGGCATGATGATGAACATTGTTGGATTCTGCATCCGGAGCTAAAACCCAAGAAGTATGATGGCAAAAATAAGAAGACTGCAGAGGCTATTTAGAAGGATTTGGGGTTAGACTTAGGGGATGAAACAACAATCGTAGCCATAGGTATAAAAGGTAAAAATTCTGAAGCATCTACTAGTAATTCTGCACAATCTACTAATAAGGAAGAAAATGAGAGGAAAAGACATGAGCTTTTTCATATTAGAGTTATTTCCAAGCATAAAAATATTGATACTTTGTTTAATAGTGGCTCACAAGTAAACTTAATTTCTGAGGAAATTGTAAAGAAATTGGGATTACTAACCACACCTCACAAGAAGCCATATCCATTAGGTTGGTTATGTGATAAAGCAAAGCTACAAGTGACTAGACAATGTAAACTTATGTTTTCTTTTGGGTAAGCATTTATAGATGAGGTTGAGTTAGATATTGTTCCCTTGGATATATGTGGAATTGTTTTAGGAAGTACTTACTTGTATGATAGGAAAGCCATTTTCTATAAAGCTGAAAACCAGTATCAACTCGTTAAAGATGGAATTCGAATATATTGTAAGAGATCATAAACTCAAGAATAATTATACTATCATAAACTCAAGGCAGATGAAAATAATTGTAAATTGATGTAAGCAATTTTTACTAATGGTTGTAAAGGAAAAGAAACCTCATAAAACCAATGTATTTGAGGGCTGTAATGATAAACAACAAGCTGATTTAGAAAAAGTTGTTTCAGAATATGATATACTATTTCAAGAACCTAAAGGTCTACCACCCAAAAAGGAAATAGTCCATGATATTAATTTGCGGCAAGATGCTCCATTGCCTAACATTGGAATGTACAGGTTGTCCTCTTTAGAGAATGAAAAAATCAAGAAGCAGGTAAAGGAGCTGCTCGAGAAAGGGTTCATAAGACCTAGCACATCGCCATGTGGGTCTCCAATTGTCTTGGTGAGAAAGAAAGATGGCTCATGGAGAATGTGCATTGATTACCAAGCACTGAATAAGATAACAAACAAAAATCGTTATCCCCTTCCTCGCATCGATGATCTATTAGATCAGTTGAAAGAAGTTGTTTACTTTTCCAAGTTGGACTTGCATAGTGGCTACCATAAGGTTAGAGTTGCATAGCAAGATGCATCGAAGACTGCTTTCAAAACAAAGCATGGATTGTATGAGTGGTTGGTTATGCCTTTTGGCTTAACTAATGCTCTTGCTACCTTCATGAGAGTAATGAATGATGTACTCAGGCCTTTTACTGATGATTTTGTCATTGTATATTTAGATGACATTCTTGTATTTAGTAAAACATGGGAAGAACATTTGAAGCATGTAAAGCAGACTCTAGATGTTTTGAAAAGAGAAAATCTTTATGTTAAACTATCAAAATGTGAATTTGGCAAAACATCTTTGAATTATTTGGGTCATATAGTAGGTGGTGGTGAATTGAAGATAGATCCCTCTAAGGTTGCAGTCATTGTAAACTGGCCTAAACCCAAATCTGCTACAGAAGTTAGAAGCTTCCTAGGAGCAACACAGTATTGGAGAAAGTTTATTTCTAACTTTTCCTTGATTGCAGCTCCCTTAAATGCTTTAACAGGATTGTACAAGGTGTTTCAGTGGGGAGGCAAATAGCAGAAATCCTTCGACACCTTGAAAGAAAATATTAGTACAGTACCAGTACTAGCACTGCTTGATCTTAAAAGACCCTTTGAGATTGAAACAGATGCCAGTGACTACACCATGGGAGCAGTGTTGATGCAGCATGGTAAACCCATATGTTATCATTCTGAGACATTTAATTTTGTAGTAGTTAATTATCCCACATATGATAAAGAATTGTATGCATTAGTACAGAGTGTGAAAAAGTGGAAACATTATCTAATGGGAAAAGAGATAGTTATACATACTGATCATTAACCACTTCAATATTTACACTCACAAACTAAGTTGCAGCAATCAAGACACTATAGGTGGATGGGTTTTCTATAATAGTTTCATCTTGTCATCAGATATAAAAAGGGAATACACGATAAAGTTGCAGATATGTTGTCCAGACCAATCATAAATGCATCTACTATACTTAAGCATAATTTAGTATTGCATGAAAGCTACATTGGACAATATGCTCAAGATATAGATTTTAAAGATGTATATACAACTTTAAGTCATGGCAAACAAGTAGATTATCATGTTAAGGACCAAGTCTTGTATCATTTGGGAAAGTTATGCATTCCTCAAACCGAAAGAGTAAAGATAATTTGAGAAGCACACACTTCTCTAATATCAAGTCACTTTGGTGTATGTAAAACAGTTGCACAGCTGCAAAGATTTTGTTATTGGCCCAAAATGAATGAGACAGTTTCTAGATATATAAAAGGGTGTACCATGTGTGCTAAAAGCAAGCCCAACAATAGAAAACTAGGCTTGTACACTCCACTACCAGTTCCTTCTCATCCTTGGGAAAGTATTTCCATGGACTTTGTTGGGGGATTGCCTAAATCTAGAAAAGGTCATTACCTTTATATGTTATTGTGGATAGGTTCAGCAAAATGTGTGTTTTAATACCTTGTAACAAATAGATTACAACTGAACAAACAACAAAGTTGTTCTTTCATCATGTATGGGTTCATTTTGGATTACCCACTTCTATTGTATCTGATCGAGATTCCTGATTTGTTGGGAATTTTTGGTCAAGTCTGTGGGAATTGATGGACACCAGATTGAAGAAGAGCACAACCTTTCATCCACAAACAAATGGCCAAATAGAGGTGGTCAACCGGACAGTGATCCAGTTGCTCAGAGGCTATTGCAGCAAGCATCCCAAGCTTTGGGATGAACATTTGTGTTATGTGCAACATGCTTACAACTGGGCTAAACATTCTTCTACACAGAGTTCTCCTTTTGAGATTTGTTTTGGTTTCATACCAAGGTCTCCCTTGGATTTTGTCTTTGGTAAAGACATAGCAGTTGATGGACATAGTGATGTGGACAAGGCAACCAGGTTCATTGAACAAATCCAAGAGATTCACCAAGCAGTATAGGAACAGTTGGAATAGAGCCAAGCCAAGTACAAGGCAAGGCATGATAAGCATCGAACTGGGCATTGTTTCCAAGTTTGTGATCAAGTCTGGTTGTATATCAACAAAGACAGAATGCAAGGTGAAGGTAAGAAGCTGAAGCCGATAAGGTATGGACCTTTCAAGATACTTGAGAAAATCGGTGAGAATGCTTTTTTCCTTGATTTGCCAGCTTACATGCACATCTATTCAATAGTTAATGTAGAAAGCTTGAGACTGTTTGAACCTTCATTGATTGAAGATCCCGAAGAGTAGAGTCAATTGCCTTCTATTGATGATCTATTGCCTGAATATCTCAATGAATTGCAGGAAGATATAGTTCTGGATAGGAAGGTGAGAATTACACGCAGAGGGGATGTTGAGTACCTCAGGATTGGGCTCAAAGGTTCAAAACCAAGCAGTGCAAGATGGATAGAAATTGGGTAAGCGAGGAATCAACTTTTGTTGGTCCAAAATCTTTTTCAGTGAGAAGGCCGTGATCCAAATTAGATCCTAGAACACTCTCTAAGTTTTCATGAACTCTTTAAAAATCCTTCCAAAGGATATAAGTCTTATAAAGATCAAGCTATCAGAGGTATCCTCATAACAGTTGCAATTGGTGATCAGCGCGGAGCAACAAGGACCATCGGTCAAGCGCTCAGACCGTCGGCCCATGGTAACGCACGCTATCCCAAATTAGCATATCTGGAGGCCATTTTGAGAAACGGGGGTAGTTTCTAATATGTGATTAGCAACATCATAGGGAAAACCCCTCAAAGAAGGAAAGGCCGCAAGCACCTAGACCCGAAAAATTATAAAATACAATGGATATCGTTTCGATTCCGTCAGAAGCGAGGTCCCACAAAAACCGGCAGGATATCGGAAGGGTTTTAAGCAGTAAGCAGTTTCAACCAAGTCACACCTGATGCCATACAATGGTTGCCATGCATCCAATGGAAGAGAGAGAAAACCGCTCACATCAGACGGATAAACATCATGTTACTTATTTGCCTGATATGGATGATGACCGTAGGATTTGGAGGCCCCAGATCAACGACGGAGACACATTCCAATGGATGACTAGATTTGATGGGGTCAACAGGCAGAGCTGTATGAGATTTGAAGTCCGATATGGACAATGCATTGGCAGAAGGTCGTGTTTCATGGGTATTCTTGGAGTTAACAGAAGAAACAATTGTTTCGAAAACATCCAAGAGAACTGACACTCAGTTTATTATGAAATAGGTGGCCACCTCCTTGTGAGGCATTATATAGTGATGATTACGCAGAACAGAGGGATTCAAATGGACAGAGTCAAGGGAACCAGAAAGCTGAGAAGTGGAAATGAACAGTCGAGAAGCAGATTGGCTTTAAAGCCACAAGCTGACAGAGAAAGCAAGAAAGCGAGTTAGTAAGTTAGAAGCAGAGACGAGAAGCTGAGCTGACCTACAGAAGCAAAGGCAACATTGAGCCAGAGTCAAGACATAGACAGAGAGAGTCAAAGAGTCTGTGTGCTCCAGAGAAGGCTTGAGAGATTCAAGCACACTCCTCTATAATGCCTGTCATCTATGAGTCTCAGATTGGGCTCATACCACTGCGACCAATAGAGGTCAAGAGTTTAGTAAGGAGAGTCTGTGTACTCCAAAGACTTGGGGAATGCAAGTATAGTCCTATTGATTTGTATCTGCTGAGTGAGACTCAAATTGAGCTCATTGTTGTAAAAAATCTACTTGGAAAACATAATAGAGAGGCCACCACTAAAGGTTGGACCAGGAGACATAGCCCCAGAATGTTGTGTGAACTCTTTATTAAACTTGTTGTGTTTATATGTTCGCCTGTTATGTTTTCTTTAACTGCTTTAGTTCCTGTGTATTTCAAAATCTTATCGATCCATTGCATAAAATAACGTAGGAACATCCATGCACATGAGTCTGTAATACCTTATTAATTGTCTTGGATCAATTCCAGATCAAAGTGGGAAGTGATCTCCATGTATTTTATTTATGGCTTGCCGAAAACATTTAGGAAACATGATGTAATAATGGTAGTGGTCAAAAACATGAGCAAGGTGGTTCACTTTGTTCTTTTTAAATCTACAAATTCAGCTTGTGAAGTGGCACAAGTCTTCATAAAATAAATCATAAGAATGCATGGAGTTCCCGTGAATATTATCTTAGATAAAGAAGCCAAATTCACTTCAAATTTCTAGAAGGAACTATATGGGGATACAATTTGCCTTAAGTACATCTTATGATCAATAAATAAATGGAGAAATAGAGAGGAGAAATAAGATCCTTGAAGACATTTTGAGGATGTATGCAATGCACCAGCTAAGGAAGTGGTAATAATACCTTCCAATTGTAGAGTTTTCCTACAACAATGGTTACAAATAATATCATAATATGAGCTTGTTCAAGGCACGTTATGGAAGGATTTTCAATAATCCTTTCAATTAGAGTGATCAAGTGAGAAGTGCCCTTATTGGGTCTGGTATGCTAAAAAAGACAGAGCAACAAATGCATATTATCAGGTATAATTTAATGGTGACATACGACAGGAAAAAAATATATGTGGATCAACATAGGGTTTGCAAGGAGTTCCAAGTTGGGGAACATGTTTATTTGAGAGTTAGATGCAATAAAAGTTCCTTAAATATTGGGTTATGTGCCAAGTTGACACCATGATTTTGTGGGTCATTTGAGGTACTTGACAGAATAGGGCCAGTGGCCTATAGATTATCCTTACCACCATCAGTGAAAGTCCATGATGTTTTCTATGTTTCATTGCTTAAAAGATATGTGAAAGAT
This sequence comes from Pinus tabuliformis, assembly GCA_031772625.1. Lineage (NCBI taxonomy): Eukaryota > Viridiplantae > Streptophyta > Pinopsida > Pinales > Pinaceae > Pinus > Pinus tabuliformis. Next base: position 162,606,306 of record CM062807.1, read on the forward strand.
GTTAATCATGTAATTGATTGGTCTGTGTTACAAGTGAAACCAAAAGGAGAGTTCCAACTGGAACCTCCATGCATGCTAGACTGAAGGTAGTCCATTATTTGAAACTAAGTAATAGATCAATTCAAAGCGCAATGGAGAAGTTTGGGCCTGAGGAAGCCATGTTGGAGATGGTTGAATGGATGTGGGAAACATATCCTTTCTTTTTTGCTGAGTAAATAAAATTGTAAATGTTTTTCATAACTACATATATATAGCTTCATATCAGGTATTATTGTTTTGTTATGGTTATCAAACACTAAGGACGGTGTTCCCCCTCACGGGGGATGGGACTGTGACATCCCGTGGTTAATATTTATCCTGTGTAAATAATTGTAATTATTTTAAATGGATGATATAGGGACACATATTACATTGCTTGAGGTAGGATATTGCTTAAGAAAATTGTTGTTTTAAATTTTATTCCTAGTTGGCTGAAAAGAATTAAATGTGTTGATTCTGCATTGAGTTTAACTTAGGAAATAATGACAGGTTCAAGTTTCCCTCATCTCCAACCATAAGCAAGAATAGGAGAAAATTAAAGAAAGGAATGGGTTATGCTGTCCATAAGGTTAATTGATGTGAAACCATGGAGAAGGAGGCAGTTAGTTTGTTGGAAAAGAGGGAGGAGGAGCTACAGATTATTTGGATTCATCCATTGATACATGTTCTCCCTCTCTTTCTCAAGGACACACATACATTAATATGCTGATGAAACAAACTTCCTAGCTTAAAGAAGATATGGAAGAGCCTAGTAAGGGAGGATCTAGAAATATTTGTGAAAGTCTACAGAGAAAAGAATATAGAATTGTTGATGTTAAGCACTAGGGAGGATTTTTAAAAACCAATTGAAGAATAATGTTAGAGGCTGGATGGGAATAAAAATCATAGATGGTAGTGGATTTATTGTAGGGATAAAGAACCCAATGGAAACTTGTGGATTGATGAACTTGTTGGACTAGGAAGAATCACTCAAGTGCTAGTGTGGGTTGATGAATCACTAGCAATTTCATTGGGGGCTGAAGCTCTGGTACTTGACTCACTAAGGAACATCCTCGAGAAGTGTTTTCTTTACCTATAGAAAACTTAATCACTGGATAACCTTCCTTATAGTGGGCTCTCTTCTCCTAAAAGTGAGCTAGATTTCTCTATATTGTGATATGCTCGCGTGAATATAAATATGCTTGAAAAATGAGAATGATAATGAGAATAGTTGGTGGATGAATGCAGTGTGGCCTAGTAGCATCCCGTTTCAGTTGCTTTTTTTGGTTCAAAATCCTTAGAAGCACTCCATATCAAACTTTGAAATCTGCCTCAGGGGTCACAACTACAAGTAATAGTGGTTGTATCTCATCTATGGTTGCATCAAGAGTTTAAGTCCCACTCTTAGTTGGAACACTCTACATCATATAAGATAAGCGGTGCTTCAGCTCTTATACTAAAATTTATAACATGTGTTCATTGGGTTTGGATAAAGACCCATGATGATGTTAATATAGTTCTCAATTGTGTGGTTTATACCTATAATTTGAATCTTGAAGGATTTTTATTATTTACCTGCCAAACGATGATGAAATGTTTTTTTCTTGCGAGACTTTACGTATTGTATGGCTTCTTGATTACTTGCATGGGTTTATTACATGATATTTATTAGCCCAAGAGTTCATTAGATCTCTAAGATAATATGGGATTGATCTATGTCAATTACTATTAACCTAAGAGACTAGTAGACCTCTGAATTTCTATGGGATGATAATTTCTCACCGATCTCATTGAAATTGAATGGACAAGTCCTTATCCTATCAAGTATGTTGGCATTGTATCGTTAACTCTAAGCTCAGGAAAAATAGTGTAAGGTATGTATATATGTATATATAAAGGTTGTGTTGTAGCGGCTACAACCACCCTCCAAAATTTTTCCTTAGCTTGGTTTTGTAGCCTCCCTACCAACCATCCTTAGCAACATGTCTTGCACTATCAAGTACATAGCTTCATTGGTTTTTTAGTGGCTTGCCAACCTGTGCATGTCAATTTTCTTCACTCCTTTCATAGGCTGCCATTCCAGAATAAAGCTAGTGGTTGATTGAGAAGATCCCTCAGAAAATTGTGTAATTCTGGAGGGGAACCAGCTTTCCCTCCAAAAATTATGCAAATCTTTTGGGGAGCCTATAGGGCTTAGAAATTGTGGAATGCAATTAGACAAACCTCCTTGAGAAAACTGCACAATCTTTCCTAGCACTGCAGCTTAGCCTAGAAATTGCACAATTTTGGGCAACAGTCACTTGATGACCCTAGAAATTGTGCAATCCCTCTGAGATAGCCAGCCCAACTTAGCTGAAAAATTGTACAAATCCTTCTCCCAGTCTTGCAGGCTGTTGCATGTGCCTTCAGTTTGACGGTTCCATCTGGGACCCAATAAAATTGATTTGCATGCATGGGCTACTTTTCCCAAAATATGAAAAAGAAACATGCAAAAGGAATCCCTAGATTCTAGGGATCTGTTTTTAGCAGCTGGAGGTTACATGCTAAGACCGTTTTAGAAACTTTCCCCCAAGTGTCGCTTTTTCCTAGGATTGTGGCATGCGCATCATGAGCCTAAAAATTATTTATTGGATGCATCAGAGCTCATTCTTCACATCGATATTGGAGCTCTAAGTTCCCAGAACACATCTAGGAGTCCTCGGCACATCCAACTGAGCTATTTCTAGGTAAGTACACTTCACTTGTCTTTTGCAAAATTTCTGTCGCTTTTTATGTTTTAACTTGTGTGAGCGTTATCTGCTTGATTTCTATGAACACTTGTTGTTGTTTTCGTGCATGTTAGACTGTACAAGCACCATTTGATTTTTCAATTGCCTCTCACTACTGTTGCATGCATGACATTGTTTTGCACGGATGGTCACCGATTTGGTGATTCGTTTCACACACATGCATGTTTTCCTATTTTCTGGATCTTTCATTTGTTGTTTTCATGTGATAATTCACTCTTGACTACACTCAGTTCCCCATCCTTTCAGATATTAATATATTTTCAGTTTCTAGTCGGCGTGTTCATGAAACCTTGGATTGGGCCCTACCTTGCCCAGACAACATTGCGCATTTATGAGAGGGAAGGTTCTTCCTTCCAAAAAATGCGCAAATCTGGCCAGGCACTATCCTCCAGTCTTTCTCTGTGCAATTCTGAGAGGCAGTGTCTACTAGCCCAGAAAATTGCGTAATGTAGTCCCTGGGCCTGCATGCCTTGCTAACTGAAATTGTGCATTGCGCAATCTCAGCACCGAACAGGTCTTTCTGCATTGCACATTGCACATTGCTAGTAGTCAACCATCCTCCCGATAGTCCGAAATACCTTTTGTGCAGTTCTGGTAGTTAGTCTCCTGACCTCCGAGTGAAAATTGTGCAATCCTTGCCAGCAGTCTCTCGGGTATGTTGCATGTCACCATGTCTCCACGTATATTAGGTTTTCATCTATCTCTCAGCAGTTAAGGTTCAATGGCCTCCAAGAGAGCAGGGTCAAAGGACATCGACTGAAGCACAACTGGAGAAGTAGTTGAGCAAGTTTCTATGATTTTTCCTATTTACGAAGACACCAAAGTGATCGTAGACAAATACATCAAGCTGAAATGGCAAGACACCAATGATGCATTCTTAGGAAAAATTGAGGAAGATCTTGAAGACTATAGGGTCTATGTGAACATTCACAAGTCCAACTTGTACCAAATTGCATATAGGTACCCCATGTTTCCATGCACAAACATGATACATTGGATCATCTCGCACACTAATCTTGAGACAATGGTGTTAAGTAATGTCAGTGGGACAAATATTGATACCTTTAGGGCATAGTACTATCAACATATGTACCACTTGTCGAAGCCATTGATCACAATGGAGAAACCCTTCATCATACCCAATAGCATTGAAAACTCCAGGGATATCTTAAAGAGCTGGGTGAAGGAGCCAGCCAAGTTTAGGATGACACCCAAGAAGATTTACAAGAAGAAGATATTGTGGAATGCATATCAGTACTTGGTCATATTTTCATGCCACTTATACGACCAAGAAAGCATGGAGACCTTCCCACAAAGTTGGGTGATCGTGTTGGACCAAATGGCCAGTGAAGGCAAAGCATGCAACTAGTCCGACGTGTTGGCTCCCGACTAAAGAAACAGGTAACAGGAGCTCGGCAGCCACCCAAAGGTCAGCAAGCAGAAATCTACATGTCCACATACATCTTGGATGAAATTTGTGCCCGTCAGAAGTTCTTGGGCTTGGAGTGGGCATGGACATCAGCATAAACCTTTGTAAACACTTATTGCAAATTGTTTTCCGAATGCAACTTCCATAGAGTCATCACATAGTTGTCAGACCCTTTTTTCACCCCGGTGTACAAGATGATATTTGAGCAGGATCCACCTTGAATGTCGAAGGTAGCAATGGAGGCACTGATCGACATAGTGGATTGGTATGCCTCACCTTTTGGCACCTTCATACGAATGTACAATGCGGAGAAGTCTCTGCATGTTTTACCGAAGTTTTCGATGGACAAGCTCACCATGCAAGAAGTGTCGTACCACATCTCAGCAGGACTGTCAGCTAGACTGCATCAGAAGAAGAAGGCACCTTGACCCACTCTTTCGTTACAGATCGCGTTGTACGAGATATGGAATCTCAAGCACATGGATGTCAAGAAAGAAGAGTTCAAAAGATCTACTTTCGACACCAAAAGCTTCAATCTGTATGACCTGCATTGTTTTGTAAAGGATCATTGCGTGAGAGTGCAATTCCCTTGGATCCATGGGTTGTTTCATTTGGCTAATGAAGACCCATGGAGATATTGTCACATCTTCTCGAGGCCCAAAAAACTGGTTGGCATCGCTATGGAATGGTTAGCGAAGTAGAATCCAAGAGAGCACCAGCAACATCAGGAGTAGAGGGTAACATACCTGCATGTGAAAAAGGCAAGAGAAAGATTGTCGACATCACAGAGGTAGAACAAAGCTGCAAGTTCAGAGCATACCCACTTGTGAAGAAATAAGCTTTGGAGATAGAGGCGAAGGGACGAGAAAACGACAAGAGGACTGCGTAAAGGAAGAGAGATAAACAAAGGATGGAGGAAACAGTGAAGGAGTTGTAGGAGTTGAAAGAGAAACTATGGAAAGAACAGGAGTTGCACAAATAGGAGAATAAAGCGTAGCAGGGATAGACATGGAATGGGGGGAACATGTACATATTGATGAATCTACACCCATACAGGTTGTAGACTCATTCGAGCAGCTGATACCAAGCAAACAGGGTGAGCAATCGCAGGAGCAGAACTTTTCTCAAGAGATTGAATGAGTACTTGAGTAGATGGATATGGAGATGGAGCAGCCAGAGTTAGAACAAGGCATTGACCTCATGCCCTACTACCAAGAGGTTGACCCACCAGCTTCACTGGATCCGGAAGCAGAGAAAGTCTTGAGCGACCAAGGGGAAGCTAAGATCCTTGGAGACAATCTGCAAGAAGAGATTCACAACATATCATTCGACGAATCACAACATAGGGTTGTGCAATCACACAGAGTGTGTACTCCAGATGTCCACACATCTCCTGTGTAGTTTGAAGAATGAGTGATCATATCTGATGTGCACAAGCATCCATCAGCATTGGTCAATGCCACCAGAGCATATGTCGAAGCCACTAGCTCGAGTGTTCGCTTCTTGATAGTAGAGAATGAGCAAATGGCTAAGGAGTTACAGATGCCCAAGCAGGGAGGAGAATAGGTTACAGCATCTGCGAAAGTAGAGTTGAAGAAGGTGATACTGGATGAAGTATCGTTCCTTGAGATAGTAATGTGGATGTTATATTCCAGATTTGGTACCGTGCATAAGGTAGTTTTCCATCTCAACAGTTGGTAGCAGCGTTGTGCTAAGAGAGTACATATCTTGTTAAACCTGTATACTATTGTCAAACGCATGAAAACATGGACAATGAGATACAAGGGAGCTTTGTTACACTTTCCCAAGATGATGAATCCCATGGTGATTGAGTTGAAGGCATGCATCTAGAGTTAGATCCAGAACTATGAGGAATTCCCGCAGCTCATCACTAGTTTACAAGCTTCCTAGGCACGAGTGTTCAGAAGCATGGATGTTGTTGTGTGCATTCTTGAAATCCAATCTATTGGGACACTCACTAAGGTAAAGACAAAGAATAAAGTCTGACTAGAGATGGACACGTACTTTGACGAGTTGATTCGCATAGCCACCAGCACAGACTTGGCAATTAGTGCAAACACTATGCATCAGTATGTCGTTGGTCCGGCAACACTCAAGATAATGATGTGCATGTTATCAGATGAGTTGGATAGAGGAGCCAAATTAGTGTACATGGATGCAATGGATGCAAGAGTTCATTTCCAGAAATATGTCACAACAGAGTACATGGAAACCACCGCGGACTACCAAGCTTGGAATCAGTTTTCTACCATCGACCATCATGAGGATGTCCAAGAGTTGGTCTTCCCACAATTGTCCAAGTCTTAGTGATGTCTTGCATGGCTCGCTCAAGCCTATTTTGCCTCACATGGGTACATGTGTAGATTGTATGTAACATCTTGTAAAGTGGAAGTTCAAGTGTCGATAGTTGAATGTAACAGTCATAGAGTAGTTGAAGAGTCATGAGGGTAGGTGAACAGTCAGAAAGGGGAATGTCAAGTTTCACCCCACCCTTTTCTATTTATGGTACCTCATAACTCATTATATAGGATTTTGGTCATCCAAGCTTCAACTAGGAGTATCTTAGAGAAATCTTGGAGAGTATTGTAATGAGCCTTGGTTTCTCCACAGTGCAGAGCTAGTACATCTCTTTGGAGGAGCAGGTGTCAGTGACTATAACATTCTTTTATCGGGACTAGTGGTTGGGCATGGTTGTATTGTATGATTGGAACTTTCACTTCTTAATATAACAGAGCCAACATGTTTCATGCATATGTTGTTATTGTATTTCAATTAACTTGGCTACTCTAATGATATATGTATTTGTTTGGTTATGCATGTATATATAAACTCTTTCTGTATATGTATGTATGAATCTTACTGAGATGTGATGTTGGTTTAACCATCACTTTGATTTGTTGGTTCACCTTCCTTCCATTTTGTGATGCATCTTTGCTCATGTGTTCCCTTCCAACCTATGTGTTTACACAGGTTTCCAAGGGGCGCACTCATTCCACTTTCCGTGTGTTAGAACCGTTGATGCACCTTCCTTGGCTTGCAACGCATGTCACACCCTTGCTACCAACAAGGACATATTACTTACCTCTGCGTGCAACCACAATCAATGCAATATTGTACGACCCACTACTGGGACTTCTACACCAAATGGTCTGAGGTCTAGTTTGGATTTCTTACCGGGGAGATCCCCTTAATATGTTGGCAGGTCCAACACCGTCAATAGGTTGAATGCATTAGGAAAATCCCCATTGCAATCTTAGGAGATATAGCTATGAAATGAGCCATGTAAACACCTGTGTGTCTACAAGTTGAGCCTTCGAGCAAGAGTGTATGCTCACAAAACCATTGTGGACAAGAATTAGTCTAAGACTTTGTAAGTGTGGAAAATAACTCATATTAGAGAAATTCCTTGGTTATTAGCTCTCGAATTTTATGAATCCAACTCATATGACCCGCCCTTGTGATCAAGACCTTAGAATCTTGGATTCAGGAAGTCCCCAGAGTGGCATGCCTCATAAAATTTTGAGATTGTTTTCTCCAAGGTTCTATTCTGAAATGGAAAAGAGGTTTCTGTCATCTTCTATACCTAATTTTCCATCCTAGGAGTTTGATTCTTTAACCCCATGATGGTGAATATTATTCATCTCTTAACTAATGTTTTTCCATGAACTACCAGTAAATTTCTCGATCTTGGTGGCTTAGCACTTAGTCTCTCAAAGTTTCTTTCAAGGAGTTTTCTATGAAATAGGTTTCCACCGAGGTAAGTTTCTTTCGGGGTGATGTAGTAGGAGTGGGCCCAAGCTTGTATTATTCCAAGGGAGTTTCATTCAAGGAGGGTTCCCTCCGAGGAATTTTATCACCGAGAAAGGTTATCACTGAGAAAGGCTTACCTCTGAGGAGGGTTTTTTCCAAGGAAGTTTCTTTTGAGATGACGTAGTAGGAGTGGGTCTGAGTGCATATTTATTTTGAGGAGTTCTTGGAAGGAAAGAGATTTTTCCAAGAGGAGTTTTCTCTGAGAAGGAGTTTCCTTCTAGATGGGTTTCCGCCAAATTGGGTTTCCTTGGACCTTGATAGTTTAAGGACTCATGTCATGGATTTTTTTCCGAGGTGATGGGGTAGAAGTGGGCTAGTGCACTTACATCATAAAGGAGTATGAACAGATTGACTTCTAATGTGATAACACAAAGTATAAATGATGAGGCTAATGGGGATATCCACATGGGTGCCACATTGGGAACACATGGATGCCACATGGTAGATTGATGACACATCTCACAACTTTAAGTGGCCATAAATTTCGATCTTGAGGTCACTTCGAGACAAAATTTATATCACCAGAATTGTCTCGATGAGACAAACATAATGAAGCCATCCATATGAAGTTTTGAGGAAGTGAAAATCATCAACATTTTTAGACCCAATTTCCATAATGTGACCTTAGATCTTGGGTCAACATAGTAGCCACTTCTTTCTATACAATGTTGTGGGCTAGTATTAGGAGGGGGTGTGTTATAGTTCAATAGAAAAATATATTGCTAGAGTTTTGGCTTGGTAGGGACTAATAATGGTAAATAGGGAAAATCCTATAGGATTTATTTGGTACAAATTAATAAATTGAGATGTGTTAGCGCTTGAAATTTCACCTCAGGCTGAGAAAGGTAAACCTCAAGGCCACATCAAACCACTTAGCCTCGTAGCTAGCCCTACGGGGCTGGAGAGGGCTCTCTCCGGTCTATCTCAGCAAAAATCTTCAATGAACGAGATGACCAATAGGGAAACACTGATTTTAGGCTAGTAAACTGATAGAAAGGTTGATTTAGGGTTTTTAGGGTTTTTGGTGGCAAATTGAGGAGAGGGCAATTTTGGGTGCGGGGATTGGACACAGTTTCTGCAGGGGGTTCCTTGGGGCGAGGTAGGAGACAATATTGATGCCTTTGATTGAGGTGGATGATTAGGAATGACAGGTGAGGAGCTAAGGAGAGCAAACACTAACTTTGAATTCTCCTTAGACAGTAGAAAACATTGAAATTAAACAAACTTAAAAGCAGAGCATGGCAGGCATGAATTCTTACTTTAACACTTCATTTGTTTAATGTGCAGAAGGAAAAGAAAGGAAATGATTCACATAACACACTTACAAGTACATAGAGAAACACACCATCAATACATGTAACCACAAGAATCCCAAAAAGGACTACAAAACCCTGGTCTTCCTTAGCCAAAAATTGCAGAGATACAGTGAATAATACAATGATAGCTTCTCCCTCAAGAGTCCAACCATGAAAATGAGAAAGAAAGTACATAATATAGATCATCTAACCTCTCTCCCTACCTCCATGGGTCGATATCACTATCCTAGGAGCTGTTCCAACCACTTCTAAACTAAGCACTACAAACTAGGCAGTCAAAACAACTTGCCTCTATAAGCTAGGAAACCAATTCATTAATTTAATTTTTACCTTTTTCATGAATGAATCTTATAGAAGAGATACATAAGTGTAAAAGTGTCATAAAAGTAAAATAATTACATCAAACAGGATAATAATCCACCCCAAAAAGTCAAACTGGGTCAAACTGCGTTTTTCTGAGCTGTACAGTGAAATTTGGAGAAATTTGCTTGACGGGTCGCGCGCCTCTGCCTGACGGGTCACGCGCCTTTGGGGCCGCTTTTGGGGCACTTGTAGGTGTCCAAATTGAGCAAGAGTAGGCTTGTTGGAATTTTCTCAAAATTTTCTCAAAATTTCTTGAAATTTGGGCTGGGAGTCCCCAATAAAGTACCATGCTCAGTAAAAGAGGCTTTGGCCAAAATTTGGAGTGGATCGGGCGTTTTCCTTCGTTTTTGTGCTTTGGCCAACCGTCCTTGGAGCACCTTCGTTCTCGCCGGTATTTTTGACATTTCTTTAAAACCATGACACCTGTGCAAAAAGTGAAGGAGTTTTTTCTTCCTTGGCATGTTTTGGACAAAAAACTCTCTCAATTTTGAAAAAATCATCTTTGATTGCTCTCAAACATCATTTGAGTGAAACTTGTCCCGATGTGTGAAACAAGGAATTTTGTCGAAATGAAGCGAAATGAAGGGGATAAGGGGCTTCTAAATTCTTGGGGAAATTTTTGGGAGTAGGGAGGGATGTTAGGGAGTAGGGGAAAGTGGAATCTCAGAGATTGAGTGAGGGGAAGGGGTCCAAAAGGGCAAAACACAGGCCCAACCTAGAAAATTGCCAGGTTGTAGCTAGAAACTAGGGTTTGTGCGAAAATGAGGAATTTGGGGAATCTCAGGGATGGGAAGTGTTTGATAAGGTATTTTAAGGATAGGGGAAGGTGTATGAACATTAGGATACAAGTTTTGCCAATGATTTGACTGTCCAAGAGAAATTGGCTTCAAAACCCTAGGAGAGGGAAATGACCTTGCCTAGGCGCAACTGAAGCATGGATAAGCTGTGAAATGACCCTATGGAACTTGACATGATGATGAAAATGCTCTGAATGAAGATAGGCTCAGCTGAATAGTTAAATAGGTTGGCATTTGGGCAACTTTGGAAAGAGTGAGAGAAAACCCTAGACCTAATGCCTAGTGACCAAATTTTGCTTGAAGACTCATTGAAATGACAAAATTTGACCTTGACACTTCAAAATCACTTTGTAAGAGCACATTTGATCACTGGAGGAAGGTTGGAAGGACTGACACTAACATTGGCTCCAATGGGGATGGTAGCTCCTTGGAGGTGCCAAGAACCTCAGACCTCTGGGAGAGCAGACCAGTGCTTTCAACCATTGGGCGATGGAGTCATTATTCCAACAATCAACACAGACCTTGACACATTTATTGACTGCAAACTTGACCCAAGCCGACACAATTATGAAACCTACATGACTGAAAACTGACTCACAAATGACTCATGACTGACTTAACTAAAACAAAAACTTACAAAGCTTATTGAAGGGCAGCAGTCCATCAAGATTTGAAATCATGATGACAACCACCTGTGTTTCTTACAAGACAATATACATCAAACTATATCAAAATGCCAATGCAACCAATCAAGCAGATGCCTTCTTGATTGATTCTCCTGATTAGATCTCCTGGTCAACAGTAGATACTGGTAACTGGGCATCTAAAAACATAGCTGACCATGATCTCCTTCATCACTGAACACTGCAATAAACACTATCACTGCTGGCTGCAACAAACTTGCTAGAGGATCGTGAAAAACATAAAGATTTGCCACTGCCACCTCCTGCTGAAAGATCAAGGTGTCCTTTGTTTCAAATTCTGATCTGCCTTCATCATGTGCTTCGGTAAAAGTATGCTCATGGGCTTCAAAAAACTCTGAACAGGTAGATGAGCAGATCTCTTCTTGTAAAAACATTTCAACACATGAGACATATGAAGAATCTGAAAGGTAATCCTGTATACTCTGATCTTCTATAGTTTGACAATATGGCAAGTCATCGTCATATGATATCACAACCAAATTATCAATTTCCTTATTACATTCTTCAATAGTATCAAGCATAATATTATCATTTAGATTGTCTGCCACAAATTCACTCAAAGAAACTTTTTCACTTGCTTGAGCAAAGATCTCACCTTGTTGTTCATGAGTAGACTGAATGACCTCCTCATGAAGACTCGGTTCTAATGACAGACTGGCAGCACGACTGAGAACATTTGAATCCATACCGCTGTCTATGATCTCAACAACAAAATTCTCCTTTTCAGGATTCAGCACAAGGTATTCTTGGTCATCATGATCTGAATGTTGATCTGAAATAGCTGTCCTAACATTATCACATTCTGCAATCTGGTTTTCTTCTGTGGGCAGATCTGAAACAAGCTCTTCTCTTTCATCAATTACAGCCATATGACCATCTTCAACTTGTTGATCTTGATTCTGCTGCAAAATATCCTGATCATCTGGACAAGTATCCTCTAAGTTTTCTTTATGCTGCTGAAATGGATTCTCATACAGAGCCTCCATGATCTCAACATCCATAAAATTATCATCTTCATAATACTTCTCAAGGCTTTCAATAAAATTATGTACATGCTGGCAACAGTCTTGAACTAAATTTAATGATGGATAAGAGTCTTTATATCGTTCAATGAACATAGCATGAAAGTCCTTTAAACAGTAAATACAAGCAGGCGGCAAACTTTCATACCATGATTGGGCTTTACCTTCCAGAGTGGCCAAGAATATCTTCATCAAGCAATCTTCAGGAAAATCCACCTTCAATTTGCGAATATGCATATGAAATCTGACTAGATGTAAAGAAGCATCCTTCTTACCATCATCATTAAATGTAGGCAAATTCCTTGACCAATCTACCTTCGGAATTTTATTTGGAAAACCAAGGATGTGATCTCGGCTCAAGGGAGCGTATCTTCTTGCAATCCGATCCATCTTGAGAAATCTCAAAGCTACTGATCTCTCTGCAGTGAAGTCACCATGAAGCACATGTTGCTGGATTCTTCAGTGAAAGGAGTCACCAGGTGAATGATTTTAGCCTGTGAAGTGTCTGATCGTGGTCCACCATCAACAATCAGATCTGAACTTGATACATGTACTGGGGTAAAATGCAAATGAAGTGTTACATTCAGAAGCTCACGGAGGTCGACTGAAGCAGCGTTTATCTACTAATGCTGATGTAAAACAAGAGCGTTTTTGAAGGCTACCTGGCGTATCTTCAGACTCCGTCTAAGACTTATGAATTAAACACATCAGTTAGCAAACAATTTGTTCTCCCCAGTATGGTCACCAATATGTTAGCGCTTGAAATTTCACCTCAGGCTGAGAAAGGTAAACCTCAAGGCCACATCAAATCACTTAGCCTCGTAGCTAGCCCTACGGGGCTGGAGAGGGCTCTCTCCGGTCTATCTCAGCAAAGATCTTCAATGAACAAGATGACCAATAGGGAAACACTGATTTTAGGCTAGTAAACTGATAGAAAGGTTGATTTAGGGTTTTTAGGGTTTTTGGTGGCAAATTGAGGAGAGGGCAATTTTGGGTGCGGGGATTGGACACAGTTTCTGCAGGGGGTTCTTTGGGGCGAGGTAGGAGACAGTATTGATGCCTTTGATTGAGGTGGATGATCAGGAATGATAGGTGAGGAGCTAAGGAGAGCAAACACTAACTTTGAATTCTCCTTAGACAGTAGAAAACATTGAAATTAAACAAACTTAAAAGCAGAGCATGGCAGGCATGAATTCTTACTTTAACACTTCATTTGTTTAATGTGCAGAAGGAAAAGAAAGGAAATGATTCACATAACACACTTACAAGTACATAGAGAAACACACCATCAATACATGTAACCACAAGAATCCCAAAAAAGACTGCAAAACCCTGGTCTTCCTTAGCCAAAAATTGCAGAGATACAGTGAATAATACAATGATAGCTTCTCCCTCAAGAGTCCAACCATGAAAATGAGCAAGAAAGTACATAATATAGATCATCTAACCTCTCTCCCTGCCTCCTTGGGTCGAGCTCACTATCCTAGGAGCTATTCCAACCACTTCTAAACTAAGCACTACAAACTAGGCAGTCAAAACAACTTGCCTCTATAAGCTAGGAAACCAATTCATTCATTTAATTTTTACCTTTTTCATGAATGAATCTTCTAGAAGAGGTACATAAGTGTAAAAGTGTCATAAAAGTACAATAATTACATCAAAGAGGATGATAATCCACCCCAAAAAGTCAAACTGGGTCAAACTGCGTTTTTCTGAGTTGTACAGTGAAATTTGGAGAAATCTGCCTGACAGGTCACGCGCCTCTGCCTGACGGGTCGCGCGCCTTTGGGGCCGCTTTTGGGGCACTTGTAGGTGTCCAAATTGGGCAAGAGTAGGCATGTTGGAAAGGTCAGTGAGTCTACTTTCCAAATCAACTAGAATTTCTGAATTGGGTTGTCATTTTCCCCTCCAAAATTGCAATCTCCCAAGACTGCTTTCTGTGTCTCAAAAATGTGGCAGAAAGTCAAATTTTGCTTGTTTTTTGACTTTTTGGAGGCCCAAAACTTCACAAAATATCTTGTCCATCGATGAGCATGTGTAACTTTGCATGAAAAATCTGGAAATGCTGAGTTTTTGCAAAATGGAGTTGCCAAGATGAAGGGTCGCGCGGGGGGTGAGACCCGTTAATGGGAAAAAGCTGTGTTTGGCACAAAAAATTCACAAATGACAAAATTTTCTCCAAATTTCTTGAAATTTGGGCTGGGAGTCCCCAATAAAGTACCATGCTCATTAAAATAGGCTTTGGCCCAAATTTTGAGTGGATCGGGCGTTTTCCTTCGTTTTTGTGCTTTGGCCAACCGTCCTTGGAGCACCTTCGTTCTCGCCGGTATTTTTGACATTTCTTTAAAACCATGATACCTGTGAAAAACGTGAAGGAGGTTTTTCTTCCTTGGCATGTTGTGGACAAAAACCTCTCTCAGTTTTGAAAAAATCATCTTTGATTGCTCTGGAACATCATTTTAGTGAAACTTGTCCCGATGTGTGAAACAAGGAATTTTGTCGAAATGAAGCGAAATGAAGGGGGTAAGGGGCTTCTAAATTCTTGGGGAAATTTTGGGGATTAGGGAGGGATGTTAGGGAGTAGTGGAAAGTGGAATCTTAGAGATTGAGTGAGGGGAAGGGGTCCAAAAGGGCAAAACACAGGCCCAACCTAGAAAATTGCCAGGTTGTAGCTAGAAACTAGGGTTTGTGCGAAAATGAGGAATTTGGGGAATCTCAGGGATGGGAAGTGTTTGATAAGGTATTTTAAGGATAGGGGAAGGTGTATGAATATCAGGATACAAGTTTTGCCGATGATTTGACCGTCCAAGAGAAATTGGCTTCAAAACCCTAGGAGAGGGAAATGACCTTGCCTAGGCGCAACTGAAGCATGGATAAGCTGTGAAATGACCCTATGTAACTTGACATGATGATGAAAACCCTCTGAATGAACATAGGCTCAGCTGAATAGTGACATAGGTTTGCATTTGGGCAACTTTGGAAAGAGTGAGAGCAAACCCTAGACCTAATGCCTAGTGACCAAATTTTGCTTGAAGACTCATTGAAATGACAAAATTTGACCTTGACACTTCAAAATCACTTTGTAAGAGCACATTTGATCACTGGAGGAAGGCTGGAAAGACTGACACTAACAAGATGTGAACCAGATAAGTTAATTTCTTGCTCTGGCACAAAGACTTGCATAAATTTTGATGGGTAGTAACCACATGTAAGGCTACACATTTATAATTTTACTCTTACATAAGTGCTAAGGAAAACATAGATAACTGTAGGAAATAACTCCTAGTAAGTACATTTATTTTTATCTTGTTACTATCCATTTTTTGCAAAGACTTGCTCAAATTATGGTCGAATATTAGTGATGGTAAATGTGAGTGTGAGCTATTTTCAAGGATTTTATTTTTGGATCAATTTCATGCAAAGCTTAAGAATAAAAAATCATTGTCCTACATAACTACTAAAGGAAACATAAATGATGGTGGGAAGTGACTCCTAGTAAGTATAGTTGCTTAAATTACGGTGGGAAGGAACGAATAGTAAATATGTTATTTAACTGAGTATGAGCTAGTTTCAAGGATTTTATTTATATGGCTTTCCTTCAAATCTTAAGAATAAAAGATAACTCTCCTACATAAGCGCTAAACAAAATATATATAATGGTGGGAAATAACTCGTTAGTATATTTATTCACATCTTATTCCTATCCATTTTCTTTCAAAGGCTTAAATTATGGTGGAGTTGATAGTGCTAGACCTACCAAAATTTAAAGGGGTCTCCTGAATATGTATTCCCAATTATACCTTGCACCATTTGGTATAGGATCCCCATCTGGAATACAACCTAGCTTTTGTCTACTTAAAGATCTGCCTTGGCTTTAACTGTCAGCAAGAGATAGCATCACATATGTGCTTTCGAAAAGAAAGCAAGTGTGCCTGGTGAATGTTCTGTTGTAGGTGCATTAAGGTTCTTCTACTGTAGAGGGGAGAGAAAGTGAGCCTCTAAGAGAGAGGTAATAGTACCACCCTAATAAATATGCACATAAATATCAATGTTTCATCTAAGATCAAACAAAATAGTCCACAAAGACACAAAGATTGTTACAACCATTACAACACATTCTCAATAAGATAAGCACTAAAATAACCGAAATAGTTGAACTATCTTAATACTGGTGAAAACAAACATGAACCATAAGAATTCAAAGAATATTATAAAAATCATGCATAATTCATGTATCAAAATGTGTTGTCCATCATGCTTCAAATATTAAGTAAAAGTACCAAGATGCATGAATACAAGGAACATCACTTGCTCCAATAATGGAGCATTGGAGCTACTACTTTCTCCACAAAAGTACTAAATTATCTCTCTTATGCCTTATGGGAGAAGCCACTTTAAAAATGATTTTACATGAGAAATGAGGATCTATTGATAACTTGAGGAGAAACCTTCCATATCCTCACGACTCTTGACTTTATAACTTCTAGTGACCTTTGGACTTCTACAATGTTTGAAGTTCCAAGTGACTTTTGGAATTACAAAAGACTTTTGGTATTACATGTCCTTTGGAATTCCGTGACTCTTGAGTTCATAAATGACTCTTGGAATTATAATTGTTTGTATTTTATAATTATTACAATATTACATCTTGACTTCCACATCATCATATGATGAAACTATGCACATCAGTATCTTGTATGACTGGGACTGACAATGACTGATGACATGGATTTACTTTAGTGGTGACATAGCTACCACTGTATCTGTTCTTTTTTCATCTTCTAAGCATATTGCTTCCACCCTTCAAAGGGTCTTCAATCTTGGAGTCTTTAGGGTGCTTTGATCATCAAGTTTCTGGTGTCTTCTTTTTTCTTTTCATGCTTCCTTTGTATATCCTGTTGCCTGATATTTCCTCGTGTTTTATTGCCATGAGGTCCCTGGAATACTTATTTCTATAATCGCTCATGAAGAGAAACTATCAGTATGGAAACGCCCTACTCTACCATGTTTTATGTAGATTTTCTGGTTCATGCCTTTTTGATGAACTCAAAATGGTCAAAGGAGCTTCATGGAAAAATGGCACACTTGGAAAGGCTAAAAGGTTGAGGAGGAGGAGCTTCAAGGCTTCAACATTCGCTAATGCACTCGAAGGAAGAAAAAAGTCAAGGTAGGGTGCATGTGGCAAGTCCGAAGGATGAAGGGGAAGTCCTTGGGCTTCCTAAGTGCACTATGCACTCAAGGGAGAGAGGGAGATGTAGGGTGTTGATGAGCCCCAAAAATGGACAAATATTTGGGCTCATTCAACCTCCTAATTTGGCTTAGTCCACCATTCTCATTTGTTTATTGCATGTTTTTGATTATTTTTATGTTAATAGAGTGAATTTGGTTAGTCATTATGCCAACAAGTCTAATGGGTGCTTCGTGTAGCCTTTTTGGTCAACTTGGAGACAAAATGGAAGGTCTTAATGAGCACTTGGCAGCCAAATTCGTGGGAGAACAAGCTAGAGGATTTGTAGGAAGGTGTCCCCCTCATTTATGGGCCCTTACCTCGAATTCTCCACCATCAGCTCGGAGTTCAAGGGCCACCGAATCAATCAGCTCAAGGGCAGCCAAGCAAGTCAAGTTGGACTGCTGTTAACTAAAAGTCTTGGGCAGCCAAGTCCCTAACTTTTAGGAGGACTGTTGGGTCCTCAAATTGTATAAATAAGAAGGCTTGGGGCCTCATTTTGGTTAGCTAGTGGGTGGTCATTTTTTGTAGCTAGTTAGTCAATTTGGGGTTAGCTAGTTAGTCAATTTGGTTAGTCATGTGTAGCTCGGTTTTTGCTCCTTGTAAGCCAGTTTTGGCATGTCATTAGATTCATGATTATTCAATAGAGACAGGCAGATTTTGATCCAATTCTGAGTTTTTAAGAGAGCAACAAACCTCCTCTGTGTTGTAATGTTAATTTCTTTTTGTTTCAGCACTTTAGTTCATTGCTTTACCATGAAATTCGAAATTACAGGTTTGCTGAGTTAGTTTTTATGAGATTGAATGAGTTTAGCTTATGGTTGAATTGCTTTTGGTTGTTTAGTTAGACTAGCAGGTTGATAATACATTGGAGCTCCAAGGAAAAAGGTTGAGAAAGCCTCCACTGCCATCTCTGTTTGGAGATTGGAGTGCAGCCTACACCAACCACAAAAATACGCAGTCCTTCACTTTATACATGCTGCAACATAGTCTCGGTTATGATAGATTCTTTCATGCACTTCACTCTTGCACCATACACCTTCATCACAGCTTCATGCACATTTCTCTTCATGCTTTATATTGTTGTTCATTGAGTTCATAGCACAGGTAGCATAGGTTAATGAATTTTCGTCTTGGTGACAGTCATAAGCCATTTGTTTTATTTACACTGCTCTTCATCATTCCATTACCTTCTTCTTCATCTTGATCATGCATACAACCACATCCTTGACCTCTGCTCCGCTCTGTTATCTCCCAAACTCCTCCACTCCTCACGTAACTTCATTCTCTTAACCTTTCGTTGTTCTAGCCCTCCATCTTCCAACCTACTCCATACACTCGTTCCCCATCCTACTTCTCCACTCCTGAGCCATCACCAGCTTTATCCCTACCTTACATATCTCCCCCTACCATTCCATCACTCCACCATCACTTCAAACACCCACGGTAGGTCATCCTGTAGCAATTTGTAGACTTCCTGTAGAAACCCCTGCGTTTCCTGTAGGATCCCCTGCAGACATCCTGTAGGAGGCCACTCACTCGGTTGCTGAGCCTCTGAGCGTGAGGAACCTCTATGGATGGATGCTAAGGATCCTTGGGGACCTCTCCTAGCCTCCCCAACCTTTCCCACGCTTTCCTTCCTTCTGCATCACATCTGCACAACCAAACCCTAATAAGCACAAAATCACAATCACTCCATCCACTTAAAGAAAAAATACAAAAACATGTCTTTTAAGATGCAAGTAGCTTAGATTCATATATTTTCACTTATTAGAAGTAATGGCATCATTGGTAGAAGTTTCCTTCACAGTCTTTGCATCATAGAGGTTAGACTAGTTAAATTAGGGTTTCCATGCTTTGATTTGCTTTCAGTTCATTTTCGCCAAGTAGATCAGTTTTCTTTGAGCTAGCTTTCGTCCATCATTTAGCAAGCTTCTTCTGAGAGCCTATAGAAGTTGGCTTGAGCCCTAGCGGACTTGTGCCAGCTGACCAAGTGATAGCTACGACAAGAGCTAGTACTTGTGCATACAGCACCGCCGCTTCCAAGTTTGTTACGAACTACCGGGTTGATAAAATTAAAGAAGGAAGTTCCAGGAGTTGTATCATTATTGCTACAATACTGGAGCCCACCAGGTGTACTCTGGAAGGTTGACGTTTAAGGCATCGTGCCTTGGCATTGTGCTCATGCACTCAAGAGGCCTCAAGAAGCATGAAGGACACACTCTTGAAGGCTGAAGGTTGGGGTTTCGTGACTTTAGAGTGCTTTGATGTACTCAAGAAGTTCAGGAGGGAACATGGTGCATTGGGGAAGGATAAATGATTGAACATTGGGTCTTTAGGGTTAACTAGTGTGCTCAAGGAGGGCACACTTCTTCGAGTCGAAGGAGTACACCCAAGGAAGACTTAGTCATTTTGGAGGGCACAATTCCAAACAAGTAAGGATATTCATTCTTTTAGAGTGTGTCCAACTCTCAAGGAGGCTGTAGGGTGCACTTTTTAATAACAAAGAGTCTCCCATCAAGGCTTCAATGTGTGCTAATCTGCTCTTGTCCTTAATGGGCTCGTTTTGTAACTGGAATTTGTCTAAGTCTGGAAAATTGGTCAAGGGGTGAACAAGATGAGTTCTAGACATAAAACCATGTGCAACACATACTAACTCACCGAGAAAACATATAAAAACTTGATCAACAATTAATATACATCAAAACACCACTTTATGCACATTACCCAAGTACAAAAAGTGAAGTGTGTGTGACTATGACCTGAAAGTGTCATTTTATGACAACAAAGGTGTTACGACAATGAAATGCATATAAATATGTTCTAATCAATACAAGGGCACTTGAGAACACTCAAGAACACATAAGATATATGAAACAACATAAAATGACACTTGACGATCGAGGTGACAGTTGATATGATGATGAAGCAGGCTCCAAAATTCAGATGTAGTGACTTTTTGGAGGTTGTTGTAGTAGTGACAACACTTGGGAAAAAATGGGCGGACTTAAACTTCTTTATTTGGGAATAAATTTTAGTTAAGGGTCATATCTTGAGGAAGTATTTATTGCCCCAAATTCCTCTTTTCGACCTAGTTTCATACATAACATCTTCCCTTTTTGCTACTTGGTTTAACTCACACAAAGATACATCATATCACGATCAGTTGAATCCAAGAAAGGGTATTTTGTGAAAAGAGTTTATAATATTCATATTATAGAGCTTTCATCTTAGGTGTTTCTCCACTGCGAACTAGCCTGGACAGTAACCTGACGGAGTCACTTCAGGACCACAAATGTTGATTCACTTCCAGTGAGGATGGACAGTACCCCGATGAAGTCGCTTGCTTCACTTCCCTGTGCAGGAATCATTTCTCTTCTTTCACCCTTTATTTATTTATTTAATAGAGCTGTGCATTGGAAATTATTATTTTCAATATGCAGAAGAGGGATCCCAACTTATTGAGAGAAGAGGAGGTTTCCCCTTCAGAGAAGTATTTTAAGACCTCTGATTTAGGTTTGCTCACTTTAGATTCTCCCCTTATCCCTTCTCTACTAGATTGGACAAGCGTTAACACATAAGTAGACATATACCAAGTTGAGCAGTTCAAGTGCTAGCATAAGCATAGATCTAATAGGTTCCCTCAAGGTTCTTCTATTAGACGAATCATATTTTCCATCTAGACTTATCTCAACCTATGGAATTTTCCCAAACAAAGAAGGAGAATAAACAAAAGGCCAAGTGTTGTAGTTGTCACACTTTGCTTTGATTGCACTACAAATTATTTGGGCCATACACTTTACACACAGGTATTATTTATGTACAATGACTAGCAATAAGACACGACACGACATGAATACATAACAAACACACAACTGACTGAAACAAAAGAAAAAGAAAGTGCAATATAATATGTACAGGAAGCGCAGCTTACAACTGTTATTGAAAATAATGCTTAATGATCCAAGTGGATATTGGTGGCCACCCTCCTATTCCAATTGGACTCCCACCATTGTTTCTTTTCAGTTTTCTCAATTGTATCACAACTTACTATTTTAGGCATTTTGTTTTAGTCCTAAACTTTCAGAGCCATTTTTAGGGACTAAAAGACGTTTTTAGAAAAAATGGAGAGACTGGGAAAGTCCCAATCCATTTTACTTGTTTTCTTTTCAGCCTCCTCTTTGAGATCTTAAAAATGAGATATTATGATAGCCAAATGGAGATTGTATGAAAAAGTGACGACCTCAGGCAGTTGATGTGCCAATTTACCCAAATGGGGCCCATAGTTTTGGCGCTTCATCTCCTAGGGGTTAGGTTTTTGGATGTTTAGGGTTTTTCATTATTTCTGAGTAATAAATAGGCCTTTGAGCCTCATTGTAAAATAGTTTAGATGCATGTAGCCACCACATCTCTTCTCAGAGATACACTACCATCACTTGAGCTAGTTTATTTCCATTTTTGTATGTAAGCATATTTCAGTTGTTTCATATTAATGAAATGAAGTTTTATTTTTGTTGCATTTCTGTGTTTATGTGTAAATATGTGATTTTTTGCATTCCTGCATAATTTTGGATCAATGGTAGAAGAGCGGTCTACTCTTTCTCTATTTTTCTTTGCATGTCCCCAATGAGGTCAGGGTATAAGGAGTTAGGGATTGAATTGGTTGAACCTTTGCAAGACCAGCATTGCAAACCCCAACCACCTCCCATGGCAGAAGAAAAGAAAGATGAGGGGGCAGGATATCCTTTCAAATTATTTCTCTAGGTATCCCTCGAGTGACAAAGGAATGCGATGATGGATAACTTTTCCCCGATCCTTCGACGACTACCTACAGATGACACATCTTCATCCAGCAGTCACTATGGAGGTGCCACTTCTTTTAAGGTACAAGTTAACTTTGACATTCCTATATTTGAAGGATAGATAGATACAAACACCGTAGGTAGATGGTTAAATCTATTGGAAGGATATTTTTCAATTAATTACTTTTCCAATCGGGAAACCATTGCTTTTTCACTCCTCAAAGCCTCCCCACATGTCAAGGACAGGTGGGAAACCTACTATGAACAAAAGGACTAGAGGGAATCCTCACTATTTTTAGATGCACGCACCTGGAATTATTTTTGAGATGCTATCACTGAACAAAATTACCCTATTGGGAGCTATGAAAATAAATACATAAAGTGGACCACACTGCAGTAGGGAAGGGACCAATATGTTTTGGATTTCATAAAGTTTTTCCATACCCTTCGCATGAAGCTTTCTATCAAGGATTTTGAGTGACATTTTGTACTCAAGTACCATGGCTATCTACACAAGTACATCCAGGATGAGATGGAGTTCCTAGACATCTCCTCACTTCGCGCCGCCTATCGATACACTTTCAAGGTCGAGCAGATATTTAAATAGAAGAAGTGAGACCTTGGATCTATGAATCTGAAGAAAGGGAAAGGAAAATCCAAACCCCAGAGCAAAGGAAAAAGCCAAGCCAAGGTGAACCAGGACAACCCACCAAAGAAAAAATAGAAGAACAACACCATGAAGACAAATAAGGACACAGGGAAATTGCGTGAGTTCCATAAGAGTCCCACTCACAACACAAGTGAGTGGTGAGCCAAGAAGTCACTAGTGGTTGAGCTAAAGGCTTCTAAATCAAATGCATATTCTGAAGTTGAGTCAGAAACGGACAAGGGGAATGATAAATGGAAGCACAGTATTGAAAAGGAGCCTAGTGCCATCGTTTCCACCACCAAGATCCAAAAGGATGAGCGCGAAGACCCAAAGGAGAGGAAGCGGCTCTTCCACTCGTAGATGTGGGTGGAGGGTTCTCTGTTCTAGTTCATTGTCAACAGTGGGAGCCATAAGAACCTCATTTCAGTATAGTTCATGAAGTGGTTTTTCATACCGAACACACCACACCCATATTTGTACACCATCGGGTGGCTTCACCAATGGCGAGATCTTTGAGTTAGACAATAGTGCCACCTTCCTTATGGCATCAAGCCCTTCACAAATGAGGTATTGTGTGATGTTGCTCCTCTTCAAGTTTGTGATGTTTTATTAATCCAACCATACTTGTGGAAGAGGCATGTTGTGTATGAGTCTAGGCCTCACACTATTATTATTACTTTGGGGAATAAGTTGTACAGTATATCGTAGGTCGCATCGCCTACCACCGTTTCTTTAATCACTACGAAGAAATGCAGTAAGATCATTTCCCAAACTAGGAAATTTTTTTTCCTGATGATTCCCTTAGGGAAAGAAGAAGATTATGTCCATGGTCTCCGTACAGGGATCCTCCACATGACAACAACAAATGTACAAGGTTGTAGATGAGTACAGGGACAACTTCACCTCACCCATAGGGGTACCCCTACGCTGCTAGGTTCAACATTCTATCAATTTGATCCTCGACACTCTGCTACCCAATGGGATAACATATCAAGGATTTTTTTTGGAGAATGATGAAACAAAGAGGTAGATTCAGGAATTGTTTCCAAAAGGGCACATCAGGCCAAGTTCATCACCATTTGGGAGCCCGATCATGTTGGTATAGAAGAAGGGCAGTAACTAGAGACTCTGTATTGACTATCGGGCATTGGACAATATAAGATCCTAGAATAGGTATCCAATCCCATAGATTGATTCCCTTCTAGACCATCTCATTTGGGCCAAATATTTCAACAAGATTGACTCGAGGTCCGGTTATCTAGGTACCAATTGAACCCTCCGATGTGTGGAAGATTTCCTTCAAATCCAAGGAGGGCCTTTTCAAATGGATATTCATGTCTTTTGGGTTGAAAAATTCCACAACAACCTTCATGAGGTTGATGGACGACATCTCGAGACCCTTCACCAACTCATTTTCGGTGGTGTATCTAGATGACATTATGATATTTAGCCAGAGTTGGGAAGAACACTTCCACCATATTCGGTAGGTCCTCCAAACCCTTCGACAACACAAGTTGTGTGCCAATTTGGAGAAATGCACTTTTTTTTTTACCAAAGTTTAATATCCAGGGAACATCATTGACAAGTGGGGTGTGCATGTGGACCTAGCCAATATACAAGTCATTAAGGATTAGTTAGCCCCAACCACTCTAGTAGAGCTCCATAGGTTTTTGGGTCTTGCAAAATTTTATTGCAAGTTCGTGTCGAGGTTCTCTCATATAACTTGGACTTTGAGTCAAGTCACAAAGAGAGGAGTGAAAGAAAAATTATTATGGTTCGAATCCCAACGGAAGGAATTTTCTGAGTTGAAGCATCACCTCTTCTCCACACCAGTTCTCACATTACCAAACCTAAAGCAACCATTTGAGGTCGAGGCATATGCCTTTGACTATGCTATTAGTGTAGTTCTTACTTAGTAGGGGCATTCAGTGGAATATTATAGTGAGACACTTTTAGATACAGTCCAAAAGTATCCCACCTATGGCACAGATATGTATTCCACTATGCAGGCCTACTGACAATGGAAGCATTACATTATGGGGAAGGAAATGGTCATCCACACAAACCACCGACCCATGTAGTTCATATATACGCAAGGGAAGTTGCAGAACGATCGCCATCAGAAATGTTTGGCACACCTAAAACAATTCTATTTGAACATTAAATACAAGAAGGGAAGCACCAACAATGTTTCAGACTATCTCAGCCGACCACCGGTCATGGTGCTAACCATTGTTCTTGACTCCTGTGGGCATGCGACAGTGTGGTTGCCGCATCTTTACAAGAGCAATCCAAAATTTGGCAGCAAATACTAGATTCTTTTGGAAGGCAAGAAACTTCCAAAGCTTCACCTCCAGGATGTACTATTATGCCACCTAGGACATCTTTGTGTTCCTTCAAGCGAGCATTCCAAGATTATTTGGGAGGCACACTACAGTTGAGTTGCTGGACATTTCAGGGTAGAGAAAATAGTGGCAATGTTGTAGAAGTATTCTTATTGGGTGAACCTATGACATGATTTTGGGAAGTACATCAGACCCTACACTGTCTGCACCATTGCCAAACTAGCCATCAAGAAGCAAGGCCTATATACTCCTCTACCTACTCCTAGTCAACTTTGGGAGTCCATCTCCATGGATTACATGTCGGGCCTTCCTTCTACTAAGCATGGAAATGACTGTGTTTTCATGGTCGTCAATAGATTCTCTAAGATGGAAATTGTATGACCTAGAAGAAGAGTATCACAGTAGAAGCCACCGCTAAGCACATCTTTGAATGAGTGTGGGTGCATTTTGGGATCCCATAGTCCATTATCTCAAATCGGTATAGTAGGTTCCTAAGTATATTTTGGTCAATTATTTCATCGATTTTGGATTCCAAGCTCACTAAGTCCACGTCTTTCCACCCCCAAACTGATGGCCAAATAGAGGTCGTTAGTAGGATGATTGTACATATTCTGTGTATGTAAAACTTGAAGCATCCACGCACATGGGATAAAAGCCTCCCCTATGTCCAACACAACTACAACAGAACTCCTTATAGCTCAAGTGACCATAGCCCGTATTAGGTGGGGTTGGGATTCCAAACACTATGTACCATTGATGTGGCCATACCATTTGCAGCTACTTAGGGAAATTCAACTCATGTCCAGTCCGAAGATGACAGGGCTAACAACTTCATTGAGGTCATTCAGCACATTGTCTAGCAAATCCATGACATATTGGATAGAGACAATGTTAAGTATAAGTGACGTCATGATCAACATCATGTGCCACATAAGTTCTAGGTGGGAGACAAAGTTTGGTAACATTTGTAGAAGGAGCACCTCGTTGGGCCCCACTGCAAGATTCGTCAACTTCGATATGGGCCTTATACCATCACTAATGTTGTAGGGGATAATGATTTCAAGCTCAGAATAACACCATTGCTTGGTCTGCACATAGTTTTCAATGTGGACTGCCTTAGACCATACTTTCCACCATTACTAGACACATTAGACATTGCAGAACAACTCACACCAATAGAGTTAAACCCAAACTGCATGAAACAAGCCACAACTAGTCGGATCATGGACATGCAGATCAAGAATGCTCGCGAGCAGAAGATCCAACTATATTGGGTTGTGAAAGTGTTGTAGTTTCTGCAACACCCTCCAAAATTTTGGCTTGCGCTTAAATTTTGGAGCCTTCCTTGGTCTTTTACTTGATTGTTCCAAAAACTGAATCTCATTCCATGAGCTTTCTTGAATTTCTTTAGACACTTTTCTTGTTGGATTACTTGTCGTCTTTTGGCATGTTTGACTATTATGTAATGTTTGCGAGCCTTTTCTGGTGGTTTTAAAGGTTGGTTCTTGTGTAAATGAGTTTTCCTTACCATATAAACATCTATCGCACTCATACACAAAGTCTTGAACGGTGTCGCATAACTGTTGTCACAGTTGTCCCAAAGTCTATCTTAAGTGTCTCATTTGTTGCATCTTGTAATGAGACAGTCACATAGAGGGGAATGGTTTTTTTTTTTTGATGATATATTTTGTCATGTTGTCAAAGAATGATAAGTGTGTGATCACAAGTCAAGCTCATTACGAGTCCAACCCCTTCGCACACTCAGCCATTTTCAGAAAATCTTCCCAACCGGGAAACTTAGCTTCACCAGGCCCTGATTGAGATGTGCAATGCACAGTCTCAACCCTCATTGATGTGACATTTCTTCCTAGAAATATGTAGTGTGTAATCACTTTCCTCTAGGGTAGTGGTTCTATGCAATTCCAGAGTCCAACTGCCTTCCTTGATCCCTAGAATTGCACATTTGTGCCTCCTGTTCTTCCTTGAACTACGCACTTCACACTGTCAGTCCTCAAGAGTTTCCCTTAACTACTGGAACCTTGCAATATGAAAATAGCACAACCTCCCTTGGCCTCCAGAACTACGCAGATGTTCCCTCCAGTGTCCTTCCCTCAACTGGAGCTCATGGTCCTTAGAAACTACACAAATTTTCCCTTCACGCCTCTCTGCTTCCCAGTCCCCCATGCCTCTCAAAAATATGTAGAACTATCCTCCTAGTGCCTCATCTCATAGTAGCCACTACCCAATTGAACTACATAATCTTGACCCTCAGCGGGAACTATGAAATTTTTCTCTTAAGTGAGGAGTGTGCAGAAAAGTTCCTCAATCAAGCCTGCGTTGTGCTCTGTGCAGTCTCCGTGATCAAGCTCTCTCCATGTCAGCTGGAACTATGCAATGTGAAGTTACTGAGCCCTTCCTCCCTATTTGTGACTTGTCCCAGTCTTAGTTCATGGATAAAAATGCATCATCTTATAATAGGGAGTTTTTGGATAGATCCCATCCCATCATGAGTGAATTGCAGGAACAGGTACACTATCAAGTCATGTAAATATGATGAAGAAGAAGAAGGAGGAGGGAAGCACACCTAAAGACTCACTTGTAGCTGAACTTATGAGTGGACCTATCAGAGCAAGAAAAATGACACAAGTTTGCAACCACCTCCCAAGACCGAAGACCATTGAAGACCCCTCATCATCAAGCTATGCAGAGGAGAAGCCAAAGCATATCCAAGAACACATCTATCACTCAACAGAAATATTGGCTTGATATTGCCATATCATCATGCCAATCCATGTCAGCAGTGTCATGTCAAGTCGTGTCATGAGTTTTCATATGCCACATCACTAGTGTGTACCATGTATATTGTAATAAAATTTATTATAATGTGGAAGTCCAAAGGACACACATGAATATGAAGAGTCATGTAAGTGGAAAGTCATAAGAAGTTGAACAATCATGAGGGTAGTGAAAGAGTCATGAGGGGGACGCATCACCCTTTGGTTATATATACCCCCTCATTTTATAAGGAGTAGACTTTTCACCTTGGCTCCTCCCGAAAGGCATTAGAGAGACCAGATAGCTCTTTGAGGAGCAAGGAGTGGATCCAATGTAACACTACTAGGGCTAGTGATGTACAATATAAATATATGTCTTGGAACTTTTGCTTAATAATAGAAGCCTTTTCAGGCCAACATGTTATTCATGCATGAACTATGAATGTTTGTAAGACTATTCTGTGAACATTTGTATTTCATGTTTTCTTTCACATGTACTAAGATAGTTGAACTATTTCGGTTATTTTAGTGCTTAACTTATTGGGAATGTGTTGTAATCATTGTTATCGTTGTCTCATCCTCGTGGAATATTCCACAGGATACTAGACAGATCTTTCCTTGTTTATTGGTTATAAAGACTGCCGCATCCACTGTGGACTATTCCGTTGGATGGTAGATAGATATTCCCTTGTTTGTTGGTTGTAACGGCTGTCGCATCAACTGTGGACTATTTCACTAAATGTTGGATAGGTCCTTATGGTTCATGTGTGTATCTTCCTGGGCAGTACTATTACCTCTCACTTAGAGGCTCACTTTTCTCTCCCCTTTTTGACTAGAAAAACCTCGACACAGTTACACTACACACTCACCAGGCATACTCCCCTTTCATTTTGAAGACACTATTTCATCACTCTCCTGTGTTGATGGTTAGAGTCAAGGAAAATCTTTAAGGATTTGGCAATTGAGCCTTTATACCGTATGGGACTCCTACACCAAACGGTGTGAGGTCTGATTGAGACTTCATATCGGGGATATCCCCTGAATGTTGGTGGGTCCGACATGATCAACATAAAGTTGACCAACTCCTGCACCAAGGAAAGTGGCTCAATAGGGACCAAGTTTAGCAGAAGTTTCCCCATCTCATGGAGGCACTCAACACATTGGGGACCACTGCTTCCTAAGGGTGGAGGACTAATTGGGGTGGGTATTGGTGGCCACCTGCCTAATCCATTTGGACCCCCACTGTTGTTTCTTTTTAGTTTCCTTAATTGTAGAACAACTTACTATTTTTGGCATTTTTTCAGGTCCTAAACTTCCAGAGCCATTTAGAGGGACTAAAATATGTTTTTAGGGAAAACAAAGCCACTAGAAAAGTCCCAATCAAATTTTCTAATTTTTTTCGGCCTCCTCTTTAAGATCTTCAAAACGAGGTATTATGATTGCCAAACAAAGATCGTATGCCAAATTTACGACCCCAGGAAGTTGATGTACCAATTTATCCAAACGGGGCCCAAAGTTTTGGTGCTTCATCTCCTAGGGTTAGGTTTTTGGATGTTTATGGTTTGGCATTGTTTCTCAATAATAAATAGGCATTTGAGCCTCATTGTAACATAGTTCAGAGGCATGTAGCCACCACATCTCTTCTCAGACATAGGCTACCATTGATCGAGCTAGTTTATTTCCATTTATGTATGTAAGCATATTTTATTTGTTTGATATTAATGAAATAAAGTTTTATTTATGTTGCATCTATGTGTTTATGTGTATATCTATATTTTATTATATCTTGCATAAGTCTGGATCAATGGTACCAGAGCGGTCTTCTCTTTCTCTTTTTTTCTTTACATGTCCCCAATGAGGTGAGGCTATAAGGAGTTATGGCTTGGACTAGTTGAACGTTTGATAGACCAACCTCGCAAACTCCAACAGAGTCCCGTAAAGAAAGAAAATAAAGATGAAGGGGCAAGATATCCTTTCAAAATATTGCTCGAGGAAACCCTCGAGAAACAAAAGAACGCGATGGTGGATAAATTTTCCCAGATCCTTCGACGGCTACCCATAGCTGACACATCTTCATCCAACAGCCACTCTGGAGGTGCCACTACTTTTAAGGTACAAGTTAACTTTGAGATTCCCATATTTGAAGGACAGATAGAGGCAGAATTTGTAGATAGATGGTTAAATATGTTAGAAGGATATTTTTTAGTTCATGACTTTTCCAATCAGGAAAAGATGACTTTTTGTCTGCTCAAAGTCACCCCACATGTCAAGCACTAGTGGGAAACCTACTATGAACAAAATTACAATAGGGAATCGTCACTATTGTTCAGCTGCACCCGATTCGAATTCTTTCAGATACACCATCAAGGAACAATATTACCCTGTCGGGAGCTGTGAAGATAAATACATAATGTGGACCACATTGTGGCAAGGAAGGGAACAATATGTGTCGGAGTTCACAAATGTTTTCCATACCCTTTGCACGAAGCTATGTATCAAGGATTCTGAGTAGAATTTGGTACTCAAGTACCGTGGCTGTCTACACAAGTACATCCAGGATGAGACATAGTTTCTATACATCTCCTCACTTGGAGTCACCTATCGATACACTATCACGATCGAGAAGAGATTTAAACAGAAGAAGTGAGACTTTGGATTTGTGAATTTGAAGTAAGGGAAGGTTCCCCAAAATGGCAGAAAAAATTACAAAGCCAAGGCGGGGTGACCCAGGACAACCTGCCAAAGCCAGAAGAAAAGAACAACACCACGAAGACAAAGAAGGACACGAGGAAATGGTGTGAGTTCCATAAGAGCCCCACTCACAACACAAGTGAGTGTTGAGCCAAGCAGTCACTAGCGACTGAGCTAAAGGCTTTTGAATCAGATACATGTTTTCACTCTAAGTCAGAAACCATCAAGGGGAATGACAAAGAGGAGAATATTATCAATGTGGAGTCTAGTGCAACTGTTACCACCACCAAGATCCTAAAGGATGAGCCTGAAGACCATGAGGAGGGGGAGCAACTCTTCCACTCAAAGATTTGGGTGAAGGGTTCTCCACTGCAGTTCATTGTTTATAGCGGGAGCCAAAAGAACCTCATTTCAATAGAGGTCGTGAAGTGGTTAGGCCTATCGACCATACCACACCCACAACCGTATACCAGTGGGTGGCTTTACCAAGGACAAGATCTCTGCGTTAGCGAACAATGTCGCCTTCCCTACAACATCAAGCCCTTCACAAATGAGGTATTGTGTGTTGTTTCTCCTCTTGATGTTTGTGATGTCTTATTAGGCCAATGATACTTCTGGAAGCATCATGCTATGTATGAATCTAGGCCATGCATGATTATTATTACTTTGGGAAATACGTTTCACAGGATACAGAGGTAGCACTACCTACCACCATTTCTTTGATCACTATGAAGCAAAGCAGTAAGATCATTTCCCAAACCAGGAAATTTATTTTCCTTATGATTTTCCTTGAGGGCAAGAAGACGATTGTTGCCATGACCTCTAGATAGGCCTTCTCCCCATGACAACAACAGATGGAAAATGGTGTAGATGAGTACAGGAATATTTTCACCACACCCATAAAGGTAACTCTACACTATCAAGTTAAGCACTCTTTTGATCTGACCTCGGGCATGCCACTACCAATCTCTAAATGCTCTATTTTGTAGAACGATGAAATAAAGAGGTAGATTCAAGATTTTTTGTAGAAAGGGCACATTAGGCCAAGTTCATCACCTTGTGGGAGCCTAATCATGTTTGTACAAAAGAAGGATGGGACCTAGAGACTCTGTATTGACTATCGGGTGTTGAACAAGATCACTGTTCACAATAGGTATTCAATCCCACAGATTGATGACCTTTTTGACTGTTGGCATTATGATGCATGTGTTGTACTTGATGGCAACACTCTCATAGAAGAAATTCTCACTTATTTATAATTGGATGAATCTTCAGAAGAGATATCAGATGTGACTGATGGAGGACAGCTCAAAGGAATCAGATGATAGTTCTAAGTGTGACAAGTTAGCTTTGCCATCAAGTCCAAAGGGGGAGATTGTTGGCATTATGAGACAAGTGTTGTCCTTGATGGCAAATCACACAGATGATAGATTAGAGTGCAGAAGGTCAGTAGCAAAGAATTGGTGATCAGACTACAAAGAATGAAGAAAGAAGAGTATATACGCAGGTTCACTATATACCAAGTAGGGTATACACGCAGGTTCACTATATACCAAGTCGCGTATATGCAGGTTCACTATATACCAAGTAGGGTATATAAGCAGGTTCACTATATATCAAGTCGCGTATACGCAGGTTCGCTATATACCAAGTAGGGTATACACGCAGTTTCATGAACGGAAAAGCGTGTACATGTTGGAAAGCTTACTTTTGGTCCGTGGTAGTTAGTCCTCGGTATTTGAACCTATGGTTTTGGACAATGGTATCTCGACAAGTGTGTTGATCCCAAGTATTGGGCTCTTGGTATTGATTTATTATGGTTTTGGACTGTGGTATTGAGCAAGGCCTAAGACTATAAAAGGAGAAGAAGATCATTAGGCAAGGGCATCTGAAAAGTCTTGAATATCTGAAGAAGTATGAGATCCAGGATGCAGGTTATGGGTTGATGATGCATTGCTTGATCTGAGCTAAGGAGGGATCTCACCGGTTGATGGAGAACAAGATCTAAGGAGAGATCAGGATCAAATGGTTTGAAATGAACTATCTTTATGAT
Source organism: Pinus tabuliformis (assembly GCA_031772625.1). Lineage (NCBI taxonomy): Eukaryota > Viridiplantae > Streptophyta > Pinopsida > Pinales > Pinaceae > Pinus > Pinus tabuliformis. The sequence continues at coordinate 162,639,116 of CM062807.1, forward strand.
GCTTATTCTAGATCTACATACTGACGCATGTATTGTTCTATAAGTGTTATGAGTATGACTGATGTCTGGTATAGCTGCAAGTTATGAGAAATTATTTTTAGATCTGTACGCGGGTTGTCTTTGGCAAAAGCGCGTATGTATGCGGGTTTGATTCATTATAGTAGTGTATACATTATGAAGGATAATATTTGAAGTTGCAGATGGATTTGATGGTTATGGCAGAGTTCTGTTATTTGCTCTGTGTTCTGTTGACTGTGTTATTGACAGGGTTTCAGTGTTTCAGTGATTCAGAAATTGATGATGCTAGTATTGAATGTTTTGTGCTTCAATGATATTTATGGGTCCAGTATGAAAATTTGATGAAACGTGGCCTTCAGATTATGTGTTGTACTTCAGGAGTATCCAGTCTGAAAATGTATGAAACGTGGTACTTGGAGGAGAGAAGATTGTAGGTCGACACTTACGTACTAGTATCTTAGCTAGTACAAGAGCAAAGGGGGTTGGAGCTCCCTTCCAGGAGAGTCTAGAGAATGAGAGAAGGTTGTAGCCTTCTGCAAGTTGTAGCCTGCATGCTGGTAAAGGACTGCACCAGTACATTGTAAAAGAAGTTTCTTAATAAAGGAAGATAGAAACGAATTGCAGCAGGTGGTTTTCACCCACATTGCGTTTCCACCTTATATCATGGTGTTCCTGTGTTCTTCTTGTGTGTGATGATCTGTTCTGTTTTTACTACACCTGCTTACTGTTCATATGGTTAATGAAGTTCTGATGCACTAACTAAAGATCAACATTTAATGGATTAACTGAATCATAAGTATTTTGGATATACGCTAGTTTCTTTAGACACAGCTGCGTATACACGTGGGTTCCTTTGAATGAAGTAGCGTATATGTATCTAAGTATAGAAATGAAAAAGTTGTATTGATATGATAATACTGATTCACCCCCCCCCCCCTCTCAGTATTATTTCCAACAATTGGTATCAGAGCAGGTCCTTTGGTAGAAGCTTGATCGCTTGAAGGAGATCCGTGGAACTATGGGAAAGAAGCTTAAGAAGAAAGCACCTAAGAAGAAGAAGACATCTCATAAGAACTATGACAGTGGGAGAATCGATTGGGGATTAGGTATAAGAAGCTCTTCAGATTCAGAATCAGATTCAGAATTATTTCATAATGAAGATGAACTATCAGGTATGAATTTGCTATCCTCTGATGCTCCAGCTATCTATCCATTTGGAAAAGATGAAAGTGATAGTGAAGCAACTGAAGTTGCTTTTATGGGTGAGCAAGAAAAGTATCAAATAGAGGCAGTATTTAGAAGGCTTACAGACAAAATTAAATATCAACAAGATCTATTGAACAAAAGGGAATGTGCTTTCAAAGAAGAAGTTACCAAACTAAAAGCTCAATCAGAGGAAGGAAACAAGGTAAGAAAGTTACTCAAGGACAAGGAAAATCAATGTCAAAAGTTGCAGGGTGAAGTGACAACATTAAGGGATGAAGTCAATGAAAGAAGCACAACCATCAAGAAACTCAGAGATAGATCCAGTTACTATGAAAGTCTTGAAGCCACGATCCGCTCGCTAAAGGAAGATCTTGAAGAATCAAAGAAGCAGAATAAAGATCTACTCCAAGCTATTGAAAAACAGGTAAACAAAGATATCAGCTTAAAATCTCAACTGGAATGTGCCTTTAGAATTCGTCAAATGCAGCAAGATCTGAATGAAGAACAAGAAAAGGAGATCTTCAAACTAAGGCATCAGTTGGAAGAAGGAAGGAAAGCTGAAGAAGACATGAAGAAGCAATGTCTAGAAAAGGAGGAACAACTTGAAGTTGAGTTAAATATCTTGAAAGGTAAATTAGAAGAAAAGGATAAAATGTTGAGATTTCAAGATAGTACTAAAGCCTTGGATGATATTCTTAGTAGTCAAAGGTCTCCTGCTATCAAGACTAGTCTTGGTTTTCATGAATCTGTTGAAGGTGAATCTAGTTCACAAGGTGAGGCAAGGAACTCTAAAGAGAAATCTAAAATGATCAACAAGGAGATGAAAGGTCAACCCCATTAACAATCAAGGAAAGAGACTCAAAGAAAATCTTTTACTCCTCCTATGAAAAATATTGAATGTTATGTATGTCATAATCTTGGACATGTTGCAGCTAGATGTGGAAGAAGAAGGGATCAAGACCATCATGTAGAAAGATCATCACATTCAAGGTACTTTAATGGATATTGTTTTGCTTGCAATATGTTTGGTCACAAAGCTGTTGATTGTTACAGGAGGAACATGAAACATGTAAGGTGTTATGCATGTAACAAGCTTGGACATATAGCAAAGGAATGCAGGAACAAAGTACGGACATCACACCAAAAGGAGAAAACATCATCACACTTGAAGATATGGAAGAAGAAGGAAGTACAGTCAGAAAGATGTGGCACAACACAATATACGCAGACACAGCACAGCACAGACATAACAGACTCAGAGGGAGCTGAAAGTATAAAACTTCAGTATCCTGAATCTCATACGCAAGTTTCATAAAGGGAAGTCGCGTATATACGCGAGTTAGACACTGCAAAGTCACGTATGTGTCAGTCTGAGGAAAAGCAGTGGGGACAGGCTCAGAAAAAGGATCTGATATGATTCAGTCCATTATTTTCTCTATTGGTTAATAGTTATAGTCTACTGAGGATGTGTGGAAATGTTTTGATACTTGTAAGATGTCTAGAAGTGTTTTGATCCTAACTTGATGATGATGATGTCTTGATGCTTATTGCTGATATATGCATCTAATAGATGGCACAGGTTGAGGGGGAGCATATGCCTTTAATAATGCATTATTGGCATTATGGTTAATAGCCTTGGTGATGATGTTTATATGGCTAAATGATATATCTTGCTATGATGTGGTTGTGAGTTGTCTATGATAAAATCTCATATGATGCTTGGGGTTACATAGTAGATATTCAGATCAGATTTATGGTTGATTCTTTGATGATGCATATATGGTGTTTACATGGTGATCTTCATAAGGATAAGGAGAAGTACAAAGCTTGAATACACATCTTCCTCACTTGATGATGAGTCACTCATATACTGCTGTTGTCATATGCATAAAGATCATACAGTTATGATGCAGGCACTCATGTGGATAAGGATTGTTGTTGTTGATGATATCAAGAAGTTTTGTCAAAAGAGCTTGAGCTCAAGATACATAGTGCTGATACATGGATGACTACTCAAAGTTGCCTTGTTGGAGACATGATGATGAGTTCTTATCTATATGATGATAGGTTGATACTTACATATGTTGATTGATGCAGATGTTCCCAAGTAATGATACTTGGATCATGTAGATCTTGACGTTGATGTAATGGCTATGGTGGTTTCACATATAATGAGAATGATTTCATGATGATGTTTTAAAAGGAGAAGTTGACATCTATGTTCAGACATACCTTGTTACAAGACATTTACAGGTTGCTGATATGGAAATTTGTGTACGCGCGTTGAATAAGGACTATCCGCGTATATACGCTTGTTTATGTGGATACAGTCGCGTATATGATAATTTGAAGGAAATCAGTGGGTCAAACTCAGAATGAGAAGATTCTGATATGGATCTGACAGAGACCATCTGGCACAGGTTCAGGGGGAGCAGATAAACTTCCAATGATGCATTGTTGGCATTATCTTAGAAGCTTTTGGTTCTAGCTCACAGTTGTTGTTGGTTTCAGGTGGAACAAAGACAGAGAGAGAATAGAAGGATCTCTTGGTTGCTGATCTGAATGTGATTGACAGATGCTGCCGATATGAGTGACTTTCATAATTTTTGCTCTAGATATTTCATCTCTATGTCATATATTGCTTTTGTGGTATCTCTTTCATGGTGTCAAGGTCATGTAACGGCCTATATTGGTTTCCCCACTATGCATGGGATGCAGATGTAATTTTCTTGTTTATCATGTGTAAACTTTTGTTTTATCCCCACTTGGTTGGGTGAATGAGTCAATTCTAGTATATCCCCACTTAGTTGGGAAATGGATGTATGATAGAAAGGTCTTTTGGTGATAGGGAGGTCTTTTATGATGTATAAGTCATGGTTCTTCTTGAAGAACATCTTTTTGCAGATCTTGCCTTCAGTGAGGAAGAGCATGAACAGCACACTTCAGCAGTACAGAGACTTGACATGTACTCAAGGGGAGCATGGACAGATTGGTACACTTTTGCATATACAAAGGGGGAGCACATTTGGAGATTTCAGCAGGTACTCAGGGGGAGTATGGACAGCATAATGTTTATCAAGGAAAGAGAACATCTTGGTCCACCCTTTGCCCTTGATGCCAAAGAGGGAGAGTGATTTGGTGTTGTTGCCATCAAGTCCAAAGGGGGAGATTGTTGGCATTATGATGCATGTGTTGTACTTGATGGCAACCCTCTCATAGAAGAACATCTCAATTATTTATAATTGGATGAATCTTCAGAAGAGATATCAGATGTGACGGATGGAGGACAACTCAAAGGAATCAGATGATAGTTCTAAGTGTGACAAGTTAGCTTTGCCATCAAGTCCAAAGGGGGAGATTGTTGGCATTATGAGACAAGTGTTGTCCTTGATGTCAAATCACACAGATGACAGATTAGAGTGCAGCAGGTCAGTAGCAAAGAATTGATGATCAGACTACAAAGAATGAAGAAAGAAGAGTATATACGCAGGTTCACTATATACCAAGTAGGGTATACACGCAGGTTCACTATATACCAAGTCACGTATACGCAGGTTCACTATATACCAAGTAGGGTATATAAGCAGGTTCACTATATATCAAGTCGCGTATACGCAGGTTCGCTATATACCAAGTAGGGTATACACGCAGTTTCATGAACGGAAAAGCGCGTACATGTCGGAAAGCTTACTTTTGGTCCGCGGTAGTTAGTCCTCGGTATTTGAACCTATGGTTTTGGACCATGGTATCTCGACAAGTGTGTTGATCCCAAGTATTGGGCTCTTGGTATTGATTTATTATGGTTTTGGTCCGTGGTATTGAGCAAGGCTTAAGACTATAAAAGGAGAAGAAGATCATTAGGCAAGGGCATCCAAAAAGTCTTGAATATATAAAGAAGTATGAGATCCAGGATGCAGGTTATGGGTTGATGATGCATTGCTTGATCTGAGCTAAGGAGGGATCTCACCAGTTGATGGAGAACAAGATCTAAGCAGAGATCGGGATCAAATGGTTTGAAATGAACTATCTTTATGATGCTTATTCTAGATCTACATACTGACGCATGTATTGTTATATAAGTGTTATGAGTATGACTGATGTCTGGTACAGCTGCAAGTTATGAGAAATTATTTTTAGATCTGTACGCGGGTTGTCTTTGGCAAAAGCACGTATGTACGCGGGTTTGATTCATTATAGTAGCGTATACATTATGAAGGATAATATTTGAAGTTGCAAATGGATTTGATGGTTATGGCAGAGTTCTGTTATTTGCTCTGTGTTCTGGTGACTGTGTTATTGACAGGGTTTCAGTGTTTCAGTGATTCAGAAATTGATGATGCTAGTATTGACTGTTTTGTGCTTCAATGATATTTATGGGTCCAGTATGAAAATTTGATGAAACGTGGCCTTCAGATTATGTGTTGTGCTTAAGGAGTATCCAGTCTGAAAATGTATGAAACGTGGTACCTGGAGGAGAAAAGATTATAGGTCGACACCTACGTACTAGTATCTTAGCTAGTACAAGAGCAAAGGGGATTGGAGCTCCCTTTCAGGAGAGTCTGGAGAACGAGAGAAGGTTGTAACCTTCTGCGGGTTATAGCCTGCGTGCTGGTAAAGGACTGCACTAGTACATTGTAAAAGAAGTTTCTTAATAAAGGAAGATAGAAACGAATTGCAGCAGGTGGTTTTCACCCACATTGGGTTTCCACCTTATATCATGGTGTTCATGTGTGCTTCTTGTGTGTGATGATCTGTTCTATTTTTACTGCACCTCCTTACTGTTCATATGGTTAATGAAGTTTTGATGCACTAACTAAATATCAACATTTAATGGATTAACTGAATCATAAGTATTTTGGATATACGCTAGTTGCTTTAGACACAGCTCCGTATACACGCGGGTTCCCTTGAATGAAGTAGCGTATATGTATCTAAGTATAGAAATGAAAAAGTTTTATTGATTTGATAATACTGATTCACCCCCCCCCTCTCAGTATTATTTCCAACATGGACCAGCTCAGCGGGGGAAAATATTTTAGCAAGATTGACTTGAAGTCTAGTTATCACCAGGTATTGTTTGAACCCTACGATGTGTGGAATACTGCATTAAAATCCAAGGAGGGCCTTTTTGAATGCTTGTTCATGTCTTTTGGGTTGAATATTCCCCCATAACCTTCATGAGGTTGATGGACGACATCTTGCGACCCTTCACCAACTCATTCTTGGTGGTGTATTTGGATGACATTTTGATCTTCAGCCAGAGATGGGAAGAACACCTCCACCATATTCGACAGGTCCTCCAAACCCTGCGGCAACACAAGTTGCATGACAATTTGGAGAAATACACTTTTAGTATAATCTAGGTTCAATATTTGGGGTACATCATTGATGAGTAGGGTGTGCATGCGGACCCAGCCAAGATATAATTCATTCAAGATTGGCCAGCCCCAACCACTCTAATAGAGTTTCACGGGTTTCTAGGTTGCCAACTTCTACCATAGGGTCGTGTTGGGGTTCTCTCATATAACATGACCTTTGAGTCCAGTCACCAAAGGAGGAGGAAAAGAAAATTTCTTTTGGTTCGAATCCCAACATAAGTCATTTTATGAGTTGAAGCATTGCCTATGCTTTACACTGGTGCTAAGATTACCATACCTGCAACAACCATTTGAGATTGAGACAGATGCCTCTGACTATGCTATTGTTGCATTTCTTACTCAATAGGGGCATCGAGTGGCATATCACACTGAGACACTTTCAGACACAGTTTGAAAGTATCCCACCTATGACAAAGAGATACATTCCATTGTGTAGGCTTACTGACAATAGAAGCATTACATTATGGGGAAGGAAATAGTCATCCACACAGACCACTGACCCTTGCAGTTTATACAGACACAAGGGAAGTTGAAGAACAATCGACATCTGAAATGGTCCACATACCTGTAACAATTCCATTTGAACATTAGGTACAAGAAGGAAAGCATGAAAGATGTTGCAGACTACCTCAGCTGACCACCGGTCATGGCATTGACCACTGTTCTCAACGCTTGTGGGCACGAGACTGCTGGGTTGCCACATCTTTACTAAAGCGATCCAAAATTCAATAGCACATACCAGATTCTCGTGGAAGGCAAGCAACTTCCAAATTTTCACCTCTAGGAAGAAATTTTATGCCACCTGGGACACCTCTGTGTTAATTCAAGCAAGCACTTCAAGATTATTTGGGAGGTGCACTATAGTTAGGTTGTTGGACATTTCGGGGCATAGAAAACAATGGCCATGCTGTAGAAGTATTTTTTTGGCCAAAACTTCAATAGGACATTGGGAAGTACATCAGATCTTGCATTGCCTATGCCATTTCCAAACTGACCATCAAGAAGAAAGCCCTATATACTCCTATGTCTACTCCTAGTTGACCTTGGGAATCCATCTCCATGGACTACATGCTGCACCTTCCTTCTACTAAGCATGGTAACGACTGTGTTTTCATGGTTGTCAACATATTCTATATGACGGCCATCTTGGAAACCTCCAAGGCCATTCTAGCGACCTCCAAGAAGAGTATCAAAACATAAGCCATTGCTAAGATCTTCTTTCAATGGGTGTGGGTACATTTTCGGATCCCAAGGTCAATTATCTAAGATCGGGACAGTAGGTTCTTAAGTACATTTTGGTCAAGTCTCTAGTTAATGTTGGATACCAAGCTCACTAATTCCATGGCTTTCCAGTCCCAAACTGATGGCGAAAGAGAGGTCATCAACAAGATGACCTTACACATTCTATATATGTACAACTTGAAGCATTCGTGCACATGTGATGAAAGCCTCCCCTATTTTCAGCACAACTATAATAGATGTCTCCATAGCTCAGCTCACCACAACCCCTTTCAAGTGGGGTTTGGATTCCAACCACTATGTCCCATTGATGTGGCCATACCATTTGCATCTATTCAGGTAGATTCGGCTCATGTCTAGTCCAAAGCTAACAGGGCTAACAACTTCATTGAGCGCATTCAACAAATCCACCAATAGGTCCATGACATATTGAACAGAGCCAATGATAAGTACAAGTAGCACCATGATCAGCATCGGGTGCCACACAAGTTCCAGGTGGGAAAAAAGGTGTCCTTACATTTGTAGAAGGAGCGCCTCGTTGGGACCCACCGAAAGCTTCGCCTACTCTCATAGGGACCTTACGCCATCATTAAGGCTCTAATGGACAATCCTTTCAAGCTGAGCATTCCACCAATCCTTGGATTGCACCCAATGTTCAATGTGGGCCGCCTTTGACCATACTTTCCACCATTACTAGACACATCAGACATTGCAAAACACCTCACACCAATAGTGTTAAACCCAGACTACATCTAACATGCAACAATTAATTGGATATGGACACGTAGATCAAGAACACTTTCCAACAAAATATCGAACTGCATTGGGTTGTCAAAGCTGGCCAACTCTTGCACCAAGGAAATTGGTTTACGAGGGACCAAGTTTAGTAGAAGTGTCCCCATCTCCTGGAGGCACTCAACGCAATGGGGACCATTGCTTCCTAAGGAGGGAGGAATGATACAAGTGGATATTGGTGGCCACCTGTTATAGACATATTTGGGCACTGCAACCCCAATCACATATGGCAATAAACCAAGGGCTCTCAAACCCCTAAAAGTGTTGTTTCACACCCTAAAGGATCATGGCAACTGATTACATCATTTCCCAGAATTTCTCCCTGAAAAACTACTCAGAACTGGTCAAAACTGGACCATACAAACTGCTCAGTGCTAAGGGTTCAATGCATACTGGCTGTAACACTGGCTAGGTATGATGCATACTGAAAAGGCCTTCTGTAGGGTGCGATGGGCGAGAGTAGACAAATGGCAGAGACAGTTTGCTAAGTGGAAACCCAGAGAATCTTCTAGAAACTTCTCATATGACACTTGCCTCTCTGAATTTTCCCAGGGATGAGTAAGAGATCATGAAATCTCCAAGTGGAACCAAGAACTATCAGTGAAATGACACTAATCAAAAACCCATAAGTTGACTCACCCCTCTGCAAATATCTATAAATGGATCCCTCATCCTACAGATCCAAAGGCTGGAATTTTGTAATTTGTAAGGAAGTGCTGTTGATTTCTCTTTGAGACATTGCATTGTTGGGTGATCTTCCTTTTCATGACGTGAAGAGGTCTTTCATGCTGAGAGGATGATGTTGGGTCAGACAGCTGGGTTGTAATCCTCTCTTCTACTTCTACTACCAATAAAGTTATTTTAGTTTTCCTCCATATACTTGTGTACTTGTGAAAGCGGGACAAGTGAGAAAGGAATGGCAAGATCTATCAAAGGAGAGAGGAAACAAGAAAGGAGCCAAGAGAAAGACTAAGGTTGGTGCTCTCTTCTTCTCTCTTATCTATCATACATAAAGGAAAACACAAGTTACTTTGAATTGTTTGTTTCTAACATAGCTACCCATCTTAGTGGGACTAGAAAATCAAACAGACACTAGTTTTCTCGAAAACATAATGGCAACTCCTCTGGGGAATGATTAGTTTTTTTGTTTGTTATTGTTGTTTGCTTTATAAACTAGAGCCGGAGCCTGAAGTTAAGCCAGCTAGCCTTCAAACTACACTTGCTACGCGAGTGAAAATTAGATCAATGCTGCTTCAGTCAATCTTCAGGTTGGTTTATGAATTGAACATCTGACTTGCAAACATCCTAAGTGACCTGGTGGTAGCTCAATAACCTCATAAGATCATGCCCCTATACTTTGTGTTTACTATCTATCATAGCTTGACTGAAATAGTTGAACTTAGCTGCAAATTTTGAGCAAAAACCAAGCTCATTTTCGTTCTCTGGACCATCGCATTGTCCCTCATTGACAGTCTAGATGCATCACACCTCTCATGTGCTGCAGGTGAGATGCATCCCTTTTTCCCTTAAGGACAGGTGCAATGATTGAATGAGACTGTTTCTCTCTCCAGAAATTGGTTTTTTCTTCATTGTTTTCAGCTCTATTCAGTAGTTTTGCAGCCTATGATCAGTATATCATTGTTGAAGCCTTCTTCCTTTACATTATTCAGCCTCCATTGATAAGGAATTGTGAATGTTTTTTATGTATTTTTCATCATTTACAGTCCTCCTTTGCAAAAAGTAGCTTAATCAAACTATCATCTTTTGATTCGAAAGTGTCGTAATTGTCGTTTTGAGTCAAGAAAAAGAGTTTCGTAAAGTCTTCCTCTTTTAGATAGTTTATTTCACTTTTTTCATTGTATTTGATTTGAATTTCCAAAATTTGAAGTGTCGAAAGTAGTTTTCCATTCGAAATCGAAAGTGTCGTTTTAGTCTTCCTTTCATTTTGAAAAGAAATTGTTGAAGTGTCGCTTTGAGAAAAGTAGTTTAGATCTGTACTTAGTTTTATTTTTGGCATTCCCACATTAGGAAAACTGAAAAAGAAATACATGCATGTGCATTTGCATTTAGACTGCATGCGGAAATTGATTGAGGAAAAGTGCATTTAGTGTGTGCTCTCTGCTCTCTGTCGAAAGAATCGTACTCTTCTTTCCTTAGTAGCTAGGATTTTCATTGCTAAGAGAAAACAAATGACTATTTATCATTTTAGATTTCATATTTAGGAATTTTACATCTACATCACGCAGTGAACCTTGAAAGGAAAACTTCTTAAGAAAGATCAACTATAAAATAAACCTCAATGAACATAAAAACGCTTTGGAACCTAACGCACAACATTTAGAAGTCTAGGCTAGAGACGTATTCTGGTGTCGTAAAGCCTGGTATCTATCGTTTTCATCGTAGGTTGGGTGATTCCTCCTCTTTGATATGACAAGTGCCAGTACAGACTTGTGCTCCCACGTACCGTCGAGTATATATTGGGAGACCACAATAGGATGATATCCTTTATCCTTAGGAAGTTGTGTCTTCCGCCCTATCGATCGCAATGCATTGAACATAGCATTCAGGAAGATTGACTTCCGTACGTAAAGTCCTCGGTAATTTCTCTTTAATTTACCACCGAGGTGTATATTGCAGTTTTGTGATTGGTTTGGTAATACCTCTGTCTAGATTTCCAGAGTAGTCACTTTCATTCCTTTTCTACTCCTTAAAAGAAAAGGTCCATCTAAGCACTTGTCACTTCAGGCTCATTAAAAATCAAAGGTGACTAGAGTCACCTTTAGCTTTTTCTCGACTCTTAAAAATTGAAAAAGCAAGTTGTGTCAAAGCGTCATAAAATTTATTTAATTCAGAATAACATTTTCCCCTTTTAACTTTTACGTTGATCAAGTAATTTGTAATCGTGGAAGAAAGTCAATCAAAACCCCATCGTTCATGGAGACTAGCGAGTCAACCATCTTTGACTCTAGAAATGAAACCATTCCGGGCAAAACGGTCTCGTTTAACTGGGTCGAATTCTCCTGGTCTATTTGAAACTTGTGTTTCAACATCATCAAAGACTCCAGTTACTCCAATTATTTCTGGTACCCCTGCCTTTATAGAAGAAGTTCCACAGTTACAAGAGGACATTAGAACTGATCCTAGTGTAATGGTAAACACTTCTATCCCTGAACCAGCTCCATCTACGGCTAATTTAGAAGGTTTCACCCCTCTTGTGTCTGTTACTACTGAAGCTATACCTCCTTTGGCTCCAGAAATATTTTACGGACCTGACGGTCTACCTCTTCCACCTGGACTGATTTCTATAGAAGAGATTGTAGAGGATCTTCCATCCAGTACCCCATTGCATTTTGGAACTGGGATCCACCTATATCCTTCTGCTACAAAGGTTAGTTCTTTTAATCACCCTTCATCACAAGTTCTTGTCGAATCGCTAGGAAATATTTTGGATAGACTAAATATGTCTGAACAACCATCAACATCTAGGACTGTGTCATCTGATACAACAGCAGCAGAGCCTCCTGCTGCTACTCCAACAATGTTTGCTGGTATACCATCTGTCCCAACTAGTTCTCAACCGCTAGATGGAGTCCACCCAGGGACTGTTTCGACAACATGGTCTGTTCCTATTTGTTCATCCGAATCTTATCTGGAATTTCTTATGTTGAAGCTCAGAAAATTGATCCTTCACATCAGTATCAATTTGGGCAGTCCAGTCTCCAAAGACCAATTTATCCTTTGCACACTGGATTTCCGCCATATGGGGGGAAGTATGCCTTTTCATTGTTCCCTCCGAGAAAACAACCATATGAGAGTTCACAACAAAATTCAGGTCAAACTGGAATTGCATCCAGTGGTTGGGTACCAATACTGCCTCAACAACCAAGGGTTGTATATTCAATGCAACCAAATCAACCTGTGTCGAACATTCCCACTACACCTGCTATTGTGACTGTGTCACAAGTACAAGCGCTGCCTGTTGTATGTCAACCTCAAGTTTCTCAGGTCGTAATATTATAGCCTCTTGTCTCTACGGCTCAATCACAACCTCAGATTAGTGACTCCTTAATTGGAGTGACTTAGGCTCAAAAGGGTACTATCGCCCCTCATCTTCGTCAAACATCCGATATCGGACAACAGCGAATGGTCCAACAACCATGGCTAGTACAATATCAACAACCACAATTCCAGCAAGCTTACCAAGGACCTAAGCAACAAAGCTTTGCAGGTAATGGGCAACCATATTTTCAAAACGGTTATCAACAACCATACTATAATGGTTATGCCCATCAACCTTATCAAAGTTATCAGCATCAGATACATTATGCTGGTATGCAAAGACCCACTGCTCAGGCGATCCCATCTTATCCTCGGTACGCTTCGCCAAACCTGAATCAACAGTTTCCCTTTGTAGCAACTCTAAAATTACTAGATTTGAACTGGTTAATGAATGATCCAATTGCTTACGCCCCATGGTGGCCAACGATTCCTCATAAACTTCCCTTAGATATTCCTAAATTCAATGGAAATCCGGGTGAAGATCCATCGAATCACGTAATGACCTTTCATTTGTGGTGTTCGTCTAACACCCTCAATGATGATTCGATTAGGCTTCGCCTCTTTCAGCGAACGTTAACTGGTCCAACAGCAAAATGGTACATTGAATTGGCTAGAGCTTTGTTTGACAACTTCAGCGCCCTTGCCACTACCTTTTTAACCCACTTTTAGGTACCCATAAGGTACGAAACAGGGACAGAACTCCTTACCAATTTTAAATAGACAACAACCACTCATATATCTGATCATATCCATGAGTGGCAACGTTTTCGTCGAATGGTAAAGACCTATGTTCCTGATCAGCTTCTAGCTGAGTGGTTTATTAAGTCGTTATTACCTTCTATTACAAAAGATGTAGCCAAGGGAGGAGTCGTCACTGAAGAGCAAGTCATTGCTCGTGCACAATATCTAGACTTGATCTATACTTAGTCTGGCATGCTCTATGACAAAATTCTTGACGCCCCTAGACCAAAATTTTCCATTCCCCCTCCTCGTAAATCAAACAACGACTCTCATGCCGTGAAGGTGTGATTGGCACCTCAAGTACACAAACCGCAAAGGCTCCATTTGGTAAAGCCCTTACAGTTTCTAGTAAAAAAGCAAATGACAAACTTCTTGCCTCAGAGGTTAATGCCATGTCATCTGACAAGGGAAAAATCCAAAGCAACCAGGGGGCAAGTGGTGAGCTCCAGTATTGCAGCAATAATGCTGCAAATCTTGGGACTCCCTTCATTACTTTTATCAACCCGGTAGTTCGTAACAAACTTGCAAGCGAAGGTGCAATATGCACAAGTACTAGCTCTTACCACAGCTGTCACTTGATCAGCTGGCACAAGTCCGCCAGGGCTTAAGCCAACTTGTATGAGCTCTCAGAACAAGCCTTTTAACTGATGGATGAAAGCTAACTTAAAGAAGGCTGATCTACTTGCAGAAAGAACCTCAAAAGCTGACAGGAAACATAAACCCTAGCAAACCCTAATTCTACCAGCTAACCCTACTGATGCAAGAAAGAGGATGCAAGCTACTGAAAGAAATGCCATTGATGTCTAGAAAGGTAAACACATGTATCTAAGCTACTTCTACAGTAACATCTGAAAAAACATCTTTTTGTATTTTTGAATAAATTGCCAGAGTTATTATGCATATGATTTGACTGTTTTTGGCTGTGTAGAGGTGGATGTGCAAGAAGAAATGCTTGGAGGAGGTCAAGAAGGTTCAGAGAGGGCCTAAGGGGTCCCTAACACCCTTCCATAGAGTTTCACCGAGTTTGGCTATCAAGAAACCTCATTCGTGAGCCTCTATAGGAAGTCTGCAGGGGTTCTACAGGTGTCTCTGATTTTCTACAGGATGTTCAGAAGTGATATTTTGGTGGATGGATGGAGAGGAAAAGGTGAAGGAGTGAGTGTGAAGGTAGGGTGAGGGTTGGAGATGGTCCAGGACTTGGTGGATGGAGTTGTGGATAGGTGTAGATGGCTGGATTTGGTTCAAAGAAGACTGGAGAAATGTTACACAAAACTAGGGTTATGGGAGCAAATGGCAACGTGAGGCAAGGATTCTAAGTAGAGGGTGGAGTGGATGGTGCTGATGGAGAATAAGCAGATGAAGGAGTGGTACAGGTGCTCTGCAAGGCGTTTTTCCAACTGATCCAACGAAGACTTGTAAATTCAAAAACCTAATTACGTTGACCTAATCTGCTAGCTACCAGTAAAGAGAATGAATAGAAGTGTGACCTACAATGAAACCATGTATTCTAACTCATGCAACTAAGCAAGCAAAAGTCTGAACTTGTAACCAACTTCTACATATGAAAATCAAACACTAGTGATTGCATGGCAAAGCAAAATCAGTGTTTTTGTGGGCAGCAAGGTTACCCTGATCCCAGCTCCTGATCCCACTGAGGGAGAGGTGAAACCAGCAGTGTTTGATGGCCCTTTTTTGAAGCTTTTCCCTGTTAACAACCTATCAACTAAATCTGAGCATCAGAAATCTTTCTAACCATTAACAGTGACCTAGTTAATCAGCAAAATTTAATCTACTTGACAGAAATGTTTTTGCAAATGCATAAAGAACAAATAACAATACATAAAGGAGGCCTTAGCACTCAGGTTGGGCCCAACCCCAAGAGCTGCAGGCTCCTATAAAGAACTCAGATCTGATGCCAAGTAAAGTTGCTTCTCATTATTCAAAAATAATCATCATATGAAAGTTGTACAGCAGTAGCTACAAGAAAACGGGCTGAGCAAAATGACAGCACTATAGTGCAAAAAATACCAATAGTTCCAAAAGTAAACTACGAAGGCTAAGACCTTCCTATTTGTACAATACGAGGGGGCTAGCAGCTCTCTTAGATTCAAGGGACTCGGCTGTCCCAACTGCTAGTAAACAGTCACTCTTCCCAAAACTGCTTGGCTGCCTTTAAAAATTGTTTTGGTGGCCTATGGAGCTCAGAGTTGAGGGTGGAGATTTTGAGGAAGGCCATTTAATGCAAGAGACAACCTCCCTACGAATCCTCACCTCAAGCTTGGCTGTCAGCTGACCCATGATTGCTTGGTTGTGCTCCAAAATTTGTCCAAAAATCTTGAAATAACAACGTATTAGCCTCCTAGGTAGAGTGACCACCCTTATTCGTTCAAATAACACAAACATACTAAAAAACATGCATAATCTATGAAAAATGGAGGATTGAACAAGGATAATTAGGCAAAATGAGCCCAATAAGTTACCCAATTTGGGGGCTCATCATCACCCCCTGCTAAATCGGTTGCTCATCCTCTGAGCAACTGGTCCAGCTCATCATCCTTGCTGGCTTTGACTACCTCCCTCACGTCCCAGGCCTCTGCGGTGATATCCTCTTCCCAGTCGTGGAATCCTGCTTTCCTTTCCACTTCCTCCCATTGTCTACCTTCCTCCTCTTCCTTCACTCCTTCTAGCAATCCCAAAAGTAAAGGAGGACTGAATTTCAAGCCAATCCAACTGGCCTACAAGTTCTGCATCAACTGTTTGTAGAGAGGTACCCTTGCCAAGGCCTCCCTCATCCTAGTGGGAGAGTGGTATTCCCTTATCTTCAAGCTGTGAGGCAGTGTGTTCCACTGCCTTGTGCAGGCATGCATGCAGTTTTCTCCCAACAATCTCTCCATGTCATCAAAGTGGGATTTGGCTTGAGCCTGTTGCTCAATGTACTCTGGTAGCTCCTAAGGACTGTTGGCCAAGTGCTGGTGGGCGCTTATCACTGCTGAGGGGTCATCTGGCTCTGCTCTGATCATGAGAGGCTCACTGAGCTCTCTGCCTATGATACTGCAGAACTCTACTACTCTCTTCTCCTCATGGGTCATCCAAGAGGCCATGGCCATGAGTTGGACATCACCTATCACAGTGTTGGCATCCCATGCATTCATGTTGGGAAGGGAAAAGTTGTGCAAGTAGAACTCTGATAATATGGCCCTATCCTCGGATGAACTACTGCTACATAGAGCTGCAAACTGATGATAATTTTGGAATGGGGTGATACCCCTTTGAGCCAAGGTATTGATCTGAAACTGTAACCACTGGTCCTTAAGGTATAGGGCATAGGATTTGGCAGGCTGCCTACACTACAGAGCTTCCATTTCCCAGCTGGCCATGCAGGCCAGTTGGGCCTCCTTTTCTTGCACATGTTGTTTCAGAGAATGTATCTACAATTCTTGTTCCTGTAGCTGTCGGTTCAGTGCCTCAATTTCAGTCTTCATCCCTTCCTTTCTCTGCTATTCATCAGGGGTATCTTTGGCTATTGTGGGCTCCTCCTATTGCTGTTTCTCTCCCAAGATATGAGACCTGTCTTCCTTCCCTTGCCCGTGTGATTGTAGCTGTCGTTTGAGCAGCTCATTTTCTTCCTGTAGCTTGACCCGCTGGCTGCTCTCCACATGTCGTACCATAGCCAATTCTCTTTTGGCCTCCTTAAGCTGCTCCTCCAGAGGACCTATATCTGCCACTCCCTTGGACTTAGCGATTTTCATCCAAGTGTGGGTCCTCACTCTCTCTTCCTCTAGTGCAAGGAAAAGTGGCATTGTGAATTTTTGAGGAATGATCTTTCTGGCCTCCAAGAAGTTATAATAGGAGCCCAAGCTGGGCTGGGGGCTAGGTTCCATAATGTGCTCTACCTCTTCTTCCTTTTGTGGTGATTTGGCTGCCTCACCTTCCATTTCTTCGGTCTCCTTGAGCCTGGCCAATGTTTCCTGTAGAATAGTTTCAGGGTCCTTTAGAGAGGCTTTTGTGTCCAACATTTTCATTCTCTCCCTCCAGGGGGATGTCTTCGGGCTTCCCCGCTCATAAGTGATGGATGCCTTGGAGGGGTACCTCTCCTTTTGTGTGGTAGGGGTGTCTACAATTGTGATTGGTTCTTTGGACTGTGGTTGGGGTCTGCCAGTTTTAATCCTCACGCTCCTTCTCACCTTAAAATATAGTGGAAGCTCCCTCTTTTCGCTTCTCCCTCTGCTTGGGAGATGTGCTTAGGGTGGCCAGCACAGCTGCTGCCTCCCTAGCTAAGATCTCAAGTGATTTATCCTTCTGTTGCCCTTTCCCCAGACTTCCTGTAGAAAGTCCTATAGTGGTCGTTTTCTGGCTTCCTGTAGAAGCAGTTTTCTGGCTTCCTGTAGAAACAGTCTGCCGGCTTCCTATAGAACCGGTTTTTACTAATTTGGCTTGCTTTGCTGGGGGTGCCTTCTCTTTGACTTGTGCTGTGGTTGTCTTGGGTGTGCCTTCACTTGTTTGGACTTTTTCAGTCCTCTCTGCTCGGGTTTGCAACCGCTTCTCCCTTGGCGTTTGTGTTTTTAATCCACCCACAGTTTTGGCCTTAGCAGCTTGTCCTTTTTCTTTCTTTTCCTCTTGCTTTTCCTATTTCTTTACCTGTGGCTTTTCCTATGGTGGTCTGCCCTAGGTTTTCTTACCCTTAGCTTCCTTACCCTTAGTTCTCCTCTCTGCCTCAATATGCTCCTTTTCCTCACTGCTGGATGAAGTGAGTTCTTCGGCCAGAGTCCAGATATCATCATCCTTGGACATATTACGGAAAATATCCCAGGAGATAGGGACAGTATAAGTATGGAGGGCATATTCTATTAGGAGCTTGATAAGCCCATGATGAGCCAGCTGGTCTGGTGTCCCCTCCTTCAGTTTTGTGCCACACTCAATCAATGACTGTAGGAGGAAGTATGGGATGCTTAATTTTTGTTCTGAGGGCAAATCCATCTTATGCCTGAGCTCAGTTAACAAGAAGAAGTGATAACCATACACAATACTGAATCGCCCCTCACAGGTAATATATTTCATAATCTGAAGGCTGACCTCGCTCCAAAATGGCTGAAGGCTGGCTCTCCAGACACCATTCTTATCCTTTGAAAGCTGTTCTTCCGGTGGAAAGAATTCCTTTTTGGCCTTCTGGCCCAATTTCCTTTCCTCTTTATCCCAGGGTATCCCCAATGGCAAATCAGTGACCCGACTAATGAGTTGTGGGGTGAGTTTCAAGGTCAATCCTCTGAAATTTACAGTGGCCAGTGTTTTTGATTTGGGCTGCAGGGACCTTAGGAACTCCTCTGTTATTTCATCATCGTGACCTTGAATTCTGTCACAGAAGGTCATCCAGTTGGCACGGGTAAACAGTTCTACCACCTCGGGAGTTTCCCTCAATTTTCTGGAATCTGAGGGTTCCTTTCTGATAAACCCTCCTGGCATGATGAAAACACTCTGTTTTTGGCTTGAGCTCTGGTTAGAATGGAAATTCTGATATGGTTTCCTCCTTTGATTCTCAGGACAGGGTTTCTCAGCTGTTTGTATCTCCCCTTTCACCAATTCCCTGGTTATACTACTACTGCTGCCCAAAACTTGACTTTTCAAAAGGAAATTAGGCTCTCACAGACAGGGTGCAGAGCTTGTTTTTCTATTCCATCCACATAACAGTCACAATTTTTTTTATATGTGCACAGGTGAGCCTTACAGCGGTTTATCGTTCATGGAGAGAATTGGTTAACAGGAACCGTGGAGGAAAATGTGATGCAGCATCATTTGAAAGAAATTTCATGTATCATATAAGCAAACCACCATTCTTGACCCACAGGCAGACTGGTTTTAATTTTTCCCACTTCAAACAAGCTAATTCACCACCTTTCAAAATATCAAGCATGGGAATGGCGTGTTCGAGCCTACCTCTCTTCGAAATTTCCAATTCCGACGTAGAAGATACGGGTTTCTCTGCTCCGGGAGCTTACGCTATGCTTCCTGTAGAGCTCCTTCCTATAGAGAGCTTTTCCTGCTTCTGGAGGACGTCACGGTGCTTCTAAGCAAGCCTGGGACGTGGGAAGATTTTGAACTGGGCCGAGAAACTTGGGCTAACGAACTGCAGAGGAGGAGGATGCTCACGTTGCTGAAAACCGGTTGTAGGCGTAAATGACAGTGGTTAATGTGAGTGCTCTAGCCGAATGATTTTGAAATACGGTGCAATTCATGGCACGGGGGGTGAGGTGTCCAGGCCAAGCTGTTAGACAACGTCACGGCCATCATTCCTCGGTGTGTCTCTGATCGCCAATGTCTATCTCTGCCATTATCCGATGTCATCCCTGTCAGTCCACTGATTTCACTGCAAATCTGCTGATCTTCCCTGACTAGACACTTCCCACATGTCGGCTCCACATCCTTCTGGCAGAATCGAGCGTAACCAAGCTCGTTCGAATCCAACGAGGCAATTCTACTGGCTGTGGGTGGCCAGTTGACTGGCCATTGCATTCGTTCAATCCGCACCATTCACAGATATGCAGTGTTCATAGTATAGTTTATGCAATTTGACGAAATAAGGTTAGACACTTACCTGTGTGGTCGTGGAAATGTTTCACAGGTTTCTGGACGTGAAACAATGGCCTTACTCACTGCTGCTTCGTGCACAGGCGTTGGAATTCCTTCATTCATTGGCTGATGCTGAATGCAAGGCTTCAGGACCCGATCCTCTGGTGGTGAACGTTGCATGCATGGCTCTGTCTTTCCTCAGCTGTCGAGGAGATGTTCACATTCATGCGGAGCTGGTTGCATGCCTCCTGTGTTAATTTCAACTGCTCTTGACTCCATAGTGTGTGCTCCAGATGGATCAGCTGCTACAGGATTCCTATAGGACAGCCTGTAGCTGCTTCTCCTCCTAGGATGCATGCTGAAACGAGCGGGGTTGCATTCACGATTGAAGGGTCCCGATGGAGCTTTAACAGGTAGAGTGTGTGGGCCTTTATGTATTTGATTTGTCCCTTGAAAAAAATTGCAATCTGAGGAAAACAGGACTTTTTTCATGACTGTGCAGGAATACAGGACCAAATTGTGGTAATGGCGGTGGAAAGAGATGAAACAGGTGATGGATGGGAAAAAGGGGTGGCTGCAGGCCTCACCAACAAACTTTAAGCTTTAAATCCTTCTCCAGAATCAATTTTGGCCTGCCCAAAGGTTCTACAGGATGTTTCTTGTAGAAATGCAGAACTTCCTGTAGAAAGCCCTGAAACTTCCTGTAGGAGGTTGAATCTTGACCCGAATGTGTCCAAATCTTGCAAGAAGTGAGTGGCCATGGAGGGAGTGTCGGTGAGGATGCCTAGTATCTTGGAATGGACCCCTATCCTTGAGTTGCACGACCTTCCTTATCTGCATTATATGCCCTGCAACCTGCAATAATTTCGTAAATTAGACCTGGTTCTTTTTTCTTTTCCCCTTTTTTTTTTTTTTTTTTTTTGAGAGACAGTAGGGGCGGCTCTATGAGGTTTTCACCCCCACTATCTGCCCTCGGCACCTCAAAGAGGTTTTCACCCAAGGATCCTTTTATTCAAATTCTTTATTTCCTAAGAGACAGCAGGGGCGCCTCCCTGAGGTTTTCACCCTCACTGCCTGCCCTGGCCGCCTCAGAGAGTTTTTCATCCAGGGATATTTTTTATTCTCTCTTTTTTTTTTTTGATGATCAAGGTGTGGCGGGAATAGAGGCAGAACCCTGCTCTATTACCAGTACTTATTTTTCCACAGTTTCAATGAACTCCTGCCTCGAGAGGGGTTTCTTGTAGATTTTCAGTCGATGCCCATTGACAAGCATGGGAATGGCTTCCTCATCAATGGTCCTAATGAGGACTGAACCATTGTCATTGCATTTCTCCACTATATATGGTCCTAACCATCTTGTCCTCAGCTTCCCTTTGAAATCCTTGTATCTTGAGTCATACAGCAGCGCCCAATCTCTCGGCTGGAATTGCTTTTCATTAAGGTGCCGGTCATGCCATATCTTCCTCTGGAGTTGAACTACTTCTGAGTGGAGAAGGGCCTGCATTCTGTGTTCATCTAATCCATTCAGCTGCAACAATCTTTCACGTTGAGCATGGCTGAGATCTAGGTCCAGCTGAGCTACCACCCTCAATGTATTGTACTCGAACTCTATGGACAGCAAAGCTTTCTTCCCGTAGACCAGCTCATAAGGTGTGAAACTGGTTGTAGTCTTCCAAGTGGTGTTGTAGGCCCAGGTGGCCTCAACCAGGCGATCTACCCAATCCTTTCTGTTGTGCTCACAACCTTAGTCAAAATCCCTTCCAATGCTCTATTAGTGACTTCCACCTGCCCATTTTCTTGAGGATGATAGGGGGTGGAAGTCTTGTGCTTGATCTTGTGATGCGCCAGCAAGTCTTCAATCCGTTTGGAGGTGAATTGGCTTCCTTGATCAGTGACTAACTCCCTCGGGTAGCCAAACTTGTAGAAGATATTTTCCCTCAGAAACTCAGCCACCTTTTCTTTTGTTGCTGCTTTGATTGCCTTCATTTCTGCCCACTTGGTCAGATAGTCTGTGCACACAATGATGTAAGACCGTTTCTTTGAAAGAGGGTTGATAGGACCCACAAAATCCATGCCCCACTTCTCAAATGGCTCGAAGGTCACTTGAGGTTGGAGAGGCATTTCATCCCTTGGAGTCGGTTTCCCCATCCTCTGACATCGGTCACACTGGCTGATGTATCTTCTGACATCTTGATGAAGAGTAGGCCAATAGTAGTCTACCTATAGAATTTTGAAGGTAGTCCTTTTTGCTACAAAGTGGCCTCCACAAGATTCATCATGACAGGTTAGGAGGATGTCAAAGACTTCCTCCTCCCTAACACAACGTCTCAAGATCTGATCTGGGCCAAGTTTAAAAAGGTTGCCCCCAATCCAAGTGAACGGGGCGCTCTTCCTTACGATTATTCTCTTCTCTTTTGAGGATAGATGCGGAGGGAACTGTGCCGATACCAAGTAATTTGCTATATCAGCAAACCATGGAGAGAGTACCGAGATAGCAAATAGATGTTCATCTGGCACCTGGTCATCCACTGTTCCTTCTTCACCTGCAGGAAAGTCCAATCTAGACAAGAAGTCAGCAACAACATTTTCCTTACCTGGCTTGTCGACAATCGTCAAATCAAATTGCTGTAACAAAAGTAACCATCTAATAATACGAGCATTGACATTAGGCTTATTCATTAAGTATCTAATCGCAGCATGATCAGTGTGTACAAATATTTGATAACCAGTGATGTAGTGTCTGAACTTGTTTAGGGAATGGACTACAGCCAGGAACTCTTTCTCGATTACAGTATAGTTCATTTCAGCCTTGGACAGGTTTTTGCTGACGAAGTATATGGCATATGGGAGTTTCTCCTCAACTTATCCTAAGGCTGCCCCTATGGCTTTGTTCGAGGCATCAGTGTGGATGTGGAAAGGTAGGGCCTAGTTTGGACCTCTCAAGATCGAGGCGGACACCAGCTTATCTTTCAACTCATCCAGTGCCCCTTGACATTTGTCACTCCATTTAAACTCAACATCTTTCCCTAAGAGTCTAAACAATGGCGAGGCTAGCTTACTGAAGTCTTTAATGAATCTTCGATAATATCCTACTAAGCCTAGGAAACTCCGAACATCTCTTACCTTTTTAGGAGGTGGGACCTTTTGGATGATAGCAATTTTGTTAGGATCCACCTGTAACACTTGGCGAGAAATGGTATGTCCTAGCACGGTCCCTTCAGTCATCAGAAATTCACATTTTTCAGGACTGAGGGACAGGTTCATCTCAATGCACTTGGCTAGAACTTTTCCCAGATTAGTCAATTCTTCTTGGAAGTTGGACCCATAAGGAGTAAAGTCATCGATATATATTTCTACCGAATCATGGACCAACTCAGAAAAGATGCTTAATACTGCTCTCTGGAAAGTGGAAGGAGCGTTGCATAGCCCAAAGGGAAGGACTCGCTAGGCAAAGGTACCCCATGGACAAGTGAAGGTGGTTTTATCTTGGTCTTCCGGGCTTATTTGGATCTGGTTATACCTGCTGAACCCATCTAGGAAAGAGAAGAACTTCTTCCCTGCCAGTCCATCCAATATTTGATCTATGAAAGGCAAAGGGAAATGGTCTTTCTTGGTGGCTTTGTTAAGTTCTCAGTAATCTACACAGATTCTCCACTTCCCGTTCTTCTTGGGCACAAGCACTAGAGGTGAAACCCACTCACTATCGGAGATAGGGTAGATGAATCCTGCATCCAATAATTTTTGCAATTCTTCTTTGACAATGTCTTTAAGGGCTGGATTCATTCTCCTCTAAGGCTGCCTAACTAGTTTACAATCTTCTTTGATGTAGATGTGATGAGTACAGACCGAAGGATGGACTCCTTTCATCTCCTTATAGCTCCAAGCGAAAGCATCTAAATGATTGTTCAATAAGCTACACAGCTCCTTCTCCTGGGGAGGAGATAGGGAAGAGCTGATATTTAAAGTTCTTTCGGGACCAAACTCCACATTCTTAACTCTGGGAGAGGTTGAATCAGTCACACAGAGGTCGACTAAAGTGCTGGCTTGGGTATCTTCCACCAATTCCTCTAAGGACAGTGCACTGGGAGGTGGATTTTGAATCAAAGCCTCAATCCAATCATCCTCGGTTTGAGGATCTCCCCTAGTGGTTTCTATTGTTCACAAGGGTGCAGAGCAGACCTCATCCTCATCTCCTTCTTCCAACCAGAGCGGTAAGTCATGTTCTAGCAGAGGTTGGGCAAGAGGGTATAGGACTAGCTACTTGGACATAGGACCATTTTTGATGGTCATGTTTCCATCTTGGCAACTGATGTAAGCATCCGTAGTGGCTAACCAAGGCCTTCCCAAAATGAGGGGGTATCCAGTAAGATTTGCCTTTGGCTGAAGGACCAAGAAGTCCACAGGATACTCCCAAGAGTCAACAGAGACCAAGACATCCTCCACAATCCCTTCAAGAGTCACGGTGGAGCGATCTGCCAACTGCAGGACTGTCGAGGTCTTCCTTAAGGAACTCTAAAGGTTGAGTTTAAGCATGCTGTCCCTGGTCATCACATTAATGGCAGCCCCTAGATCAATAAAGGTATGGGGGATAATGGTGCCATTGATGTGGACATCAACTACAGGACTCCCAGGGTCCAAATACTTTGGACAGATTACTTGCCCCAACATTAGATCGGACAGTTGTCCTATGACATTGATAGTTGAGGCATCTCTCTTTCTCCTGCCTGGGTGCCTGAAACACTTCTCCTTAATCAATTTATTGTATATCAGTACATCTTTGATGGCTTGGGAAAGTGGTATTTTCACACGTAACTATTTTAGTTCCCCCAGAAGTTCAGTCTCCTCTGGGTTTGGTTGTGTGGTCACTGTTAGTCGCTTAGGAAAGGGTGTAGTGGCTTTGGGTTCACTTTCCTGTTTGTCTTCCTCGTCCTCTTGGGGAGGAGGTTGGCAATCTGGAAGGGTCTTCCCGAATTGTAGGTTGATCTCCTGGATCTCCACAACATAGGTAGGACATGTTCTCTCCCCAGTGTATACCTGCTGGGCTTGTCGGTTGTTTGGGTTTGGGTTCGGTTGAGCAGGCATCTGGGGTTGTCTTGGAGGAGTAGGAGGTAATGGTTGTGGTTGAGCCGGTGGTGGAGGTAGAATGGCGGGAGGAGAGTTGTATTGGGGCCTCCAGCCCAGTTGAGGTGCATTCCACTGAGGCTGTGGCTGGACATGTGAGTGAAACGAATGAGCAGTGGGTTGAGCATGGTATTGAGGTGGATAAGACCACGGAGGAGGTGCAGACCAGGAAGGATGAGTAGGGGGACCCCATGAAGGCATGTGAGCAGATTGGTTGGGGCTATAATAAGCTTGGGATGTCCCTTGCATCCCCTGCTAGTAAGGTCTGGGTCCATGCAGCCTTCTTTGGTTGAGGAAGTAGAGAGGTTCAGTGGGTGCCTCAGTCCCTTGGTACATGGCTTTGAATCCGGGTAACGTTGGGCATTGGTTTGTGGGGTGGTCCTCCTCACAAACAAAACATACCTCTATTGATTGCAATGGACACTCGTTCTTAGGGTGCTTCCTCGTACATCTGGGACAGAAAATGGCCAAAGCCCTCTCAACTTCCTCTTTCTTTTGTTGGATTCGGAAAGTATCAAGTTGCATAGCAATGGTATGTCTCATCTCACTTTTGAGGTCTTCCATCTGATTAGCAAACTCATGCTTGGAGAAGGTAGTACTAGCTGAAAGTGGATTCCCCCTACCTCTTTTCCGGGCTATACTAGAGTGGTTTCTAAACACAGTCTTTATGTCCTCATAAGGCAGTTGGTAAATGTCTCCTCCAGCTAGCATGTGAAGGGTATCTAGAAGGTCTTCAGGGACTCCTCAGAGTAGAACCAACTTTAGAGATTCAGGGTCAAGTGTGCACCTAACCCATTTATAGCTGAGTTGGAACCTTTCCTCGTAGTCCTCTAAAGACTCATCATTTCCCATGGTCATCCGAAAGATTTCTCCCTTGGTTTCCTTTGACCTATAGTAATTCTGGTATTTGTTGTTAAAGGCTTGTTGCATCTGAGCCCAAGTAGTGATACTGTTTCCAGGTAACCCCATGAACCAGTGTAATGCTGCATCCTTGAGGGTAGAGGGAAAGAGTTTCAACTTTTGCTCGTCTTCTGCATAGTCATAAGTTCGACAAAGGACAGCAAACTCAAACAGGAAGGTATCAGGGTATTCAATGGTCAATCCATGGAAATGAGGTAAGGTTGAGGGGCTTATGTTCTTCATTTTCATGTCCCCGTTAGTCTATTGGATGGGGAAGGTACCTTCTATTCTCTCATCATCGTTTCTACCATTTCTGTTGTCAGCCATGGTCTCAAAAGGAATTTTTTCTTGCTCTTCTTCTGTTATAGGATCTTCATATATCTCAGGAGGTTCACCTATAGGTTCTTCTAGATCACTGCCACCAAAGAAGAGAGAAGGGTGACTCAGTGAAGTGGTGGGGGTGTTGGGTAGGAATTTTCCAGTATTATCTCTATTCCTACGAGGCATGAAAGGATTTTTGGTTGTTTTTGCTTTTTTTTTTCTCTGCTTGTACCTGCAAAACTAAAACAGATGGAATTGCAACTAACTAAAATCTATCTTGCAGAAATGAAAATGTGGAATTGAAATGAAAGCAGGAAAAGACTAATCTATTTTGCTGAAATCAAATTGCGAGAAGGAAATACTAGACTACGCTTGCAAAATTGAAATTCTATTTTACGCTTGCAGAATTGAAAGGTTAATCTACGAAAGTAGGAAATGTCTAATTTACTTTTGCAGAAATGAAATTGCAGAATGGAAATGAAATAAACTACTTAGCAGAAGGCGAGAGTAGGAAAATAGAAGAAAAGCAGCAATCACAAATACTCTGACGCTTCCCCGGCAACGGCGCCAAAAAGAGTGGTGAGCTCCAGTATTGTAGCAATAATGATGCAACTCCTGGGACTCCCTTCTTTACTTTTATCAACCTGGTAGTTCGTAGCAAACTTGGAAGCAACGGTGCTGTATGCACAAGTACTAGCTCTTGCCGCAGCTATCACTTGATCAGCTGGCACAAGTCCGCCAGGGCTTAAGCCAACTTGTATGAGCTCTGAGAAGAAGCTTTTTAACTGATGGATGAAAGCTAACTTAAAGAAGGCTGATCTACTTGCAGAAAGAACCTCGAAAGCTGATAGGAAACGTAAACCCTAGCAAACCCTAATTCTACCAGCTAATCCTACTAGTGCAAAAAGAGGATGCAAGCTACTGAAAGAAATTCCATTGATGTCTAGAAAGGTAAACACATGTATCTAAGCTACTTCTATAGTAACATCTGAAAAAAAATATTTTTGTATTTTTGAATAAGTTGCCAGAGTTATTATGCATATGATTTGACTGTTTTTGGCTGTGCAGAGGTGGATGTGCAAGAAGAAATGCTTGGAGGAGGTCAAGAAGGTTCAGAGAGGTCCTAAGGGGTCCCTAACACCCTTCCATAGAGTTTCACCGAGTTTGGCTATCAAAAAACCTCATTCGTGAGCCTCTACAAGATGTCTGCAGGGGTTCTACAGGATGTCTGTGATTTTCTACAGGATGTCTGTGATTTTCTACAGGATGTTCAAAAGTGAGATTTTGGTGGATGGATGGAGAGGAAAAGGTGAAGGAGTGAGTGTGAAGGTAGGGTGAGGGTTGGAGATGGTCCAGGACTTGGTGGATGGAGTTGTGGACAAGTGTAGATCGCTGGATTTGGTTCAAAGAAGAGTGAAGCAATGTTACACAAAACTAGGGTTATGGGAGCAAATGGCAAAGTGAGGCAAGGATTCTAAGTAGAGGGTGGAGTGGATGGTGCTGATGGAGAATAAGCAGATGAAGGAGTGGTACAGGTGCTCTGCAAGGCATTTTTCCAACTGATCCAACGAAGACTTGTAAATTCAAGAACCTAATTATGTTGACCTAATCTGCTAGCTGCCAGTAAAGAGAATGAACATAAGTGTGACCTGCAATGAAACCATGTATTCTAACTCATGCAACTAAGCAAGCAAAAGTCTGAACTTGTAACCAACTTCTACATATGAAAATCAAACACTAGTGATTGCATGGCAAAGGAAAATGAGTGTTTCTGTGGGCAGCAAGGTTACCCTGATCCCAGCTCCTGATCCCACTAAGGGAGAGGTGAAACCAGCGGTGTTTGATGGCCCTTTTTTGAAGCTTTTCCCTGTTAACAACCTATCAACTAAATCTGAGCATCAGAAGTCTTTCTAACCATTAACAGTGACCTAGTTAATCAACAAACTTTAATCTACTTAACAGAAATTTTTTTGCAAATGCATAAAGAACAAATAACAATACATAAAGGAGGCCTTAGCACTCGGGTTGGGCCCAACCCCAAGAGCTGCAGGCTCCTATAAAGAACTCAGATCTGATGCCAAGTAAAGCTACTTCTCATTATTCAAAAATAATCATCATATGAAAGTTGTACAGCAGTAGCTACAAAAACAGGCTGAGCAAAATAACAGCACTATAGTGCAAAAAAAACCAACAGTTCCAAATGTAAACTATGAAGGGTGAGGCCTTCATATTTGTACAATACGAGGGGCTAGCAGCCCTCCTAGATTCAAGGGACTCGGCTGTCCCAACTGCTAGTAAACAGTCACTCTTCCCAAAATTGCTTGGCTGCCATTAAAACTCGTTTTGGTGGTCTATGGAGCTCGAAGTTGAGGGTGGAGATTTCAAGGAAGGCCATTTAATGCAAGAGACAACCTCCCTACGAATCGTCACCTCAAGCTTGGCTGTCAGCTGACCCATGATTGCTTGGTTTTTCTCCAAACTTTGTCCAAAAATCCTGAAATAACCATGTATTAGCCTCCTAGGTAGAGTGACCACCCTTATTCATTTAAACAACACAAACATACTAAAAAACATGCATAATCTATGAAAAATGGAGGATTGAACAAGGACAATTAGGCAAAATGAGCCCAATAAGTTACCCAATTTGGGGGCTCATCAGCAAGAAAAAAGAAAAATAATAAGAAGAACAGGAAAATTCACCTCCTGAAAAATCTTCTGAGAACCCTACTGGGAAACAGAAACCTCGTTATCCATGTTTAATATGTAATGACGAGCATTTCACGAGAGATTGTCCACATCGAGCTGAGGTTGTGAAAATTTTAAAGACTTCAACTACCTCAGCGGTGTTGACTGATCCATTTCCAAACCCAGAAACTAACCTGGTTGCTATAGATCATGCTTCCAAACCCTAAGTGCTTATGCTATCCATCCCGAAATAGAAAAATGATGCTTTGATATTGACAAGGAATAAGGACAATGGGAATCCACAGTCATTGAACAACAAGGCTATATATCAACCTAGTAGTTCGACAACAACTCCGATAGAAGTTGTTCTGCCCATCATTCCTGAATTAACTATAAAGCTGCCAAAGGGAGTAGTACATAAATTGACATTTAATTCTCGTGCTCAAGCAACACAGAATTATAATATATGTGGAGGATCTGGCTCAATTTCCATCCTCTATGTTGACAACTGAAGTACTGCAGAATT